>JAYXIM010048879.1:0-433468 GCA_037575425.1 Anastrepha fraterculus
CTCATCAGATGACCTAAACAGTGGGTGGTAACAAGCAGATGCTACTTTCGACGTATTGCATCAGGACAATAACGGACATTGAGCTTAGTGCTCAAACCGCCTCCCGACGAATACTTAACGGTTGTACCGGGGGGATCGGTACTTTGACGGTAGGAGGTTTAGTTCGGGTTAAAGTCCCACACTGACGGGGTTAGGCTTTCGATGCTTCCTCCTCGTAAAAAAAAAAAAAAAAAAAACCCACGTATATGCACAGCTCACTGAGTGGCTTGCACATATTCTGTCTCATCTATCAGTTAATTTCCCCTGCTGTTAGGTGGGCAATGCTAATCTAAACTACCAGTGGGAAAAGTTTTCGGAAAATAGGATATGCGCGAAAAGCAGCGTGCTTATATTTCATATACTTACAGTTATGCAAAAAAAAGTATTCATTTAAATGGTTAACTTGCTATTGGCTGCACAACAAAGCAATAATAGCACTCGGCTTGCGTTAAAAGACTGCAGCCAATGTTATGTTGCTTTTCAACATTTGAGAGCTGCTGTTATTTGTTTGCAGCTGTTAATTCAGCTGTTCTTAAACAAAGTGTACAAAAATGAGCATTTTTGACATTTTGCGCTACATTATTTCTATTAAGCGCACTAGAGTTTAGAAAAGAAATATGATACATGGATGTGGGTTGCTTAACAGAACTTTGCATATGAATAAAAAAAAAAATAAAAATTAAAATGTTAGATAATTCAAACTAAAAGTATGAAACATGGAATATTTTTTCTTTCCAAATTTGTGCACATTCCCAAAAATAAAATAAAAATTAGCAGAAATTCATGCAATTTTAGAATAATTTTATGAGTTGAATTTAACATAAATTTATGTGGTTGCCAGAGCATTTTAAGCCGACAAATTTTCTCACACAAACTTTTATTAGCGAAACGTAAATCTTCTAAAGAAAACATTTGCCAGAAATAGCTTTTTAAGCATATTGAAACAATTTTGACCACTATTCGAAGACAAAACTCCAACTTAAAATATAATAAATAGAATAATTATGCAAAATCTTTTTGAATACTTAAACAAAATTTGTTGAAATATAAAAATTATTTATTTTTTGGAAAAACTCAATTTTTTTCCAAATTTATATATAATTTTTTTTTCAACTAAAAATAAAATAATTATGCAAAATATTTTTCAATACTTAACAAAATTTTTTTCAAAATTTAAAACTAAATTTAGCATAATTTTTTTTGGAAAAGCTGAAATTCTACATTTCTAAAATTCTTTTTCAAATATGTATAACTTTTTTTTCATTAAAAATAAAATAATTATGCAAAATCTTTCTCAATCCTAACGAAATTTGTTGAAATATAAAAAATATTTTTTAAATATAAATTTCATACACTTTTTTTTGGAGTAGCTCATTGTTTTTCCAACTTAATATATAATTTTTTTTCCATTAAAATAAAATAATTATGCAAACTACTTTTCAATACTTAACACAATTTTTAAATATCGAAATTTAATTTTCCTAATTTTTTTATTTTTGGTAAAGTTAAAGTTCTAAGTTTCTAAAATTTTTTTTCAACTTCAAATATAAATTTTTTTCCATTAAAAATAAAATAATTAAGCAAAATCTTTTTCAATACTTAAAAAATTTGTTTAAACATAACAATTATTTTTTAAATATAAATTTCATACATTTTTTTTTTTTGGAGAAGCTCAATTTTTTTCCAATTTAATATATACATTTTTTTCCACTAAACATAAAACAATTATGTAAAATATTTTTCAATACTTAACAAAATTTGTTTAAACATAACAATTTAAATTTTTCATATAATTTTTCTTTGGAAAAGCTCTTTTTTTCAAATTAAAATATACATTTTTCCCATCAAAAAAAATTATTATGCAAAACATTTTTCAATACTTAAAAAAAATTAGTTTAAATATAAACTTTTAAATTTTTCATGCTCTTGTTTTGAAAAAGAAAATTTTTTTTAATTTAAATATAAATTTTTTCCATTAAGAAAATAATTAAGCAAAGTATTTTTCAACACTTAATAAAATTTGCTCAAATATAGAAATTAAATTTTTCATATAGTGTTTTTTGCATTTTTTTCAGCTTAAAATATAAGCTTTCTCTCCACTAAAAATAAATAATAAATATTTTTCAATAATTTTTTAGTAAACCTAAAATTTTTGTTTCAACTTAAAATATAACTTTTCATACAATTTTTGTGTTTTTAGAAAAGCTGAAATTTTTCCCCCACTTTATATGTAAATTTTTCTCCATTAAAAATAAAATAATTATGAAAAACATTTTGCAGCACTTAACAAAATTTGTTTAAATATAAGAATAAAATTTTTCGGTTTTTTTTTGGAAAAGTAAAAATTTTTTTTCAACTTAAAATATACGTTTTTTTCCATTAAAAATAGAATAAATACATAAAATACATATAAAGCAAAAACACAAAATTCCATACTTAACACAATAATTTAAAATTTGTTCATAAAAAAAATTGTTTAATTATTTCATTACTTTAAAGTTCAATAAAATCGTTTTCCCAAAGTTACTCAAAAAGTAAGTCCAATCTGATTTAATATGTACGTGCAGGTATTAGGACAATAGAGACCGTACACTAAAGTTTCTGATCACCTTAGCCGAATGGGCTTTACGGAACATCAAAATGATTGAAAATCTTTTTCTAAAGCGATGGCCCTTAATCGATTGTATTTCTGCTATGAAAGAACCCTCATAAAAACCTATGTGCCTTTCGGAGAAGAGATAAAACTCTAAATTCCTTTATTTGTGGAACAACTTCAAGGCGCACAGCCAACAAAAGGGTGTAAGCGCCAAAGCATACCAAAGAAACGGTAAAGCTGCTGAGCTGCGAAGCATTGCCTCATGCGGCCTACTCCCTAGAATCAGTGGCCTCTGGTTGCCACTTATTTTCACTGATGGGGCGCACCTGCAGGAAAGCATTTGGTTCTAACAAAAATTTGAAAAAACATACCTTTCAGTGACTAATTGCACCAGATGTCAAACAATTTCTGTGGTGAGACATTCACAAAATGTTAGATAAAAGGAAGAAATTTATATTTAGAAATGCAGTCTAATTTGAATAAAATATTTTCTATCATAGAACTCATAGCTAAAGTACATGCAATTAAAACTTCTTATCTTAAAATAGTTTCAAAATGTGAATTTAACGAGTTGTGAACACTTTGGTCCATCACTGTAAATACTCTTACTTACCCTACTTGCGTAATATTGTATTTGTAGCCATTTATTTCACTTGCTTTTATACAAATTACAACAAATTTCCCAAGTTATGTATGTAATTAAGAATTCCTGTGTCTGATTGCCTTAAAGTTTACGGCAAAATTTTCACCCAATATTTATTTTATTTTTGTTTTGCTGTCAACTTTTAGTTCCTTCTTTTTGCTGAATTGTTTTTGTTGTTTTTTCGATCACTTTATTGAGATTTTTATTATTTCGTATACAAATTTTAACGTTTTAGCATTTTTAATATCACTCATTCCAGCAGTTAATGCCCAGCTTTAGTGAGCTGCTACCACCTGCCTACCTTCACTCATCGTTCAACTACCTTCTTCTTTCACTTTGGTTTTTTTTTTCTTTTATTTTCGAAAAGTTACGCTCACGTAATTGATTTTGTAATTGATATGCAAAAGCGCCAACAAAAACAATAAGGATTAAAACCAAAGGCGCCCCACATAGCCTAGCCTAGCAGCCTGCTTGCCTGCCTGCCAGCCTGCCAGCTAAGTCGAAGTTGCGCATTCTGTGAAAAAGTTTTGTTTACGCAACACCTGCGGTTTTCCTTTGAGCTTTTCCACAACGAACAAACTGGGCTCCCCTATGTAGTCGTGCATTTAACTTCTCATTCTTCAGCTTAGCAGAGGCAACAGTGCAGTTGTGCGTAACGCTAGCGAGATAGCAATGGGGTACGACTCCTCTCATCAGAAGTTGGAGTAGAAGAGGCATTTTCATCTCGTGTCAGTTTGGGAATTTTAAGTACTTTTTAAACTTTAAATATGTGCATGCCATATGTAGGGTGTACGCTGGGTTGTTGGGTATGCGTTTAAGCGGTAGAGAATTCTAATTTTTGGTGAGCTGCATAATTTTTCTAAAATTTTCCGATTATAAATTCAGTTGGCGCGAAAAGTTTTTAAATGCTTGTGGAATTGGTGTAAGTTTTTTTTTTTTTGTTTGAGCAGCAAAAGTTAAGGTTTGAGTTCGATTGAAAAATACAACTTTGTAACCAACGCTTCATGGAAATTTTGATATGAAAAATAATAAAAAATAAAAGTTTAATAATATAAAAATTTCCTTTCAAAACAAAATATTGTTAAGGAAATAGTTTGCTTTAGTTTGCGACTTTGTTTTCCACTTTTATTAGGGTCGAATGCGATATTCGGCTGATGGATGCATAAAGTCAGGGTTTTTCACAGCCAATATCAATGAGATACGCACACTTTGGTAGGTAGGTAGGTGGAGTGGCTGTCGCAATGACACACTTACATAGACCTATCATAGGTCCATTGTGATGCCACTAAAACTTATCCTTACCCTATGGGTTCCTTTTCAAACCATCCGGTAGCTTGCATTAACGAGTAAAGCTTCGTTAGTTTTAGATGCGCTATGTTCGCTACATCAAAAAATCATAAAAATGCCATGTCAAGAGTGCGGAGCCTCCTTGTAGCTAAGCTTTCACACTCAGATAAAAGGTGTCTGACTGTTTTCTCTTCTTCTGTATTAAGACAGCTTCTATAGAAATCGAAGTACGGGAGTCCTAACCTTCTAGCGTGGCTACCTATAAGACCATGACCAGTTAATAGCCATATCATTTTTCTTATATCATCTTTCATTCTCGCACACTTACATTTATAAGTAAATTTCTCTGCAGAGTTTAGTACCTTCAAGAAATCTTCACACTGAGACGGAAGCCTCCAAAAGGTGTCTTAGAACAAATCATCTAAATTTAGTTTTCAGCTAGCAACATCTTGAAACATCGCGTCTTCTAGGTATACCACCAGAACGAACATTTACATTCCTAAAACACTTTATTTGCAGATGTTAAAGCATCAATAAAGCTTAGAGGTTCTTCTTCTCCTCCTTCTTGATTGGTGCGATAAACGCTTCGCCACTTATTTCTCAAGCTAATCGGCGCCTGTTGGAAACACCTAGTGAAGCTAAGTCCTTCTCTACTTGATCTTTCAAACTCAAAGGAGGCTTGCCACTTCCTCTGCCACCACCAGCTGGTACCGCATCGAATACTTTAAGAGCCGGGGCGTTTGCACCCATTCGGACGGCATGAGGGTATATATTTAAAATGCTTAAACGTATTAACTTGAGAAAAATGCCCACATGATGACAAAAATGGCTTCATTAGTTACCTTAAACGAAGACATCTAATGTTTTAAACGTTTTACTTTCCATAATAAAATATGAGGTCTCTGAGCCCACCATTTAAACTTACATTTACATTCACAAAGAACTTTCTCTGCACAGCAAAACTCTTCCGATTACCAGTGTTTTAGAGAGTGCAGTAGAAACAAGTGACAGGAGCTGAGGTTCTTATTGTCAACTAGAAACGTCTCTCTGTGGATTTTGAAGTGTCCGACGATCCTGAAGTGAAATTTTCTTGTAGAATAACGACACAACCTCATCGAAATCGTCTTAAGACGAAGGCAGTGCAAGCCAAGCTGCTGTTATCTCCACCTTTTACGCTATGGACATTCCAAAAGTTTTCCGAAAATTCGAATGCGTCCCCGCGGCGACTGATTAATCTGCATCAACCTTGGCTCCAGATAAACCTTTCTCCATCAACATCCCTTCAACGCAGGAATGAGTGCGATGCAACACCGGGAAACAGAGTCTAGTAAATCTCTTCAGGGATGACCCGAATTTCGACGGAATTCGGAGGAGGTATTTGCGAGGCATGAAACGGCGGCCACCGTAGCTAAATGGGTTGGTGTATGACTACCATTCGGAAGTGCACAGGTTCGAACACCCGCCTGTTTTCTAATGAAAAAGCTTGCCATAAAAAAATTTGCCGTTCGGAGTCGGTTTAAAATTGTAGGTCCTTCTATTTGTTGAACATCAAGACGCACGTCACAAACAGCAGGAGCGGCTCGGCCAAACATCTAACAGAAGTGTACGTGCCAGCTATTTATTTTTTTTATTTTTTATATGTGAGGAGTTCCACACTTAGGACTCCAAATGTGTTTTCCATGCAGAGCACGCGAAGTTAAGTTTTTTATTCTGACAGCCAGTAGGCAATCAAAACCTTAGGATTACTGATAATTCGTCACCAATAATAAGATTTGAGAGACATTCCAGTAAACTCTATAGCTGATTAGCTGACAAGATGGGATATCCTTGGACATAGAAGGTATGGTTTTTCTTGACAATCCGTGGTCTACTTTATGATAGGTGGGTATCGATTTAACTCAGCAAACGCTGGGCGCAAATTCTGACGGTGTCCATGGTTCTTCTGGGCCCATGATTATCAAATGCGCTCAAAGAGGCTAAGGCTACCAAAAAGGTTATTCTCTATGGCAGCAAATATATTGACAAAGCACTGCTCACTCAATGTGCATACGCTGAGAATCACCTCAATTCGAATTCCTCTTACTGAAGAATTTTTGCATTCAATCACCACGTGATTACCAATTTCCATCACTTATGTCTATCGAAGGCACGATTTTCGAATGACTCAATAATTCGATATTTTAGGTGCTCAAAAACTCTCTTATAAGAGCCGATATGCGAGAGCCCGCATTGCCTTGGTGAAGAAGGATTTGCCTTCGGCAGTAGGTTTTCCTTAAGGGGAGACCCTCATTTATCGGGTCAAAAAAATCGATTTTTTGGAAATAATTTTAATCTATTCTACAACTATTTAAGAATATACTTTCAAAATTTCAAGTCGATATCTGTATTTTTGAAGGAGTGACAAAATTTTTAACAGGACGCGACGGGTGGCCTGATCGCCTGTATCCAAAACTTTAAACGCGTTTTTCTCGAAACATCATTTTTCGATTTTGTGTACACAATTGAGAACGCTGTATTGAACCAATCAGGCTTTACAATAGCTCATTTTAAAGATAATTAAATTGTTTTCAATGTGACATTAAGTGTTTTTTTAAAAAAAAAGATTTTCATATTTTTTTGTAATTTTAAAGTCAATTTTTATGCATGAAAAATCACTTTTAACATAAAACTGGGTAAAAAATATCAATTTCGACATTTTTTTTTTAAATCAAAATGTCACATCGAAGGTATTATCCTAAAGTTTTAAAAAAAATTTGGTTTTTTTATTTCAGAAAAAAATTCAGAGCGCTAGAATGTACACAGATAGAATGAGGTGCCATGGACAAGGTGTATATTTCCATACTTAAAATGTTTTTTTTCTTCTCCGAAAATTTTTGTAGACAGTCAAGACATTTATTAAAGTACTTTATGAATTACAAAACGTTTGAAGTTATTTTACCTGAGAAAAAAATTCCCAAAAATGATGCATTTTTCGACCGTCTAAATGAGGGTCCCCCCTTAAGTCTCCGAAAACTGACAAACAAATGGTGGTGTAACACTCAGATTTCATTGTTTTAAGTTTCTTTTATGGTAGAATTATCTACCACCTTTTTGACCATTTCGACCACTCAATGCTTTAGTGGACAGCTCACGGTCCATTCTCCCTTCATTCTAAGCCCGGAAAATTTTGCTATGTTTACATTATATGGCTTGGCTCAGTTCGCGATTCAGTCATACTCAGGAGCATAGCATTCACGCCAGGCAAAAATGCTGACATTCCAAGTTCGCTCTCACTTGAAAAACTATTTTTTTGAGACTGGTTGCGACTAGAACGGGATCGGATTCATACTATGAATGCGGCTTTCGGATTTTACTTGATTATCTTTTACCTGGCTGAGAACGCACTTTGGTTGGAAATGGGTCGGCACCTATAACCATCATCAAGGTGAGTTCTGCTCATTCGGCAGCAACCAGCTAAACTAACGTAACAAAATCATGAAAAAGAATCATTAAAATGTATGCAGATCGTTTTTTCTGTTCTTTATTGCTGTACTTCCAATGAAAGCGCTTGTCTTCAATCTGATTACAGAGGGTAACCATCAGGCACTATATTCAGCTTGCAAATTTATGGCCTTGCTGATGACCTGGTTATCTTCGCGAGAAATATAAATGTTCTTAGAGAAGTATTTCAAGCACTTCGATCAAAAGTAAAATTTTTCGTGTAAAGATCAACGAAAACAAAACGAAATAGCAAGTAAGGCTTAACGAGTTGAGAAAAGCGCCAGATCTTAAAATTGGTGGTCACGAGTTTGAAAGCGTGGATAGAATGAAATACCTCGGACTGCTTCTCAGTAGAACCGATGATACAACGATTGCTATCTGAGACCGTGTACATACTGCAAACAGAACATATTTGGCCCACGTTATACTATTAAAAAGCAAGCTCTTCAGTGGGAAAACGAAAATCAAAATAAACACTGATTCGACCAGTGGCAACGTACGGATGGATGCGAAGCGTGGACATTGAAAGCGAATACAATTAAACAATCTGGAAGGGAGAATACTGAGGAGAATACAGGGTTCATTACGAGAAGAACATGGGGTATATCGGATCAGAATTAACAGCGAGATAGAGGAATTCCTATAAGGCGAAAACGTTGTGCGGTATGCCAAGTCGCAGCGCATCCGATGGCTAGCGCACATTTGCAGAATGCAAAATGAAAGAATACCTCGCAAAATTCTAGATTGGCGCATGCTTGGTGGAAAGAAAAAAGGATGGGCGTGGAAACGGTGGTTAGACGACGTTGAGGACGACCTCAGAAGCATAGGAGTGACCAACTATCGTAATCTGGCTATGTACCTAGATGCATGGAGAAGAATTGTGGAGGAAGCTAAGGCTCACAACGAGCTGTGATGCTATGAATGAATGAATGAGTGCAACAAAAGTGAGACCGCGAGTTGCATATAAACAAATCGTATCGCACAAATGATGCAGAAATATCCACGCCGCATTAGGCTGTCCCTAAACCAAATTTTTTTCTTGATGCCACCCTTTAAAGTTGTTCTTGTTTTTACTTTTTTATTAAATAATTACCTGTGGATGCGAAAATGACTAAAAAATTACAAATTTTTACAAAATCTATATATATAAAAATGAAATGATGTTCGTTTGTACGCATTTTTTTGGGCCGATACGAGGCCAATTTTATTCGTTCTTTTTTCATATTATAGGGATCCACTAGGGGAAGGTTTTTAGCAAAAAAAAATTTCTTTTAAATATTTTCTTCATATAAAAAAAAGAAAAAATCAAAATATTGTACAAAACAAAACTTGCTCGATTGTTAGATTAAAGTAAGTTTCGAATCGACATTCATTTTATGTGTACAACTTTTTTTGAATTTTTCGTTATTGTATACATAAATTTCAAATGATTCGAATGAAAATTTTTTTTTTTTTTTATTTCTTCCATAAAATATTACACCTGTCGTTAGACAATAAGTAATTTGATTTACAAAACGATGGAATGAGAGTGATATTGAAGGGCCAATGCCCCCAAGCTCATTTAGAAGAAATATATATGTACATATTATTTAAAAACAAGTGGTTAACAAACAATGACATATACGATTAGTTGACAATTGATTACAAGTATTTTGCAAGATCTGTTGGTGTTTGACGGTTAAGCCGACTTTGGGTAGATTTTTCTTTATTTGGTAGTCTTCTCATCATAGGATTTGTATGCGTTAATAGTCTATTTATGTGTCTTCTGCTAGCGCTTTGTATTGTTTCATCAATAGTATCGATGTCAAGGTCGCGATGAATATCTGCGTTAGGTATGTACCAAGGTGCATTAGTTAAGGTCCTAAGTATTTATGAAAATAATGTTTCAATTCAATTGAGCAATGCTTTCTTTGACCAATTCTATATGGAAATGAATGCGTTTGCAAACGATGTTTTCGGCTATGAACAAATGTTGGAATCGAATGAAAAAGGAAAGAAACGCGAAATGATAAAAAAAATTCTTGGAGAATTTAAAATGAATGGTGCTTCATTGGAAAAATTCAAAGGTTATAAGAACATACACAAGATAAAGTTAGAATTCGAATTTTTAGATTTATTTTGTTTATTTCTCATTTTTTCAGAAGTACACCACACAACAACTCATTCCAACTCTGATTTTGAAATCCTGTTGGAATTGGTGATCGATAATTTTGTCACTATAATGGTCAATGGAAATTTGCGTGTATCAGACCCTGCATATTATTTACCATATCAACTTTTTATGGAACATATGGACCAAATGAACACAAAAAAATAATTTAGTTTTGTTTTGATTTTTTGCAACATTTTGGTTTTCAGTTAATACAATAAAAACAATACTGTTTTTTCGTGAACACAAAATTCTAAATTTATTACGTTGTTTGTTTAGAATTTTTTTAGAAAAAAAGTAAATTGTTTGGTTTTGAGGAAATTTGTTTATTGTTGCTATTTGTGAAAGCGTAGATATTTGTAAGTATTTGACTATAATCCTAAAAGTTAATGGAATACCACTATGACACATAGAAAACATTTTTTCAAAGGGGTGTTTTTCGAAAATTATAAAAAAAATTGTTTTCAAAAATTTTGAAGAAATAAAGTAAAATAAAAAAATTTCGAAAGCATGACATTTTTTCAAAACCAAATTTTCCTCAAAAAGATAAAAGAAATTTCTTCGAAGAGGTGTTTTTCTAAAATTACAAAAACAAAATTTAAAAAATTTTAAACAAATAAAACAAAATAAAACTTTTTCAAGGGTATGAAATTTTTTCAAAACAAAATTTTCTGAAAACCAAACAAAATTAAAAAAAAAATGGTGTTTTCAAAGCATTTCATATTCCACTATTAATAGAGAATACATTTTTTCGAGGGAGTGTTTTTCAAAGCGGAAAAAAATCTTTTTTAACAAATCAATTTAAACTTTTACAAAAGTATGAAATTTTTTCAAGAACAAAATTTTCTCAAAAACGTTAAATTAAAAAAAAAATAGTTTTTTCTAAATATTTAATTTTCAGCAATTAACTGAGAAGAAATTTGTTAGAGCGAAGTGTTTTTCAAAACTTCAAAAAACACTTTTTAACCAAAAAAAATAAACCTTTTTTCAAAAACAAGAGGAATGATAACATTGCCTAACAATTTCTGCACTTTTGCACAGTCTAAAGAGGCATTGATACAGAGTGTATTTCCAAACATAGTTCAACATTACAAAATTACAAAAACCACGATTGACTCAGCGAAAGAGCAATTTTAGCTGGGAAAAATAAGGACGTCAATGATATAAATTCAGCTATTTTAGATCAAATACCTGGTGACATAGTTGCGTATAAGTCAATGGACACTATTACTGATCAAGATGAGGTCGTAAATTATCCAACTGCATTCTTAAACTCACTCGATTTGCCAGGCTTACCACCTCATAATTTACGATTAAAAATTGGAGCACCGATTATTATGCTGCGCAATAGTAATGTGCCCCGACTTTTCAACGGTACCAGACTCGCTGTGAAGAAGCTAATGGGTAACGTTATCGAAGCAACAATTTTGAAAGGGAAGTACAAAGGAGAAGACATTTTGATACCCTGAATTCCACTGATTTCGGCGGATTTACCATTCGATTTCAGACGTTTGCAGTTCCCTATTCGCCTTGCCTTCGCTATGAGAATCAATAAGGCGCAAGGACAGTCTCTAAAAAAGTGCGGTATTAATATAGAATACCCAATTTTTTCTCATGGACAATTGTATGTAGCTTGCTCACGAGTTGGCAAACCATCGTCATTATTCACGCGAAAGATGAAAACACCAAAAACGTTGTCTACCAAAAAGTGTTACAATAAAGTTCGAATGAAATTGTATCAAAGAATTTGCTTTGTTTCGTATTAATTTTATTCTCTTTCAGCAAATCATTGAATTTATCGTCTAGCGAAGCGGGCGAGGGTACGCTAGTTAGGTATAAAGCGTTTACAGGTATATATTTTTTAATCTCATCTTTTTTTTGTAATGTAAGAAATTTCATTTTTTATTTATTTTATTTATTATAATTATTAATTAAATAGTTCGATGGCAAAGGATTCGATGGTACGGTCACATTCTATGAATTAGCAACGACAGAATTCTAAAAAATATCTGCGAAATAAATCCACAAGGTGACGGAAGAAGAGGCTGGCCCAGAAAACGATGGAAATATGTCACTGAAGGCGACTTTGGAGCTAAGGGGATATCTGATACTGAACGAAAAGCTTATGACCGAGTGAGGTGAAGGCAAATTGTAACGGAAGTAATGGGCCACCGCGAACTGTGATGCTATGACGATGATTATTAAAAAGCGCCTGTACTCGTAAGACTTTTTAGTCTTTTATAATACATCAACTGGGTGGAGGTTACAAAATTTAAAAACCTTAATTTTTTTCACAAATAACCAAAATTTATAGCAAACATAAGAAAAACTGATTTCAATTTTTTGGTTTTTTTTTCTCATTTTTTGATATTTTTTTGAAATTGTGGAGGTTCTTAAGTGCCCTGTAAAAAATTAAAAAAAAATGTATTTTTAACCAAAGCATCGGATTTATTTTAAACATTAGTGAAAGGAACTTAAGAGAGGAGATGAACCCCGATGCTTTAGTTAAAAAAAAACTAGGGTCTGTCAGACTCACGCACGGTAGAAGTGAAACTTCTAAGTTGGTTGTTCCATGCATGGGAGCCCCGGTTTAGATCTCTCCCCCCCTCTCTCGTGTTAAATTCAGGTTTTCAGAAAAGCGTAAATATTACTCATAAATTTTTTTGATAATTTTATTTGATACATTTACTTAATATATATTTACCTTGGATTGCCATGTATTTCATCAGGCATATTGGAGACAACTATCTGTTGATGAGTCGCATCTGATGCGCAAGTTTGCGTCACATCAGTCTCACTCTGACTCATTTTGCCTGTAACTTAATTGCTCACCAACACACACTGAATTTCCTCTAAATAGTTACGCAATAAAGAAAAATCAATAGCCGTAATACGTATATTCCTTACCTCACTTCACACTTACTGAACGGCTGATGCACGGCGTGGGTAGTTTGCTATAGAGCAGTGCTGTCCATCCCATACATGAATTGATGACACGTATTCTTACTCTCCATCGTTCAGTCGTTAGCAAACCAGCAACATGAATAGGCGACACTGCCTTATTAGCAGAATCTTCAATTTGCAACTCGAAAAACTGCTATTCAATTTTGCGCCTTCTCATTTCGTTAACTTTCCCTGCATTAACATTCCCTGGTTTTAGAAAGTTATTGAAAATATCGTAGATACACTTTATTATCGACGCAAAAAGCAATTAATGAGTGCCTAAAAGTATGCAACAGTTCTTTAATACAATACAAAACCACTACTGGCAAAGCAGTGCCATTTGACGGATTTCGGTAACGCTCCGAACTTACCGTTTCACTCGCCTATTTTCAATCTGCCTTGGGGCCCCCGACGCGCCTAAAGAAGTTTCACTTCAAAAATTTGTTTAACATAAGCATTTAACTTTTTTTAAATAACATCGATCTAAATTGTTTTTTTTAATTCTATGAAAAAATGCATTTTTCTCATGGCTCTCATGATAATATTCAAAGTGTGTGGGTCACTGGTAAATTAGATTAAAAAGGAAATAAAAATAAATGCCTCATATTTTTGGTCATAGAAAAATTGAGGGAATAGCATAAAAAATGTCATACACTCACAACTTTCTTTGCATTTGCGTAACCATGCCAGTTTTATTGACGCGTCTAGGCATAATAGAGTAACAGTAAATACGAGTAATAGTCTGACGTTCTTGGAAATGCAAAAAGCTAAGTTACATTTTTAAACGCTGCCATTCGATAAATTCAATTAAATTGATTGTGAACATTCCGCTCCAGTTTTTACGCAGCACCGACGGCGGCATACCTTGTCACTTCAGCAACACTAAAATGAGCTTCTAAATAAAATTAAAAACAAGAATTAGTCAAATATCAAATTGGAGCAACAAACGCGGCAGGACGGAAGTGAAATCGTTATAAAGTGGACAGGAAACTACATTAATTGAATTCGTTTGAACGAATTTGAAGTGAATGAGCCAACACCAACGGGCGGCTTCCTGTGCAAATGGAATGAGTGGAAGAAGAAGCCGTCACTGAGCCCACACCGAGCAGGGGCAACGGCAGGCAGAATATTCGTACGGTTCCCGTTGCTTTGTCAGCTTTGCGATTCGCCTGCGCCATACAGCAGCCAATGCATCGCTTTACCAGCACTTCGCTTTGGGTGGTTCTTAAATTGTTGCCAAATGTACGTCGACACCTTCAATAACTATACACTTTTCCTGTCAGCCCGCGCATTGCCGCACCGCCCGAGTGTTGGTTATTTGCTTGCGTTTGAGTTTCAGGGTATCCGAGTTGCTGCTGACTGGTTTAATGAGGAGTGACAGGCGACAAGTATAATTAAATTTAATTTTCATTTCGTATGCAAAGTGAGAAGGCGCAAAATAAAAGTAAAAAAAAAAACTCAAAAGCAAGCCAAAAAATAAGATTTGTAAAAAGTAAACGAAAGGCCGACAATGAAATTCTGAAGCTGCAGCATTTTTTGTTGGCACTTCTGCAAGGAAGTTGTCAGCACCTTTTTACAAGCATGCCGGATAACAGCGGCACAAAAGGGGTAATAACAAACAAAAAAAGACAAAAAGACCAATAAAGAAAAAATGTATATCAACGGTGTGTGGCCCGATTGAAAAAAAAACGTATTAACGGATCGTATGTCTTTTCTGGATTTAATATTTCCGCAAACGCGCAACATTCAAATTAATTATATTAGTTTTCTTTTGCTTGCCGTCAATTTGAAGGATTCCTGTGTTCGAAATTGATTGAAAATGTAAATCCAGTAACTAGATATTTTGAAGGAGAGAATCGAGAGTAGTAAATATATAAAGCGCACAATTCAGGCTGCAGCTAAATATTTATTATCTTTCTTTTTTATTTTTTTTTTTATTTTTTTTTTTTACCCAAGCACTGAATTCTCATGAAATTAGACATCACACTTGGATAAATCCCCACCCAAAACTTATAATTTATTGAATGAAGTTTTTTTTTCCTTTTTTTTTGTGGTTGGGTTAGAGTAAACTGTTTGCTTACCCTGGCTTTGATGGCTGCAGAAGGCAGTGGCAGATCGGGCTCCGAGTCAAGGAAGTTGGCCAAAGAAGCCGGAGCCGTGCTCGGTGCTGGAGCCATCCGTGATAATGCGAAATCAGTGTTTGCCGGGCTCATTTTCTGAGTTTGACCACAGTTGAGCCTCTGGCAGCACTGCACTGTATTTCTTGTCAAGCACGACTCTGGATGGCATGGAGTCAACGGTCATGGCGAGGATCGTTGGATCGAAGTCCATGCCTACTCTGTTGTCCAATGCCGGACAGGGGCCGTACCAATTCCCATTGTGTTTCAGCCTGCAGATGGCCTTCAAGACCTCTCCTTGGGTAAGAACATCAAGTGGTGATAGACTAATCAGAGCATCTAATGTCGGGCCTGAAGTAATCGGAAAAGCTCCAACGCAACAGATGGCCACAGTGCGTTGAATGAAGTTGTAAAATAATGAATATTTATCATATGCGCGTTTTTTTGAGAAACTTTAGTATTTTCAAAATAGTACAGAAGATGTTGCGGAGAATTTACCCTTCTACGATAAATATTGAATCAATGACGAATGTTTATTTCCATACGCATCGGATCGTGCACCTTCACTGAGTTATTGAAAGCTAAACTATTTTTCAGCATTACCACCTTCTCATTTTTGTTGAACGTTATGAAAAGGATAGAAAAAAAAAGGATCGAATTATGATAGGATAAGACGAAAGAAGGGCCGAGAGTTTGTGTTGGCTTATTCCGGATTGCCTGTCAGGAGGTTCCTAGGCAAGTTCTGCATTCCAGTATTAGACCATCCACACTAGTCGATTGTGCTTGCGCCGTGCGACCTCCTAAGATCAAATGTGCGCAGTTCTCGAAGCTGCAGGTTAAGACTTGAAGCAAAGATTACATAGAGAAATGATGACAGAGGCTAGGTTTTGGTTATGCGGTGGAGTCATTTGACCTTACTAACCCACGAAGGTTACCCACTCAGAGTATCTATGAAGACTTAACTTTTATACTGATAATTAGAAAGTTAGCAATGTCTTCATTTTACAAAGAGTGCGCTTAGGACGAGGCAGATAATATCCAACCTCCCGTTCGGTAGCTTCTGCTTATCAAGCCTACCTATATGGATACCAAGTCAAAGTGATAGAAGTTTAATGCAAATTTTTCATTGAACGAGCTAGGCTGGAACGGGCGAGGCATCCACAAAATTATTTCGCTGAGTAAAGGAAGTTCCTCTCTTCCCTGCAGCTCGCTCTTCATCCGGTGAGTCTTTGGGCAGCTAAGCAAACATGCAATGCTGCAACGTCCAACTTTAAGTATATGGTTTCGTATAAATTAATTTACGAGGGGTGCTCAAAAAGAAAGGAGATTAAGATTTTTCTAGAAAAATATTAATTTAATCCTCAATATCTGTTTTATCGTCTTCAAAGTAATTCTCTTCAGATATAATGCACTTGTGCTTATACTTGTCCAAGCCTCGAACCAGCTCTGACTTATCCGTACTTAAACTCCACAGCTGAGGAAATCTCCGTCTTTTCACAAATATTTTCCATTTTCGGAGCAAGGAAAAGTCGCAAGAGGACAAGTCTGCTAAGTACAAAAGTCTAGACAAGATTGCGCTGTTACTTTTGGCCAAAAAATTCAAATACCTTTGATCCATTTTTTCGATAGCTAAAAATCGTCGAGCAGCAAAATACAACCTAGAGTTGAAACTGCAAATATAAGTTCCGGAAATGTATGTCAATACAATAAATTAAAAAAAAATTTAGTCCCTTTACTTTTTGAACATACCTCCTACGTGTTGGTAAGTAGGTGAAATAGTTGAAGTACTAGACTGGCAGAGAGTGCCAGCACAAGGTGCCAGCACAAAAGAGCTAATTTGATACTTTTATGAGACCTCCAATTGTCAATTATCTACAGCTAATCAGATCTGTTGATGTTATGAAGAAGGTTGATGAAATTAGGTTGGAGCACTGCCACAGGTTGCCAGGAAATGAGCACCAAGTGACCTTAATCATCTAGCTGCCAAGCCCGGACATTTACAGAGAAAGTGCTCAATAGTCTGCTTCTCTGAAAGGTCCCGACAGCTTCTGCAAGCGGAATTAAAAGGTAAACCTAACTCTCTTGCGAGTGCGCCAATGGCCGGTAAATACAGCTAAGAGCTTGGAAATGGAACGGCGAGAAGTCCCCAGAACTATTTGCGTCCTGCATTTATTTTTCTGTGCTTTCCTGAGAAATAATTTGTGCGATTGGATATACACCATGGTGTCGTCAGAGCCTTGATCGCAGCTTGACTATCAGAAGAAATGTGGATACCTCCCTCGCTCGCACGTTCCCTAAGCATCATACACGCTTACAGGATCGCAAAGACTTTTGCCTGAAAAGTACTAGCAGTATTCGGTAGTTTTACGGAAATATATAAATTAGCTGATTTAGAGAAAACCCCTACTCCGACTCTTGATCCCATCGGTACAGATTTTACCCCCCATTCCAATCCTGATTGTACTTTGAGTAGCTATGGAAATAACGAAATAACGTAAAAGTCGATGGGAAGTAAGTGCAAAACGACATTAAGGGAAGCACTGGTGCACGCTGTATATGGTCCGGTGATGTCATTGCATGCAGTCATTTGCACTTAGTAATATTATAGCCCTTCCGAAGAGCTTCCCACCAAATCAAGCATCCGTACATGACAATAGGCAGAGAACGTCCTGTGGCTGGAGTCCCCATTTTTTGCCGAAGACAGATTAGCAGGAGTAGAAAGGTGTACGATGCCCTTTTTCTTCGTATACATATATAATCGCTACATAATTTCTGGCTTGGATGAAGTCCTCTATGAACTCCGAATATATATTTATTTCTTTTAAAATAAATTTCTAAAATTTGGGAGCATTGTTCTGGCGTTAAACGATCCATGATGACTTGCAAAACTTTACTAAAAAGAAATGTCAACAAATTTTGCGATTCTCAGCTGTCAAACCATAGGTATCGATATCTTTAGTTCTCATATAGCTAAAAAATCACCGGATTTTAGGTGTGGATATTAGCCGCCTAAGGACCTTTGTAACTAATCATTGCATACTCGGTCTTAGTATCATACTTCTCAAACTTTATGCCGTTACCGATTTCCCTTTTATTCTACTTTTTGTTTTATTCTCTACACTTTTTGGTGGTACCCCATTACTTTTTAGTGGTAGGATCAAAGTTAGCTGAGACATCCATTTTAACTTAACCCAGGCGATTCTGGCACACAGTCGAAAATCTGAAGCCAAGGTAAGTTACTAAGATGGCGTCAGCTTGCCGATTTGTGTGAATACTGAACACCATAGGAACATTAAAGGAGACTAGAGGCATATACTTGTAATGATACACACTGAACTCAGCAATGCGGTGAACAAGACATGAAGAGGATAGTTTGATATTGATTTTGTCTACCTGTACCCTGTATTGGAAACAATAGGAGCATAGAAAAGGCGTATGTATTAAATTCATAAATTGGCGCCAGCTGAGCCAAACAATAAAGGATACAGAGAAAGATCAAATCGAGTGCCAATTAAGTATGCAATGTAACTAGGATAGTTCCAAAATTATTGTCGTTTATGTGGTCAAATTGCATTGCACTGCCCAAAAAATATAGGAGAATTCTTGTGAGTCGTACTACAACTGGCTGCCAAATGAATTGCTTCGTGTACAGCGATGGAAGACTACCCGCTACAGGGATTTGATTTTCTTGTGAAATTCGCTTCGCTAATTCACCATTGAGCTATTGCAGTGTACTCCGAATATCACAAAAATTGTATATCTTTTTCAATTCAATATACCAAAATTGTAGACCTTCTGAATACCACTGCCATTTATTCCCACCATTTTCAAAGCATTACAAAACCCATCAATCACTTGCCGCATAAATTACTTCCAAACTAATTTCATTCAGTTGTACAGAGAAAAATATGAGAAAGCAATAATCGCTCGCTTGGCTATCACCGGAGAGGACAACGATACTGAAACACTTGATTGCCAAAACATAGAAATTGATTGATTGCAACAGGCAACCGCGTGGCGAGAGGCTCATCAGTTAGCGGGAAAAAGATGTAGAACAAATGTGAAAGCGAAAGCAAAACCTCACTGATGAGTCTGGTGTCATTAGGAGATGTGAGTGTAAAGCAGAGTACGAGTACAATGAAAAAATTAATATTGAAAATGGTGTGGCATGCCAGAGAGGGGATTTGAACAAAACTAAAAAAAAAAAACAAAAAAACACATGCTCGCATTTAATTTAATTACACTTTGACAATGACAGAAGTGACGACAACGAAGCAGGCGACGCAGCGACAGGACCAACAAACTCGATGAGCCCGATAATACCACGAAATTGATTAATAAAATTGTCAACTGAGCTGAGTGAGGCAGGGGTCGGACTGGCAACATTCATATACGAAACGCAAATCTGCTTTCCACTGCAGCTAAAGAAAAAATCACCAGCAACAGCATTCGAAGCAGGCAAAGGTGGTGCTGCAGTGCATCCACCGTATAACGAGACACCTTCCGCCAACACAAACGAGTGGGGCACACAGTAGCATGCCGCAGCAGCTATGGCTCATTAATTGCTACGCAGTCGGTTTCCTGCTTGTCTCCTACATTTTTCTTCCGTCGCTTACTTACATATTTTTGCTGATTTGCTTCAGCGCTGAATTTGAATTTTCTGTTTCTCCCGATTTTTTTATAAATTTTTTTTTTTTATTTTGCTTTTAGGGTAGGTGGCTGCGCAGCATTCATTATAATACGTCTGCATTCAGGCAGGCAGCTACACTTTCCCTGCATGCTCGTTCGCTCATTTCGCCTTGATTGTTTTTGAAAATTACATTAAACAGCTTGGAAACTGTGAAGATGTAAGCAGTTGTGTTAATTTGTTGGAAAGAAGTGGTGTAAAAATGAGCATTAAGTAAAAGAAATAAAAAGTAATAAATACGAAAAAGTAGTAAGAAAACCGGGAATGAAAATTTCAAGTACAAAATACACTACACTAAAAAATGAATGCTTGAAATTTTTTTGTATGGAAGAAAACACCCAAGACCGTCCTCAAAAAAAATTTAAAAAAAGTCAATGCAATTTTTGAGACACTTGAAATTTGCACTTTTTTATGTAAAAATTCAATGAGCTATAAAACTGCATACTTAAAATCTCTCTAAAAATTCTCATGAAAAAGTTTGAAAATTTGTGGAATTTTTTTTTAATTTTTCCGAAATTCTTAACTTGAATTTATATAATTTTTGTAGCAGAATGAACTATATTTTCATAAAAAAAAATATTAAAATTAGTTCAAAAACAAATAAATTATCAAAACTTGTCAATAAGTGCCTGCGCCTAGTAAATCCAAGAATTATGTATTGGACTAGCAAAATCAAATTGATTTAAAAAAGCAAAAAATAGTTTTAGAAGCTGCACACTGAAAGAAGGCCAGTATAGCCTTCTACGCCTATAAATCTATGTGCGGCAAAAAATGGGGTCTCAAACCACGTGTCGTACTTTGGATGTACAACTTAGTGGCTCTGCCAATTTTGACATATGGTTGCCTAGTTTGGTGGGTAGCTCTTCAGAAGGGCTACAACACCACTTAACTAGAGAAAGTGCAGAGAACTGCATGTGTGGAGATCACTGGTGCTTGTAGAACATGTCCACTGCTGCGCTCAACGTTATTCTGCACTTACTTCCCGTGGATCTGCAAGTTAAATCCATTGCTGTTCAGAGCGCTATTAGGTTGAAGGAGATTGGCCTGTGGAGACAACTTCCTGTAGGACATAGTAGCATATTGAAGCAAATCTCCCCTTCCTTCTATGTACTTCGCAATGATCTCTCCATCCGCAAATGGGTTTTGAGGGTTGTGCTAGGGCTATCTATCCGAGCAGGCAAGACTGGAAAGAGGGGAGAGTCGGTACGAATATACATAGGTACCTCTGTTTTCACTGACGGATCCAAGATGAAATTTGGAATGGGAGCGGGGGTTTTCTCTAAATCAACCAGCATTTTGGTCTCCTTTAAACTGCCGGAAACGAGCAGCGTTTTTGAAGTAGAGGTCTTCGCGATCCTGCAAGCATGCAAAATGCTTAGGGATTGCTGTTGAGAGGAAGACATTCATATTTTTTCCGACAGTCAAGCTGCGATCAATGCCCTGTCGTCGCCGTATTGCAGTTCTTTTCTGGTTAACTCCTCTAAGGAGGAACTTAAACGTCTCGAACGTGCAGGAAACATTTCCCTTATCTGGGTTCCTGAGCACAGGAATATAGAGGGAAATGAAATTTCTGATGAGCTTGCCGGGAAGGGGTCGACAGAACCGGTTTCAGTTGTCCCCTTCTCAGACATTGGTGTCTCCTTGACCGTTGGTAAAAGGAAACTACACAATTTCTTTCTAAAAAAAGCGCAAGACAGATGGAGGGTTGTCTCATCGTGTGCTATTTCGAAAACCCTATGGCCTCAATACGATATAAACAGAACGCTTAAGGTGATGGGAATCCCTCTTCATTCAATTTCCAAACTCATTGCGGTGTTCACTGACCACTGGGTGATCGGTACTCATGCGGAGAAGCTTGGAAGACTTTTCAGACTTTTTTCACTTTGGACGTGAATTGAACATATTTCTATTATAGCTAAAGACTTGAGTTTCCAGGTAGCTCCCTAAAATTTAATTTTCTATCGATTTATGGATATAACCTTTTACAATGGATCGTCGAACAGGACGAGAAAAAGGTTGGCGCGGGTGCACAACCGAAGATTTTAAAAGAGCTGTCCAACGGTGGGTTAATGAGCTACCCGGTAAGGCAAAAATAAGACTACCTTTAGAAAAATCTATTTACTTCTGTTCTATTTATTATCTATGCTATTTACTCTGATAGCCAAGCGGCGATTACAACACCTGGTGGGGTCGCCACTAATTCCATCATTGCTCGCAAATGCCGGGTATATCTTAAGGAGATGGCGGAATATTTACACATCCATTTGATGGAGCATAGTGCCATACCAGGGAGTTGTAAGACAGACAAACAAGCGGGAGAGGACAATTCTACTCGCCTCACTCTTGATATGGAGATTGTAGGTTGTCCCCTTTCAACCTACAAACTGCCTGATACAAGTTGCTTTCTCACTTCAGACAACACGAGATGGGTTGATAGTCTGCTCAGTAACGCTACAAAAAGAATGTGGCCAAAATGGGACGTCAGGCGCTCAAAGGTGCTACTTAATCGGTCGAGGAGTAACGCCTCTAAGCTAGTTGCTTTGAATGCACGGCAATACCATCAAGACTGCCTTTTTCTGCCTAGTGCAGGACATTTTCAAGGAATGTGCTCTAAATTTTCAGTGTCCATTTCACAGAATGGACGGATGATGGACTCAGAGAGACCAATTTTGTTTAAGTGATATCTTAGACTACAGTGTGCGGTAAAGTAGCCAGTTAAAAGTCTTAAGTCTACTTCTCAGAGCGAGAAGAGCTTATCGGAAACTCTTCTGTCTGTCACAAGAACTGTTTCGCTTGCCGCTGACCTATAGACTTTCGCCCGTGTTCAATGAATTTCTTCGACTCGTTATTTTCTGAGAAATTCGTTAATGTGACTTCTTTTAAGTCTACAGAAAGGCTGCTCAGGCCCAATTAAGGACATGTTTGTCCCCTATTTAACTTTTCTTTTTGCTCATATCCCTAAGGCTTTTCTATATCAAAAACATATAAAAACAAAAATATAAAAAAAGAAATAAAAAAAATAAAAATTAAAAAAATAAATTAAAAAAAAATTTTATAGACTCATTCGGCAAACAAAGTGCAAAGTTTTAATACAAAACCACGTCCGTGTTTAAGGAACTTTTACTATGGAACTTAAAACAAAAATGTGATTTCTATGCATGAAAATATCCTGCAATACCCTTGGAGATCGCTGTTTCTGAGCCAGGGCATAAGAGGTAAATTTTGGAAGAAATATAGAATCCAAAGAATGTATTTGGCCTTTTTATAACGAACTCTTGGAATCAGTTCATTGCTTATAGTGAAATAATTTGATCGAAACTTGGATTTGATTAAGTTGAATCGGTAAGCAAACTGCACGATAGATCAGGTTTTCCATGTGTATCTTTCTTTATTCGCAAACGAAATTTGCGCGTTCCAAGCCGAGATAGAGGGGAACGAGGCGACGCTTCTCTGACCAATACTTCCAAAAGAGGAATTTGGCACGCGTTCACGCACAGCGATCGTGTCTGCTTTGTCAGCACAAGCGGAAGTTCTTCTAACTCCAAGCATTAGGCATGAAAGATCCCAAACTCTAATGGAAAGAAGCATAGAATTTCTTCTGCCCACTCTCGTCAATGGACTATAAGTGTAACAGAATACGTGGCACAATTAGTGGGCATTTGTACTCGTAATCTGGCTTAAGCTTACTTGGCTGATCAAATATGATCGCACATAGCCCACAACTGGTAACTATTGTTGCCAAGAGAGAGTGCAAAGAGGCTTATGCTTCAGATTATACTCGTGATGCGCTATTTCACCAGCTTTATTAGAAAGATTACGGATCCTCTGATCCGCGACATTCCTCAAAGAGGGTAGGAATGTAAAAATCTAGGTAGGTTAGTTGCGATCTCAAAATTGCTAGACATTAATGTACTTCAGGTTGCCCTTAGATTTCTTCGAAATTTGCACTTAAGCTGCCCTTAACATTGATTTACTATTACACACCAGGCATGCATGCTTCAGTGTGTACCATTCTTATGAACGAAGCCTGCTTTTGACAGTCCTACAAATTGTTTATGCATTCCTTCAGATATTTTCCTGCGACATCTCTGCTATGTCCAGCTCACTTTTTAAGATATGAAAGAGGGGAGCAGGTGTGCTTTAATCTATCAAATATCCTAATTTTCCAATAAGTTTGGGTATTGGTTCGGCGGTTAATATTTGCACAAGTTAATCAATTTTTTTGCGAAGGTTTCTGCGCAAGATCGATATGAGTAGGACTGGTGTGACAGCATCTGGTATTGTTTACCTAGATACCTGCCGACATCGGTCTTACCCCATGGGACCCAAAAGCTTCGCGGATCATATTAATGCTTTGCCTTTCATTTCAGCTTTGAGTGGATGGAGTTCCTACTAGGCCGAACTTTTCCATTTAAGGGTAATTTGGGGTATTTTCAGGAATTTTTGTTTACAATACAAAAAAATGAAAAAGGATATTTAAATTTGTTAGGCTCTTCATTTATCTTCTTTTGCATACAAATATGAAAAAAGACATTTTTTTTAATTTTAATAACTTTAAAAATGAGGCTAAACTTGACCTCCCGAAAAATTGGACCTGGACGGTGTTGTCCATTTTACCTGAAACGCAAAACCGTAAAAAACTATTAACCACTGTAACTATGCCCCGTAGTATAATAAAAAAAAATAAAAATGTACAAAATGGCGCGTTTTTGACATTGACACTCTAAAAATCGGGGTTTTTCAATTTTTTAATAAAAAAAATACGAAATAATTGAAATATTAATATGATTGTAATGATTGTAGTACGGGCGATAGCCATTGAACAACAGTTTAATGTTTCAGACTATTCGGTTGAACGGTTTGGTTTTTTTTTTAACAACACCACGCCGAAGAAAGTCGCTTCGAGATAAATGAGTTTAGAGTTTGAGGTAAAGGATCGCGCGGACTGCTCTCTACCTAATTAGTGGGCTTTAAAAGCTATAATATTGGGAATTTTCGCATGAAAATTTCACAGTATATTCTTAAGATAAGGCCGCCGTAGCCAAATGGGTTGGTACGTAACTACCACTCGGAGTTCAGAGAAAACGTAGGTTCGAATCACGGTGAAAGACCAAAATGAAGAAAAAGTTTTTTCTAAGAGCGGTCGCCCTTCGGCAGGCATTGGCAAACCTCCGAGTGTATTTCTCCTTCTATAGCTCCTCATAAAAAATATCTGCCGTGCGGAGTCCGCTTGAAACTATAGGTACTTCCAGTTTATGGAACAATATCAAGACGCACACCACAAATAGGAGGAGGAGCTCGGCCAAACACCCAAAAGGGGTGTACGGGCAATTATACATATGTATATATTAGGGCGGGTCGATTTAAAAATCGCTCATTGCTCTGTGAAAATCATATTCTAGGGATCAAAATAAGAAACTTTGCCGAAGGAACCATACCTCTAAAACGAATTCTGATGTCCCCCAATTTGGGTCGAACTTTTTAGTTTCTTTTCTCATGTAAAGGCCAAAAATGGTGATATTTTGAAATTATTGTATGGGGAACCCCCCAGGGGAGTTCCAGTGGGTGTGCCACTATCATGGGTGGATCGGCCGTCCAAAGTTAGTGGGGGTCGGTTATACATTTGGACTCGATTGGAGCACTCTAAATGGGTCAAAGTGGGATTTTTCGTTCGACCCAAATTGGGGGACATCAGAATTCGTTTTAGAGGAATGATTCCTTCGGCAAAGTTTCTTATTTTGATCTCTAGAATACAATTTTCACGGAGCAATGGACAGTTTTTAAATCGACCCGCCCTAATATATATATATATATATTCTTAAGATACTATACTTTCGAAATATCGAGAAAACCAAAAAACGTTTTGTTTTTATATTTCTGGACCGAGTCGGTGGTCTTAACAAATACTTCACCAAGCTGCCAAAAATCTTTCAATTGAATTGAGCTGCCTGCACCTTTGATATATCCACTGAAAAATAAATGAAAAGAAATATCGAAACTGTGCGCACTTCTTGCAATAAGTTTGCAGTAGTCGGCTACCGCTTCACCGCAGACCACAAAGTCGCACCTGTGCTGGACTTCAAACTGACTGCATAGCCAGCTGGCCATTATGACGACTGAGTAGTAACAGTTCTTGCAGATCACAAGCCAGTTTGACGGTCCTGCTGTGCTGTACACATCGCTTGTGCTATTACACCAGCTTGACTTTTGCATCATCAGTACGCCGTAATTTTCATTACCCCACAGGGAATTTGCGCATTACTTTTGCGTGCCCCCTATTTGCTTTTCTGCTGCTTCTTCTCGTTTTTTCATTCATTTGTATTACGCACGAAGGATTCTTTTTTCGCCGCATAACTTTTCAACTCATTTTGTTTTCTTTTTTTCTATTCACTTTTTATCAGCTTAAGAAAGCGCACCCGTTGCCGTTGTCAGCAAGTCCGGCTTGCTACTTAAGTACATTTGTTGCGGTAGCCTTCCATTTGCCCGTTTTTTTTTGACAAATATTTTATTCGTTTTTTTGTCGCCTCAGTTTTTCAATTGTATGCGCCATACAAATTTCTGCAGCATTGATTTTTTTTCACTACTTTTCACCTCTTCGGCGCGCACCAAAACTGTCGCCACCGTTGACAGTTTTCTCTTTTTCTTTATGACTTAACATTTAAACTTGACACAGACAGAGTGTAGCCGTTTTGCTGGCAGTTACTATGCTTCTGTATCCCCCTTCGGATTTGTTTCTTTTGTGTCTCACTCCCATTTTTCTTTTCTTCTTTATTCTCAGACGCTTCCTTTCTCTCGGCGGCATCCATTAATGTCAGTGCTACTCAACGATATTTTCCTATTTTTTTTTCTATTTTTTCCATTTTTTTTAGACTCCTCCATTCATTCACACGCAATCACTATTATCATCAGCACCCACTATCATTTTCCTAGTGGCTGCTCTCTTTTTTATGCAGCCGTTTCACTTACTTCTTTCCCATAATACATTATAATTCCGCTGCTCTATTTTTCATGCTGCTCAACTATACCGTTATTGTGTGCCCCTAGCAGGAAGCGCAACGTAACGCGTGTGTTTTTGCTCGAACGACACGTGACAGATGAGTTAAGATTGGCTGCAATGTCGTGTCGCCTCTGTCACTTTTGCATGGTGTCGCTTTTGTTTCTGCGCCATTGTCTGTCTGGCAGGTTGGCAGCGTCGGCTCAACGGATGTGGCTTTTGCAAAATGAGCTGCCAACTTACGACTCCTCCTCTATGCTTTGACACCATCCACTGTGATTAATTATGAAATGGAGTGGAAAATCTGGCTGGTGTTTCAAGACGGCTCATGGCTCATCGCTCAGAAGATGAATTTAAAGGAGATATTATGATGAAATTTTCTTGAACTGAATTAATTTTCCTTAATTCAAAATTTTAAGCCAGGGAGAATTTTGGTGCAAAAATTTTAACGGGTGATCAATTAAGAGGAGTTTTTTTCATTTGCGTTTTTTTACAGATCGCGCGCGAGTTGTGGCAAACTGTCATCGTGGATTTGTTGAACAGCGTTTGGCATTTCATCATGGAAAGACTCACACCGCAACAACGTCTACAAATTGTTCAACTGTATTATGAAAATCAGCGTTCTGTGACAAATGTTTTTCGTGCGCTTAGACCGCATTATGGTCAACATAATCGGCCTGCCTTAAACACTATTCGACATACCATCAACAAATTTGAATCCGAATATTCATTGGTGGATAATTCTCGACCGAATAGACCACGTCCAGCAAGAAGCATTGAGAATATAGCGGCAGTAGCAGAGAGTGTACGTGAAAACAGCGATGAATCGATTCGGCACCGTTCTCAGCAACTTGGACTGTCGTATGGAACAACTTGGTAAATTTTACGGAAGGATCTTCATTTAAAAGCATACAAAATACAGCTCGTACAAGAACTAAAGCCAAATGACCTTCCTGCACGTCACCGTTTTGCTGATTGGGCTCTTGAAAAGATTGAAGAAGATCCGCTGTTTTCGAGCAAAATTTTGTTCAGCGATGAGGCGCATTTCTGGCTCAATGGTTACGTCAATAAGCAAAATTGCCGTATTTGGGATGAAGAGCAACCAGAACAGGTTCAAGAGCTACCTTTACACCCAGAGAAAACAACGGTCTGGTGTGGTTTATGGGCTGGTGGAATCATCGGTCCATATTTTTTTAAAAATGATGATGGCCGCAACGTAACTGAGAATGGTGCTCGCTACCGTACCATGATATCGCACTTTTTGCTACCTGAAATTGAATCTAATGATCTCTACGACATTTGGTTTCAACAAGACGGAGCCACTTGCCATACAGCTCGTGAAACAATGACTTTATTGAGAAGTCATTTCGGAGAGCAGCTGATTTCACGTTTAGGACCTGTGAGTTGGCCACCAAGATCTTGTGATATCACACCTTTGGACTTTTTTCTTTGGGGATTCGTGAAGTCCAAGGTCTATGCTGATAAACCAGCTACGATTGAAGCTCTGGAAGCCAACATTACGCGTGTTATTCACGACATACCAGTCGAAATGCTCGAACGAGTGATTGAAAATTGGACCTTCGGAATGGACCTACGCTTAAGGTGGTTGCGGCCAACATTTGAATGAAGTCATATTCAAAAAGTAAATGTCAAAGAATGTCCTTTCAAATGATAAATAAAGGTTTTGAACATAATTTACATTTTTTTTTTTTTTAACTATTGAAAAAAGCACCTCATGATTGATCACCCGTTATAATAGCCTAGACAGACAGTGACGTTAGTCGACTTAATTCGGAATTAGAATTAAATAGAAATTAAGTGCAACTAATGCGGATTGACAACTAGGCTTAATTCTCACAACTTAAGACTTAATTCATAGACTTAATTCTCATAATTTCAACTGATTAGGGAACTCCCGATGGCAGCATTGCCGAAAAATTGCAGCTAATATCTATTGTGAATGAAAAAAATGAAACTTTTAAAGAAAAGAACATGAAAGACTGGATGCAATGCTAGTTTGCACTAAGACGTTCAAAGGTACATTAATTGTTTTGATATTTCGGAGCAGTTTGAAAAATTGAAAATTAAGATTTATTTAAATAAAAAATATTTTTTTAATATCAGAGCAGCTGATACCCGTATTTTATGGCAATGGTCTATATTTTACTGACAAAACTGCTCTATAAGTAAGTCAGCTGTTCACTAACCCACGTAATAACCGCCTGCCACACTACAACTTTAACTGGAATGTTAACTGTCCCCGTAAGCCAGATTAACGCCGCCGTCTATCCAGACTATAACTCCATAAATTGGACGGAGGATATCAACTAAATCGGGTACCGCATTTGTGCGATTTCATGTGAGGTGTCCCAAATATTTTGGACATTGTCTTCAATTCTTCAATAATTGATTTATTTGCAGGCTTGAGTATAATAAGAAGTAAATTAATTATTAAATTAAAAAAAAATCGAAATTTTAGGATCAAATATACTTTAAAAAGAAATGCTTGGGACAGAATTACTGTTTTGTTTTTTTTTTTTTGCTTACAATTTTTTGGAAATATTTTTTTGTCATTTGTGACATTTTTTGAAAACATTTCTTTTTCTGTCATTAGTGAAATGCAGTCTTTTTGAAATTTTAGTACAAAATATTATTTTTAAAATTTTTTTTGCCAAAAACATTATTTGTTTTTTGTGTCCAAAATTTTACAATAAAATAAGCTTTAAAAAGAAATCAAAATACACTCAAAGAATAAATGTTTGGGTTAGAAAAAAAAATTTTTTTGTAATATTTTGGACTTCTGAAAAATGTTGGTTTTTGTTGTTTTTCGAAATTTTAGGACAAAATATTTTTTTTTTGTAATTTTTTTCGCAAAGAATTACTTGATGTACTTAAAGTAAATGTTTGGAAATGAAATCCCTCCTTTTTTCTTTTTTAAAATTCTTTAAATTTTTTTTTGTAATTTGTGAAATCAGTCTTTTTGAAATTTTAGTACAAAATATTATTTTTAAAATTTTTTTCGCAAAAAAATTATTTGTTTTGTGCCCTAAATTTTACGATAAAATATGCTTTAAAAAGAAACCCAAATATACTCAAAGAATAAATGTTTGGGTTAGAAAAAAAAAAATTTTTTTGTAATATTTTGGACTTCTTAAAAATTTTGGTTTTTGTTGTTTTTTGAAATTTTAGGACAAAATATTTTTTTTTGTAATTTTTTTCGCAAAGAATTATTTGTTGTACTTAAAATTAATGTTTGGGAATGAAATCCCATCTTTTTTTCTTGTTTAAAATTCATAAAATTTTTTTTGTAATTTGTGAAATGCAGCCTTTTTAACCTTCTTATAATTTTTTTTTGTTTTTTTTTTTGACATATTCTTTTTTTTTTTTGTTTAAAAAAAATATACTTTAAAAATAAATGTTTCGGAGAGAAAATTTTTTTTTTTAATTTTTTGGAAATATTTTTTTCTTCTTCAGAATCTTTTTGGAAATATTTATTTTTTTGTCATTTGTAAAATGCACTCTTTTTAACTTTTTTATAATTTTTTTTTCATATTTTTTCGAAATTTTAGGACCAAATATAGTTTGAAAATCTTTTTTCGCAAAAATTTTTTTTTTTTTTTAAGAATTTTTAAATCATACAACTGTATGTCTTTGTAGCGAGGCTAGAACAATCCATTTCACGTATGTATGCCAAGTATGCTTAAGTATGCTTGAGGGTCTCTAGAGCAGTATTTTGCCCCGATTTGATGTACGTATTTAAATATAACTAGAAAACTTAAAGGGTCTCATTGTGAACTTATAGAGATTATTGGGCATAGTCTTAGCTGAGGATGAGGGAAAAATAAGGAAAAAATCTGATGAGTGATGTATTTTTATCAGGGTTTTTTGCTTTTTGGATGTTTTTAAAAAAGTACAAAAAAAAATTAAATATTTTCTACAAAAAAAAAATTTTGTTTTCTTGATATTTATTTTTTGTTTATTTGATTTATATTTATTGAATATTTTTAAAAATCTCAAAAAAAATTTCTTTCCCCAAAAAAATGTTTTTAAAGAGTGTAAGAGAGTAAAGATATTTCACTTTAAAAAACTGTAGCAAAATTTTCAATGTTGGAATAAAATCAAACTCATTAAATTTTTTTTGGTAAATTTTTTCATTTTTTTTTTAATCATACTCAAATACTTACAATAAATCAATTTTTGGAATAATTGACTAGAATACTTGGACCACCTGACCTGGAATAGTTCATTCACTCAGGCTCTCATTCATTCCTTATAAATGACTGAGTGGTGCTAGGGAAATAGTTATCTCAATTCAGAACTAATTTGAATGCCCTATGTAATATAAAACTGAATATTCCGAGAATATTCGAGTATCTGCAATTGTCGCCCCACGCAGTCTACCACATAATACTATTCCTATTGCTAAATATTCTAACTTAGAGCTGAATAAGTTTTAATGCAAAATACAATCCGATTGTTCAATTTTATCTTTTTTATTATTCTTAATAAATCAGTAAATTAAACTGAAATTAATTGTATGCGATGAGGAATAAATTAAAATTTTTTACATTAAAGCCTTTGTATAAAAAATGCCATTGAAATCAGCTAATGAGACAATAACATATGAAAGCGTCGATGGCAAATACAAAAGCCATAAAATAAAATAAAATTCTTTAAAATATGTGTACAGCTGTATTGAGTAAGCTGGTTTGAGGAGAGAAGCAAAAAACAAATGATCAGAAAGGAGAAAAAACTTTAGAAAGGCAAATAAATACATTTTTTTGGGTTTAATTCGAAGCGCGCAGTAGTAAACTAACAAATTTTGAAGAAGACTGGGTGAATTTCTCATTATTATGTTTCTCTGCAGCAATCAGCAGAGCAGATGGAAGATGTACAGAATAATTGGAAGCATCAACCAATAAGTGCTATAAACAAAGTCACAAAATAAACTTCCCAAATATGTAAAATAGAAAAATTAAAAAAACAAATATTATTTTTAACATTAAGCGCATCTTGCGGTACTTTAAATACAAATAGCTATCAAATATAAATATTTGGGACAAAAAAAGGCCCAAGTACAAGTTTGTTTTAAATAAAATAACATTAATAGTACTTCAGGAAGTATTAGTCGCTATATAACTTCGTACTTAATAAAGATAGCTTCCACTAAAGTTTAAGGTGCTCGAAATAGATTTTAGAGCCATGCTCATCATAAATATAAAAATCCCTTTATAATGAATCCGAATCTGCTAGGAATAATGTAAAAAAGTTCACCTGTCTTAATATACCTATACTGAAGCTATTCATTTAAAAAATAAAAAAAAAAGTATGTGTGAATTCGCAGCATTCTATGAAAGCTTAGATATATGTCTGTATTATACATATGAGTATATACATATGTCTACGAAGAACCCAAGCCTCACAGAAACGTGTTCTCGATCTTCAAGTTTAAGCTTATTCATACCCGTATATCAACATACATATTTACATATATTTTTAATACGTAAACGAAGCTGTTCATAACAGCAAAAATCGGTTTCTGCTCTTTTGTTGAGCTCATTAAAATCCATGTTGTGATCTGCTACAAAAAAAAAACTCATGTAATTATAATTACCAAGGTGTTGTGGCGGCAATTTTTCATAATCACTCCCAACACTCTTGTCGGAATGTACAAACTCCTCAAAGCGATTCAATCAAATACGAACATTTTGGTATGTGAGTTATAGGCGAATATTTGCAATATTTTTTTCTTACCAAACCTAATAATTTAGAGGCTCTTAACTTGAGCGCCAAGAGTTGAAAAAAATTAAGTAAAAAGCAACAACAAGCAACAATAAACGATTAACAAAGCAAAAAACAAAAACGTGAAGTTGTGACAAAATCCAAAGCGCTTGTAGTCGGAACAAAAGATGCAAGAAAAACAACAAAGCAGATAAGTGTGTAATCGTCCGTATAAAAAAAACACCGTCAGCAGAAAAAAATGTTAAGGCACCTTTCTGGTCTAGAGACGTGAAAATTGAAGGCGTTGACAATTGAAAATCGTTTTTGTTCTTTAAAACAATTCTTTATTGACAATAATAAAAAAACTTGCTTCCCCTGACATAGCACATGCCACTGGCGTAACTGATTGGGTTGCTCAGGTACGTCTGAAAAAAAAAATATCGGAGATATGTCGCTAGGGGGGTAGCAGTTTTCCAAAAAAATAAAATTTCTAGGTATTTTATCTGTTTATTGGAAAAACAAAAAAAAGGATTTTTTTCACGTTCTCGCACTTGGACAAAATAGAAAAATTTATTATAAAATTATAATTCTGCTACCCGCGACAGCCACAATTTTACTCAATAATATAATATATTAAATTTCAAATCAATCGGTTCAGTACTTTTTGAGAAATTACCAACGCCAGCTCGGAAAAACTAGTCTCGAGAAAAACACGGTTAACGCGCTTATACCTGGGCATTGTACTTCAAACCGGTCTCATTTTAAAGGACTGTAACGTCTTGGCGGCCGCCGTAGCCGAATGGGTTGGTGCGTGATTATCATTCGGAATTCACGGAGAAGATCCTTGGTTCGAATCTCGGTGAAAGAAAAATTAATAAAAACATTTTTCTAATAGCGGTCGTCCCTCGGCAGGCAATGGCAAACCTCCGAGTGTATTTCTGCCATGAAAAAGCTCCTCATAAAAATATCTGCCGTTCGGAGTCGGCTTGAAACTGTAGGTCCCTCCATTTGTGGAACAACATCAACACGCACACCACAAATAAGAGGAGGAGCTCGGCCAAGCACCTAACAAAAGTGTACGCGCCAATTATTTATTTTTCTTATTTTTTAACGTCTAAGCTACAACGAATTTCAATATAAAAATTTGCAAGTATATTTTTGAAAGTACCAACTATCATCAGAAATGTGCCTTAGAAATCAACGAAAATTTTCAGCCCCTCGAAACTTACACTTTATTTTTTAAACCAAATTCAAGGGACTGCAAAACTGCATACTACAAATTTTTCCAGAAGTTCTGATTAAAAAATGTGAAATTTTTATGAAAACCGAAAGCCGAAATCCATAATTTTTGTTTGAAATGTTTGAGCACACGCTTTAAAACTGTTTTAGGGTCCATATTTAGCTACTGGGTGATGCTACGACTACTAACGAGCCGGTCAACATCGATTATTTCTGTGATTTTATGGAGGTTTTCTTTAGCATCAAAAATGCCTGAACGGAATCGATAAAACCAAAATTTCACATTATTAACTTTTACAGTATCAGCACTAAAGAACCATTCCCAATTTCAGCGGCTTGGTTTGCATTTTCGCCTTTATCAACGAAAAAGTGTAAAATGTATCGAATTTCTTCTTTGTTGACTTCCAAAATTAGCACCCTGTAACTCGCAACTGAATGGAAAAATATAAAACAGTAAAAAAAATGTTTAGTGGGGTGACATTGCATTGACAATGGGAATACTCTTTAAATAGTTTCATCGATACTTTACGAGATATCGATCACTAATGCCATCTACCTAGATTCTTCTACTGGATTTGGTATATATTATATTAGAGAAACTCAAAAGGTCTTAACATTTTTATTCTCTTCATTACAATAAAATGCCAACGAATCGTTATGGCTTGGCGCTCAACACTATTTTGCATTATTGCATTTATTCATCATCATCTTCTCTCGATTAAATTGGTTATTTCAATCATCGCTGCTGCTTACTGCTGTATGTATGTATGTCAATTTGCATTTAATTTATTTATGATTCTCTACTAAATGTGTCAATTGAAGTGCTAATCAAATTGCTTTGTAAATTAAGCAGATTAATGGATTGGTTATTAGTGATATTTAACAAGAATTTATATACAAACATACTCGTATGCAGATATACATACAAACATACAAGTGCTGATGGGTATTAATATTATCTGAGATGGTATGGTAAGTGCACATAAAGTGTCTGAACAACGGCATTGACTTTTTAAATACTTTGTTTGGAACTGGTATTTCAAGTGCATACAAGTTGCAATTTTTAATTGGAATTAAACACATATTATGAACAGAATTTCATTATCTGTTAATTGACTTAGCAGATGAATGAATGATAAATGACAAAGGTAGTCTTACGAAAGTATTTCTGCCATGAAAAAGCTGCTCATAAAAAACCTTCTGCCATTCGGAGAGAGCATAAAACTGAATTACTTTACTGAATAAAACAAAATTATTTAAAACAAAATGGGATGATTAATAATGCGCCAACAATACTGCTCATAAAAAACCTTCTGCCGTTCGGGGAGAGCACAAAACTTAATTACTTTACTGAATAGAAAAAATTATTACAAAAAAAATGGATGATTAATTTTGCGCCTGCTCATAAAAAACCTTCTGCCGTTCGGAGACAGCATAAAACTAAATTAGTTTACTGAAAGACAAAATTATTAAAAAAAAAAATGGATGATTAATTTTGTGCCACCAATACTGCTCATAAAAAACCGTTTGCCATTCGGAGACAGCATAAAACCGAATAACTTTAGTGAATGAACAAAAATTATTAGAAAAAAAATTGGATGATTAATTTTGCGCCACCTTGAACGATTAATCTTGCGCCACGCGACCTAAACATTTCGATGCAATGTACTTATTGTAATTTTATTTATTATTTATTGAATAAAAAAAATTATTTTGAATGACGGAAATCTTTATTTAACTTTTACGAGCTCCAATGTTTGTAAGTTTATATGCTGTAGCTATTCAGTTCATAAGCGTCAAAAGTGACTGGCATACGACAACAATTTGCAAAAACTATGATTTTACCGATAGTGTGATTAATATTGCGCCACCTTTTGTAAACACCACCTCGAGAAAGCAAAATACAATGACTTTGTTACAACGAAAAAAAAACAACATAAACCGTTAATAATTCCAATAAAACTCGGCATATGGGCTGGGTATATCTCGCATAGTATCTGGCATATCTACTGATTATATAGGGCTTTCCAAAGAGAGGTGTTATTTTGATATTCAAAGAAAAATGACATTTTTTGATATAAATAATCGGAAGTTTATTTCATTATAAAGAGGAAGATATGCCGTTAATAGTGGAAAATAACATCAGGCAAATGAGCACCACGGCCACGCATACAGAACAATATCCTTTTCATGAAATTTTCCATAACCGAATTGCAAAGTGGCTGCCCAATGTCTATGTCCTCGATAGCCTCACGAATTCCATCTTTGAGGTCTTGAATCGACCTTGGGCTATTGGCGTAGACCTTCTCTTTCACGTGACCCCAAAGAAAAAAATCACAAGGTGTTAAATCACAAGATCTCGGTGGCCAATTGTGATCACCTCTTCGTGAGATAACACGGTACGGAAACTTTTCCCGTAAAAGATCAATGGTTTCGTTGCTTCTGTGGTACGTAGCACCGTCTTGTTGAAAATAAACGTTGTCCAGATGAATAGCATCCAATTCCGGCCATAAAAAATCGTTAATCATCTCTCGATAGCGCAATTCATTCACCAATAACACCTGTTATTGGAAAACCCTTTAGCATTTTGGTCCAGTCCGTAATAAATTTGCACGCTTGTTATCAAGTAGCGATGAATAGTTGCAAATTTTATTATTATTTGTTTTTCTAATTTCAATTTGAATTTTTATATATTTTGTACTTATGGATTGAATTTAGTATTACTTCTTTCGCAAGGTTTTTTAAGCAAATATTAAGAGTGTTTTCTCTTACACGATATTTTTAAAATTGTGGAACATATCCCCAAATTTATCATATTTCCCATGTATTTGTTTAAAGGGGGAGCCTGTCTTAGAGGCTTCAAAAAATCGATTTTTTCGTGGATTTTTTGGGGATTGAAACGAAACTCTCTGGTGTTATAGTTATATATTTCAAGAGTCTTCTCAAATTTCTTCATTAAAATATATGTCATATTCTGCCTGGTACAAGCATTTTTCCGAGGCGCCTCGAGTGTGCATGTGTCGTGCGGCGGGAAAGATGCAGGTCGCAATTTTCATTTGAAACCAAAAACCCAAAAAGGTTTTCATTTTGGTATGGTATAGTATAGCTTCTAGTTAAACCAAGAAAATTAAACAAAAAGTGAGAAATTCAACAATTTTTCACTAATAAAAAAAAAATTAATTTTTTTGGAAAAACAAATTCACTTCAGATTGTTTAAAAAGTGGGTTAATCATAACTTTCTTAAGGTTTTTTTTGGTTCAACTAGAAGACAATTTAATTCCGAATACAATCAATGTTATCTCCTTTCGATACGTTTAACCTTTTCCCTATCTTTCCCGCCAATTAGGAAAAATCGCAAAAATAAAAAACCGAGAAATCGCACTTCGAGCGATCCGGCCGCTCGTATACCTGCTCGACGCTTGCTCACAACTCCGAAAATATTTTGAATTTGCTTCTGAAATTTTGAGGACACATTCTTGGATAGTTTGGGAATACATTTATGAAAAAAACAAAAACAAATCGATGTTTTGAAGCCTCTAAAGCAGGCTTCCCCCTTAAACGATTTTTTGCACTCTTTGCGTGGAGAAACAATGGAATATCCTTAGAACAGGGCGCACAGGAGTGGTTTACTGATGGGTCCAAATGGAGGACGGTAGTGCCGGGACTAGAATTGTCGGACCACATTTCCAAAAGGCAATTGTAATAGCAAAAACCACTCCCATTTTGCTAGCGGAAGTCCACGCCTTAGAACTGTGTGCCAGAGAATGTCTACGGAGAGGCTCGCGCGATGCCAATATTAACATTCTCTCTTACAGTCAAGCAGCTCTAAAATCGCTGGATAGCTTCTCATTCCAATCAAGGTTGGTCTGCGAATGTTTTAAAATCCTCAACACCCTAACATCAAAAATTTTGTTACCTTGATGTGGGTTCCGGGACATGAGGAGACCGAAGGAAATGAAATTGCGGACACTTTAGGGGAAAATGGGGCAAACACTCCCTTCTTAGGTCCTGTACCTTCCTTCGTAGCAAATAACAGCTTCAAAAGTGCCTTTCTGCGTGAGCAGGAACATCGAGGCCTAATCGACTACTGGAGAGACCAATCGGGCATGCGGGCAAGCATGTCTCATAGATCTAGAACGGATAAAGGTAGAAGCAATCCTTAACCTAAACAGGAAAAAACAAAAAACTTTACACTGAACTACTAACAGGACACTGTATACTTACCATAATTATCACATGAAAAAGATAGGTGCGATAGAAAACGATTCATGTAGACTCTGCAAAGACGCACAAGAAACAGCAGAACACGTTCTAAGCGACTGCCCAACAGTGGCACGACGTAGACTAAATTACTTGAGAAATAGGGCTATAGATCCAAACCTCCTAGTAAAAATTAAGCCTATAGCAGTTTTAGAATTTATTAACAGCCTAAAACTGTTTGAGTAGGCTACATGGCTGCACAATAGATCTCTTCAGGTCGCAGTGAACAAACAGCCAATCAATAATAATGAAAGCACTCTTTTCTGAACGCATCTACCGTGTAAAAAAGAGTTGGGTGTACTTCGTAGCAGATATATCGATAAACACATTGCTCTATTCTCGCTACTGCTCTCAACTTCAACAGATGAGCAGTGGAGTAGATAGCACAAAACGCGGTATCAACTGATTTGCTCCGCTCCAAGCTACGTTTCGTTGCTGCCTGTAGCTCAAAGCAATGGTCTAGAAGCAATTCAAGCGCTATTTGTAGTTGTAAAGTCGGCTGGAGTGCTACTTGCGAAATTATTCATGTCTACTTCGGCTACCGCTACTGTTCTCGCTTCTGTTGCCCTGCTATTACTCCCATAGCTGCTATTTGTGCATTGTTTGTTTTTGTTTTGTTAGATGTTTATGCGTCTTTCGATGCTGCATTCAAGTTCAGTAGCGTTTCGGCAAGCGTAAGCAAACATGTCTTGATAGCGCTGGAAAAGAGCTGCTAAAAATTAGATTTATTTGTGAAAATAGTCACTTGTGCCAGTTTAGTGAGGATTAACTACACTCGCTCGCGACGAATCCTACTCGATAACTTTGTTGTTGCTTGCACATGTAAATTTTTCGTCAAGTGAGCAGAGCCCAGAGATAGCGAGCAGAGAAGTGGTGAATCGAAGGCGCTTTATATGAAAATACAGGGTATAAATTTGGGCGTAAGGACATAAAAGTATGTGCTTCAACGTATGATAAATTTGGCTTTAGACCTTATGCTCAAATTTCGATAGTCATTACAAAATTCGTAGTAATATGCATTTTTTTATACTTGACTAGGTCCATAAATCCTTCAAGCCTGGAAAACAGTATATTAAAAAAAATTGTTTGCCAAAAGGGGTTCGTATTATTATAGTAGGTGAAGTGAAGTGAAAACCTCAGAATGTTCTGCGGTAGATCCCTTTGGTGAGGCATGCTTCACGATTTATACATGGCATCGTGTAGTTCAAACTGCATATGAGCAATTCAACAAATCTTCATCAAAACTTTCAACTTCTTAGCCTTTAGAAAAATTTTGAGTATGGATGGCTATAACTGATATCATAAAATGAAAATTTGAAGTGGCAGAAAAATGTTAACAACTTTTTTAAATGTTTTTGTGATTTAATGCAAATAAAAATGTCATAACCTTCCTTTGTGCTTTAGTGATTTAACACAGTGTTTATCAAATACCTCTACATTTGCTCACTTTGAGCTCCAAAAACTCAGTACTTTGTAGAATAATGAAAAAAAAAATGTATTTTGCCTCTATTTTTCTATTTTCCCTACATTGTACAGCAGTTGAATTTCACCAACCTCTACGGTGTATTGAATTTATAGAGCCAAGCTGCCATAGCGGCAGATTGCCCCTTTTCGAAAGATGATTTTTGTTGCCACTACTCAATCAATTTGCTATAATAGCTAAAGCGCACTCAAAAATATCAAACGCAATGCACAATTCGCAATTCTCACAATTCATGTAGTGCCGCAAGGATTTGGGAAAAAGCAAGTGCTTGCGCGAAGAAAAAATATTAAAAGAAAATATTTGGAAAAAAACCGCCTACTTAACTCAATAAAATCGTGTATTTGTGTAGCGACTTTTGTGTCATTGTTCGCACATTTTTTGCGGCTTCTAAAGCGGCTTGACGTGGCAACTGCCTAGCAACCGCTATTATTCTGCTACGCCATGTTCTCCAGCTACTCAACGCAGCTGCACACAATCGACTCGAACTAAACCAACGTAGGAATTGTAAAAAAAAACGACGCAAACATCCTTTAAAAAAAATGTTTTTTTTTCTCCTAAACCAGGCACAAGGAAAAAGCTTTCACTTCACTTGAGTATTTTTGCTACAATTTTGGTAGTTTTACACACGCACACACACAACCATATTAGAACTATGAACACATAGTCACACAGTGCGATTGCTATGTGGCTGGGTTTTCCAATGATTTTGCCGCTTTTCAAGCTACTCATTTCTCCCACTTTAATCTCAGCCAGTCATTGTGAAAAATCTACATAGCTGACTGCTGATGTGCTCGCCTGGATTTTCAAAGCCTTCAAAGTGATGTATGTATGTACGTCATATAGTTGTGCAATTTATACTAGATTCTTATTTTTGTGTATACATGCAAGTGTGTGTGTATGTGTGTGCGGCATTGCTGTCGAAAGTGTTTCGAGTCAATTTCAGTTTCACTTCCAGCCTCAACAATGACGCGCAACTTGTGCTTGGGAGTAGAAGGCACACAATAACAGCACTCACGCATACACAGCCATTCACATTTATGTATACATACATACAGATATACATATATATTACATAAGTACACAGGATGTACATCCATATATCCTCGTGACCCTTCACAGCAAATCTGAATGCGAGTGAGTGAGCGCTTCAAACTATTCAAGGGCAACTTTTATGCCTTTTTAATGCCTTTCTATGCCTACTTTTCGGGAAAGCGTCAGCGAAATTTTGTTGCTGAAAGGAAGTGGAAATTTTATGTTTTTTATTTGTATGCCGTGGCGTTATGTTACGAAATACACCCAACTCTGTGAATAAGAGACAAATGATGGGGCTGCTGAGGCGCTGAAGGAGTGATAGCGCGCCCTAAATGATTTTTTGAGCTGATTTGATGTTGGCTAGGCGAGTATCTCAAACGATTTAGTTGTTTAAATATTTTTACTTTCTGTTGCTTGTTTTACTGCACTTTATTGCGTGAATGTTATTCGGTACTTTTATTATTATTTATGTACTTGTACGCGATTTTTTTTATTTTGTAAAGCTTTAAAATCGTCTATTTCTTTAGATTTTATTGCAGTTTATTTAATTTAGTTTTTTTTTGTCATGAAGCATGAACAGAAAATTTCTTTCTGGTCACCGCAAATCATCTTGTTTGAGAGGAGCTCCCGGATATCAGCTGTAGCTCCTTTCCAAATAAATATTTTTATTAATACTAAGTCTTAAAATACAATTCATTTAAAAGATAGTATAACATGTGTAAACATTTTTAGATCAATAAATTCAAAAGTTTCCTCAGAAAAAATTCTGGAAAATTCGCTTTTCTTCGGTCTTCTAACTGCATATAACCCTTTAATTTAGACGAGCTGCTCTTAAACAGAGTTCACTCATTAACGATAGAGGTGCATGCTGGCTACCAGACTAGATTTTCTGAATACTATCCCAACATGTCCTTAAACACTCCCAAATTTTTTGCAAATAAATTACTTTTCAATGTATTCTTCCTTTTTCTCATCTTTACAGTTGCTAGAAAAATCGTTATGTGGAGGTTCCAACTGGGTTTGGCCACCACACAGTTTGGAGGAAAGCAACCACATACTCGGATAGGAAAAATAATAAAATCATTCGCACAGAAATACTGGCCTCCCAGTGGCTTGAAGAAATATAGAGAAGTTCCAAATATTGCAATTCAAAAACTGGATTGGAGCTGCTTAAATTGCTTAGAAGGAGACTGAAAATGTAGTGTAAGCTCTCTAAGTAAGTATGCCTGTGTGATATTAATGAAAAGAATTTTTTATTATTTAATGAAATTTCATAAAAAATTTTATAATTGTACGGCATGGAGTAAAGCGGTTTACGTTAAAAGATTGGAAATCGTGCAAAGAATTGCAGAAATTGCGGTAATAGAAAGAATTCTCAACTGGCTTCCAATAAAGTTAGTAGTAAGAAATTCAGCCAAAAAAACTTGCTCTAAGACTGAAGATGTCTGAACAATTCTCACAGAGCTATTCTAGTCATAGCAATATTTTGGATTCAAACTGAAGATCAGACTATGTAATTCCACGAGGTAATTTGGCAAAAAGCCTAGCGCCATTATAGAGCAAAATGGACGGCAGAATTTACACCAATCCATACATCATTCATACAATTTCTTTACCGATAGGTTCAAAATAGAGGAAAGAGTAGAACCTGCTATTTTTTGTTCGTAATTTGATCTCCAAAAGAATTTCAGGCTCCTTAGTTATTGCACGGCGGCGGCCGTAGCCGAATGGGCTAGTGCGCGACTACCATTCGGAATTCACAGAGAGAACGTCGGTTCGAATCTCGGAGAAAACACCAAATTAAGAAAAACATTTTTCTAATAGTGGTCGCCCCCCGGCAGGCAAGGCAAACCTCCGAGTGTATTTCTGCCATGAAAAAGCTCCTCATAAAAATATCTGCCGTTCGAAGTCGGCTTGAAATTGTAGGTCCCTCCATTTGTGGAACAACGCACACCACAAATACGAGGAGGAGCTCGGCCAAACACCCAAAAAGGGTGTACACGCCAATTATATATATATATAGTTATTGTATTATATTTCAAGCTGAAATCTACGCCGCACCAAAAGCAGGTGAATTGGCTCTGGAATTGACTCCTCCTAATACCCGGAAACACATTTTTATTGCAAGCCAAGTGGCTATTAAAGCAATTATTGCTCCTTGAACTAATTCAAAATGTGTTCAACAGTGCAGATCCAAAATGGATGAACTCTGCAGAAATGGATAAGTCACTATTTACTGAATACCAGCACACAAAGGAATAGGAGGAAATGAGAGAGCCGACTAGCTCACTAAGGCAGGTATTCACTTGCTGATATTGAACAAGTCAGACATATACCCATCACGCTTCTTTCTGAAAATGGAACCAAATGAGGAACTGCCTCTGGAAACGCAGTCGATATGGGAATACACAACCTCATACAAAACTACAAAAATTCTGCTAAGCACTTGAAATACGAAAATTACAAACATAAAATAAACAAAGAAAAGAAAGACTGACTACAAAAGACTGAAAAATATTATTGGAGTACTAACGAGACTCTGTTTCACCCCACATCACGCAGCCAAGTTGGGATCAGTCCACAGAGAGATGCGTTTAACGCATGCAACGAAGCGAAGGGTTGCTTTGGAACATTTACTTTCTCACTGCCCTGTTCTTGGTAGAAAAATTGTAATTTGAAAAGTCGAGTCAAGTAGCATCAAAAGACTTAAAACGCTAATTCCATTTAAAACTCTGGAAAGTGAAAAGGGTCGATAGTCAATGTGAGAAGGAAAGAAGTAACAGCAGGAAAACGTTAAGATAAAATAGAGAAATAGCGGTAGTTAGACCTGTGAGTAGTTGCTAGATTCTTTGGTAAATCTGAAAATATTTGAGAGAATGAATTTTACTCAGTCTCATGACATCGTTAATGGTAGGACTCAGCAGATGTGTCTAGATTCAACCAATTTTTCATCCTTTAAGGATATTTCTGACACAAGGCTTGTTAAAACTCCCGAAAACGCGCATTAAGGATTACATAAAATAATATCTTCAACTCCAAATAAAGGGTTTTCCAATAAGAGCTGTTATTTTGATATTCAAAGAAAAATCCTATTTTTTAATATAAATGATCGGATGTTTATTTCATTATAAAGAGGAAGGTATGTCGATAATAGTGGAAAATAACATCAAGCAAATGACCAACACGACCTCGCTTACAGAACAATATCCTTTTCATGAAATTTTCCATAACCGAATTGCAAAGTGGCTGCCCTATGTCTATGTCCTCGATAGCCTCACGAATTCCATTATTGAGGTCTTGAATTGACCCTGGGTTGTTGGCGTAGACCTCCTCTTTCACGTGCCCCCAAAAAAAAAGTCACAAGGTGTTCAATCACAAGATCTCGGTAGCCAGGTATGATCACCTCTTCGAGGGATAACATGGTACGGAAACTTTTCTCGTAAAAGATCAATGGTTTCGTTGCTTGTGTGGCACGTAGCGCCGTCTTGTTGAAAATAAACGTTGTCCAGATCAATACCATCCAATTCCGAAAGCGTTACATAACTGTAGGCAAGGCAATTATTGACAAATTTTTTGGCTTTATTTGTTTCTTATTTCGTTACACCAATTTTCTTATGAAAACAAAGCTCACTCTCCTACTACAATCATATAAAGCCAATTATGAGACAATTTGTGAAAATCAAAATAAAAAAAAATTCAACAAATTTGTATTAAATTTTAGTTCATTTGAATTTTGATGCAATGAAGTGTAAATTTGGACTAGCTAAAAACTCTCGTTAACTTTTTTTTGTTTTTGCATTTCCTCCTCCAAGCACTTATTGCCAAATTTTTTACATTTTATTTGTTTCGTTTTTAATTTTAAAAATTTTCTCACGAAAATAAAGTTCACTCTCCTACCAAAGACATGCAAATCGAAGCCTAAATTCGTGTGGAAATTACCAAAACAAAAAAAAAAAACAAAAAAAAACCTTCAAGAAATTTGTATCAATTCTTCAAAATATTCTATGAGAATCTTCCAAAAATTTTGAGTCCAGAGTTATAGCCCATTCAACTTTGATACCGTGAAGTGCATATTGGGACTGGCAAAAAAAAAATCGCATTGATTTGGCGTTCAGAATTTTCTTTTTAAAATAACTCAACATCAAGTTTGCCTTCCCTTTGGCCCTATGCTCCAACTTGGACCTCTCTGAATTGATGAAGATAATTTTTGCCTTCCACTTGTTTTCTGTTTAATGTTTTTTTTTTTCGTTTCTTCATTGAACATAGTTTAGTTTTCTCACTGAACAATCTTCGCAGGCTTGCATGGGGAATGTGACGTAGTTTATGCGTAACTCAGTATTAATTGCACAATTTATTAATTAAGTTCTTCTATAGTAAATTGAGCTCAATTAGGATATTAATTGCTTAAATTGAACTAATTGCGCAATAACAAGTAATTTTATAGCTAATAAAGTTTCACATTCACGAATTTCTGAGACAGTCTCTGTGTGGTCAAAAATCTCTGAGGCCCAAGAGATACCATTACCATTTAAAAGAAAAATCTACTTGTAGGCACAATTATCGGTACATTATGTTAATTGAAAATGTTTTTTTTTTATATCTGAATAATAATTTATTTTCTTCTTTCAATCTTTTCCTGCTTTCTGCAAATAAATGCAAACCATTTTTCTCGTAGCAATACCAAATTAATTTTGTTTCGTTATTTATTTATTATTTGACTTCACTTAAATTTCAATCCTTTTTCCGAGGCTACCATACCGGAGCCTATACCTTCCATTTGATTCGAATACGTGTACTTTTGTTTGACATACCCAGCAGGAAATGCATTAACTATTAGTCCTGATAAAAATTACCAGTATCACTACTACTACATAGCATATCTCAAAATACTCAACACTAACTAATACAAGATAGGCACTCTCTGAAAAGAGAGGTAATAAGTATTTAAGTGTACCACCATTGAAGTGCTCACTGGAATATGCTCAATAAACCAGCATTTAGAAAAGCTGGCAATGCCTTTCCGAAGACAAATATAAAATCCACTAAACGACTAGTTGGAAGAAATGTCTTCCCATTTCCTCAATTACTGCACAACACTGTGCAGAAAGAGATTTCCGCATCCCGTGATGTCTCGGATATGGACTTAAGGAGACTGATGATATACTTAGGGGCACTGAATGATTCCAGGAGGGATAGTAAATCACAATGTGGTGCTTTAAAGAAAGATTTCTTCTTTATTTCAGGGGTTGTATGGCAATGAGCGCCGTTTTGTGGGAAGCAAATGTTGGCCATAGACTGTCTTTCCAGCAGAAGTATTCAAACAATTATGGAGAATGTTTATGCTGTTACAACAGCAACAACGACAACAATAATAAATTGGAGACCGGTGGAATTTTTCGAAAGCTTCTGCTAGCCGGCTGCACTACCACGGCAGGCGGCGGAGCTGGTGAAGTTATCAACTGCAGGCTAAACAAGACAAGGAAAGCATTCAAGCGAATGCATACTAAATGGAAATCCGACATCAAAACGGCGTTTAACATGGCGCGAAAGCTTTCGCCTTTCATTGCTACATTGGTGTCCGCCTCGTCTTTGCAGAAATATGGACCCATGATTCCTCAAGCCCATAGACGGTACCAAATGGTTGTTGTCAATGGGTGTAACGGTTGTTCTTAAATGACTTCGGGTTGATTTTTACCTCAAAAATGACAAATTTGCTTATTGACGTGGCCATTAGGCCAAAAATGGGCCTCATCACTGACGGTTATGTGCACCATAAGTTGGCCTGAGCGCGCGATTATCACTTTTCACAGAGCGTCGACTTTCGTAATCCAGTTGTACAGCGTTTTTCAATAGGTGCGCTTCAACTTTTTCCCGATAGGGAGGGCGAACGACGCAATATTTTTTATTTTTCACTTGTCATTTGTAAACTTCATTAGTATACATTTCATCATGGAACGCTACACACTTGAGCAACGATTGCAAATCATTGAATTTTATTATAAAAATGCGTGTTCTGTTAAGAAAGTTTAAAGTCGAAAAATTATGTTCGGCGACGAAGCTCACTTTTGGCTCAATGGCTTTGTCAACAAGCAAAATATGCATTACTGGGCAGAAAACAATCCACACGTGATTCATGAGGCACCGTTGCATCCCGAAAAAATCACTGTTTGGTGCGGTTTACATGCCGGCGGCGTAATTGGCCCATATTTTTTCGTTGACGAGAACGATCGCCACGTTACTGTAAATGGAAATCGATACCGCGACATGATAAACGATTATTTTTTGCCGCAATTGAATGGTATGGACTTAGACGACATGTGGTTTCAACAGGACGGGGCCACAAGCCACACAGCACACGCTACAATTGATTTGTTGAAGAGTAAGTTCGATGAGCGCATTATTTCCAGAAATGGACCGGTCGAATGGCCGCCGCGCTCGTGTGATTTGACGCCTCTAGACTATTTTCTTTGGGGTTATGTGAAGTCATTGGTCTACAGTAACAAGCCGGCGACGATTTGTGAGCTCAGAGCCAATATTGAAGGCGAAATTGCTGGAATTTCGGCCGATTTATGCAAAAGAGTGGTCGAAAATTGGGTTCAACGATTGGTCTTCGTAAAACGTGCACGCGGTGGTCATGCAAAAGAAATCGAATTTCTGTGTTTTATTAAAAAAAAAGTTGAAGCGCTCTTATTGAAAAACGCTTTACGATTTGTAAACGTTGCTGAGCCTTTAGAGTTTCCACGATGAAATTTCAATAAATATTATAATAAAAAAAATTAATAAAAGATTATCTATTTAGTTTGACAGTAGTCTGTCGAAAACCCCTATTGGAAAGAGTATCCCTAAGTTTGAAGTGGCTTAAACATCGCGTTGATTTTTGAAATTTTTTTGCATCCGTTGTACAGAATTATAAGGAAAAACACATAAATTTTAGCAAAAAACCGGGAACCATCAACAAGGAAACAAATAAAGTACCATAACGATTGCTAGATATTTTTTTATATATAGACGCACCTTAACTGCCCGTGCAGGCACTTTAGTTAAGTGCGCTAAAATTAGCTTTTTTCACTTTTTTTTTGTTTTTTCTTTTTCTTTTTTTTCTAATATTTCCTGTATTTTCCACAATTTACGTAAAATTGTTCTTCACTCTTCGCTTTCCTTTGCCTTTGCTGCCTGTAAATTTATTTCAGTGTTGTTCTTGCCTACAACTCAGTACTATCACTCAACTAACTCCAGCTAACTTGCAACTTTCCCTTTCTTGATTACTCACTACCCCTTTCGGGACTTTCAGTTCACCTAACATTTCTATGCTATTTCTATTTTTTTTTTACTTTTTGAGCACAAGTAATATAAAACCTTTCGGAAAATTGTTTTTCTTCAAGTTTAATCTTGCAATTTTTCTTCTTGGCAAACACCCGCTGCGTTGCTACTTCTGCGAGCGGATTCTAAGAATTTTCCTGATGTATGAATGCCACAACTTGGAAGGTGAATTAAGGGTTGCCGAATTTCAAACAAATACAAACATACATATACATACACGCATGCATATGTGTATGTGCTCTTGGGGTGGCTGGTGGATTCATATACGCACCTACGATATATAATATAAAAAATAATGCGCACATAGCCGCACTGCCACTTTTTGGTACACATCCAGCAATGACTTTGACATTCACTCACCGTATTCATGTATGTATGTATGCGTTCATCTGTGATATATGTATCTGCTTCCAAGCATGTGACTGCTAGCTGAATGCTTGCTTTTTTCTAAAATGTCTATGTTTATATGTATTTGTGCCGCTATGCATGCTGGGGCACCCATATCCATTGGCACAATTACGTCATAATAGCATTTCCTCGCATTCCGCTTTCCTTGTGCTTGTTAAAGGCGCATACTTGGTCTTGCTATAAATCTGTTATTGTTGCTTGTTTTTTTGTTATATTTTTTCTGCACTGTTGCCGCATCTCACACCTTCATTTCATAGTTGTTTTGCTTTCATTTTATCGCTTGCAATTATGTTGCGTTTTATTCTATTCCATTTGTAACAAACATCTTTTGTTCGTGTTAATTTTCCTTTGCTATTTTGCTTTTGTTATAACTTTATTATGCCTTCAACAGCAGCACACAAGAAAAAGGTAAATTCGAAGAAGAATGAAAAATAACTCTAAATCGCTGCTATTGTTGAGCTGAACTGATTTATTTCGTATGTTGTGTATCATTTTTTCAACTGCTTGAAAGTGCTTTCGATTGCCGTCTCCCTGTTGCGCTCCGCTTGCTCTAATTCTCATAAAGCGCAATCGTCCTTTTTCACTTTTATTCAATATTTCTATTTATTTTTTCGTCTCATTTCGTGCACTCTTGTGCCGAGCAACACTTTCCTGCGCTGTCTTTTAGTCGCCCTCATTTTGTTATTTTCTCTTATTTTTCCTTGTATTGTATTACTTAATTCAATTTTGATTGAATTGCCTGTATTCTTGCCTCATCAATTTCCACTTCGCTGGCAGAGTGCGCCACACATATACACACACACACACACACATATTTCAACGCAAAAGCTTTTTCTTCTAAAACCTCTTCTTCTTCTTGTGCATTATACACATATTTTATTGTTCAGCCATAATGTCCTTCTACCGCTTCAATTTCCATACTCCAACACCTTGCAAGGGTTGTTTGCACACTTTCCAAGCTTCAATATGCATCTTCAATACGCATTCTTTGTACTTGCATGTGTCTTAGTAGATGTACAAGTATGTGTGTATGTGTGTCTAATACACATTTTGCTCCACTCCTCTTCATTTCCGTGCCAATTTACTCTGAACTCAAATAGGGGTATCTTTATTTTCTTTTTCGCGCTGCAAACCTTTACCCTCTTGTCTTATATATTTTCTTTCTGTTATTCTACCGCCTGTCCATTTAGCTTTGCCCCCCTTTAAATCATCTGGTCTCGTGTCTTATTTTACCGCCTTGAACTCGCCTCTTTATTTGTAATTAATATTTCACCTTCGTTTTGTGGGTTGTTACATTTCTTGTAGCTGAGTAGAAACAGTAAATCAATCAGTGACAGGAACAGCGCAACATGTGCTGCTGATATCTAAATTTTTTATATGCCCTTTTGAGGGTGAACTATAAAAACATCGAATGCAATGGGTGTAAAGGTGAGGATGGAAAATAATGTAGTACGGAAAAGTAGGCACATATGAAAATGTCTGCATATAAAATAGTTATACTTAAGTTGATTAGTTGCGTCATGAAAATACTTAATAATATTTGAAAATCAGTATAATTATTATTATTTATAGAAGATATATTCAATGTCACCCTAACTTGATTAGCACACTGGCTACTAGAGCCTTCGCTGATATTTGAAAATTACTTAAATCAAAATGTCAATTAAAAGAAAGAAAGATAATACTCAACTTTTCAAATGCCGCTGTTGACATCGCAATTCTTCTTTAACGGGAAACCGCTTCGAAATAGAAAGCTGTTCGTAGATTTTATTTCGAGAATGAAATAGAAAAATGTCGAATATAATAAAAGTAAAGTAAAGTACCATTTACTTGAACTCTTTAGAATAGTTACTAAATTAAGCAATTACTCGTAGTGCGTAAGCCTTAAAGAATACTTAACCGCTTGACGATCATCTAAACGTCTTCTGCAAAAGTTCTCAAAAGAAGCAAGTACCAAAAAAATCGAATTTAGTTGGCTGAATTATTTAACGATTTCTTCACAAATGTACCCCAAAAAATTTTTTCTATGGGCACCCAAGAACAAAAGTAACTTCGACTTTCGCTTGCATGAACTTTAAAAAAGTTGTTTGAATAGGGAGAAACTTGCGTGTTTTACTACTAAAGTTTTGTTTACTATTGCCTTGGAAAAATGAATGTGAAATGATTCCATAGTATTATTTGAGAATATATTAAAATGATGTTTTACCTAGTGGCTAAAAGTCCTCAAAACTGCCATAGCGAAAAAATCACTTTTTCAGAACTTAAAACTGTTTAGGTGTTGAACTTATTCCAACTCCTGCTCATTCCTGCAGATACGACAGAAATTATGCATCTAAACGCCTAATCTCCTTGCATGATTTCCTATCAGACAATGTCCTGTGTTCTAAGATCCTAATTTGAAGTCTACCCAATTTTATAATATTCTTGGACAGACGTAGATTTAGCCTTGGCCATGTTTGCCTAGCAATTTTACAGTTATTGACACCAATCTATCTTTGATTTACAGAACTGATTAGTGCATACTTAATAAGAAGCTTACAAGTGGCGTGGGGTACCCCCAGAAAATTACTTATGTTTGGCGTATAGGTATCCTGTCTTGCAAGTTGGTCAGCCCTACAGTTCCCTTGTATATCTTTTGTGGCCTGGAACCCAGCATTAGATATTGTGATATTGTTTGATCATCTCATTAAGAGTTTGGCGACGATGTAAGACACTCCTAGATGTTATTTGGAATGCATCCAGGGCTCTTAGGCCAGCTTAGCTGTCTGATAGAATACATATATCTGTTGATGATATTCTGTTTATCTTTAATCATTTTAAGGCTTTATGAATGACGTTTATTTCCGCTTGAAAAACACTACAGTGATCCGGTAGTTTAAAGGATTCACTGCTAATAAGCTCTTCGCAATATAACCCTGATCCTACAGAGGTGTCCGTATAGCTCTTAAGGGGTGTGTTGGGTAATGGATCATCTTCAAGCCATTCCAGTCTAGAAGGGATTTTCATTAAGAAACTCCTTTCGAAGCAGAGAACGGGAGGGTGGCAATCACAATCACTGGATATATCCGTATAAGAGCATCAGATGGTTGAATGCCCATGTGTGACTGTCTTCCATTGTGAGCTTGCTCTGAGCCTTCAAGCGGAACAGGCCGCTGAGTATTTGCAGAAGAGATCTAGGGGTGGCAGCTGTAATATGATATCCAAAGTCATGGATGACGTGGTTTTCATGACGCCACATATTGCTAATTCCGCTGATCTCTGCACCTTTTTCAATAAATTAGAATGGGTTTTTTTCTACATAGCACACCACCAGACAACATTTCCATATAGAAGAATAGGTCTGACGACAGCAGTATAAAGCCAATGAGCAAGCTTAGGTTTAATTCCCCAGGTCTTACCTAAAGCGCTCTCACAGGCATAAAAAGCTATGTTCGCTTTCCTAACTCTTTCTAAGATGTTGGACTTCCAAGTCAATTTCCTATTTATGTTTAGTCCCAAGTACTTGGTTTCTTCCGAAATCACAAGAGCTTCCCCCTTGAGCATAATTGGACTCTGAGGGATTCTGTCTTTCCTAGTGAACAATATGAGTTGTGTTTTGTCTGGATTGACTCCTAGACCACACTTTTCTGCCTACCTAGGCAGTATATCTAGAGCATTTTGTATTAGGTCTCTTAATGTAGATACAAATTTACCAGAGGCGGCAATAACAACATCATCGGCGTAAGCTATGCGCTTACAACCCACCGATTCCAGTATTAACAGAAGTTTATTTACAACTGCGTTCCATAAAAACGCTGAGAGGACTCCACCTTGCGGTTTACCTCTACTCGCTTCAATGATTCTCCTATTTAGCATTTTGTCAATGAAGTCTACCAAGTCCGGTTCTACCCCAAGATCAGTGAGTGTTGCAATGATTGCCTCCTTTTCAACTTTGTTAAAGGCTCATTCAATATCAAGAAAAGCAGCTAAAGAAAATTTCTGTTTGTGCAGTGAGCTCTCTGCCGTGTAAATAAGGTTATGTAGAGCTGTCTCTACCGATTTCCCTTTCGTGTAGGCATGTTGTGACGTAGAGAAGATTGCTAGTAGCCCGTGTGCTAAGCATCCAGCGACTTTCTGCAGCTCCACTGGATAAATATCATCTGGGGAGCCGGTGATTTAAACAGTTTGAAACTTTCAATCGCCCATAAGAGTCGGTCCTCAGATATAGCGTCTATTTTGACTTCACGACGGTGTACTGATGAGTGTTAAGTAAAAGTAACACTCTTTACCGTCAATTTTCTGTAGCAGTTCCCAATTTTGAAGAACTCCCGCTAATTATTTATTTAATTAAGTTTAATTTAATTAAACTTTAGTATTTGAAGATGAGATGGTAACCCTAATCTTATTTTTTGTTCAAAATAAATTCCAAAATTTATTACAGCATGGGTATCAATAGAGAAGTGTTTTATGTAACTTTAATCCAAAAATATTTTCCAATAGGGTTGCCACCTAATTTGAAGGTCAAATAAATCTAGATTTTCTTTATAATATGGGTATCAATATTGATGTGTTTTATATACACCTGAATCCAAAACTATTTTCCAATAGTGTTGCCACCTTATTTTAATTACAAAATTAATTCAGATTTTTTACAATATGGGTAACAATAAAGATGTGTTTTATATTATATAACTTGACTCCAAAAATATTTTTTAATACGGTTGCCACCTTATTTTTACTACAAAATAAATCTAGAGTTTTTTAATATGGGTATCAATAGATCTCATATGTGTTTTATATAACTTTAATCCAAAAATATTTTTCAATACGGTTGCCACCTTATTTTTACTACAAAATAAATCTAGAGTTTTTTAATATGGGTATCAATAGATCGCAGATGTGTTTTATATAACTTTAATCCAAAAATATGTTTCAATAGGGTTGCCACCTAATTTTTATTACAAAATAAACCCAGATTTTTTGTATAATGCGGGTATCAAGATTGAAGTGTTTTATACAACCTGAATCTAAAAATATTTTCAAATAGGGTTTCCAACAAATTTTCAATTCAAAATAAGTACAGATTATTTTACATATGGGTATCAATAGCAATGTGTTTTACACAACTTGAATCCAAAAAATTATTCAAATAGGGTTGCCATCTTATTATCAATTCATTCATTCGTCGCATTTTCCGGTTTTAAGTGGCTAAATACATTTGGATCACCATAATTTTTACATATAGAGGTTTTTTTCAACGTATATTTACCACACAATTGTTTTTTACAACCAACACATAAATTCGTAGTGTTTTTTTTTATTACAAAACCCTATTTGGCAAGAATTTGTAATATTAGAACATTCAGCGCTGTTCGAGAACTTATTCAAGTTTTCGTATTCAGCTGGATCTTTATACTCTGCGGTAAGTTCTTCTGTAGTTAAAACGAAAATTTGTTTCGCGATATATTTTCAACGGCTGTTTCGTTATACAAAACCTAAGCATTTTGTACCGCATGCCAAGAATATAAAAAATACTTGAAGAGTCCATCTTCAATACCCTTGCTTACCACTTAATTTTTTGGACATTTGAGCTGTCATAATTGCCCCGCATTTAGTCTTATTATTTAGTCTATTATATAAAATGTAATAGTTTCTGGTAAATTTTTTTCTGTTGTCTTTTTCAAGGTTGGCAGAATTATGTTTTGTACTCAGTAGAAGTACCTACTTTTTTAGATTGCTTACTTTTATATGCAGTCAAAATACAATTCCGGTTTTACAAATTTCAGAAGCAAATCGCGGTACATTTCTTCTTTTTTTTACTTAGGCAGTTTCGGCAATTTTCTTTTCTTTCCACAAAATTTTTGAACGAAATTAGTCCATTTTTCTAATAATTTTGATAGTTTGCTGGTAAAAAACTTATCAGTCGTTACACTTCTTTCCGTCGCAGTAAATGGTTAAATTAATTTTAGAACAACAAACTCACTCAAAGGAATTGTGGATTGTCTTCTCCTTCTAGACTATAACCGATATATCGAGAACTTTATTTGCCAAAGAGTATTTTACGGCTCTCTTCAGAAAAAAGGGTATACCCTTCATTGAAAGTGATACTTTTGCCAACCAACTCAAAGGTTTGATTTTGCGGTTTGTGTATCTAAAAGAGCATTAACTTGAAATCCATTCGAGATTTTTTTTTTTATTTTCTAAACAATTCAAATGCTTTATTTATATAAAACTACTTACCAATTTCACCACAACAAATCTGTCGAAATCTTGTTTTTCGCATAACCTTTTCGTCAAGTTCGTTCGTTTAGCTTTGATCGAAAGACGTTCTGATTTCACACAATGCAGTAAATTTTTTTGCAGTTTTTCAATTATTTGTTTATACTCAAATTTGCGAAGTATTTATTTTTCGAGACGAGTACATATTTGAATATTTATTTTATAGATTTTCTCATTTGTTAAGTACAATAAAAACATAATTCACTAGTTTATTAACACTTTGGTGCCACAGAGCACTTTTTGTTACTCTTTCCAAATTTTTAATTTTTCGTATAATTTTTATGAATTTTTTTCTTCAATCCACACGCACTAATTCAGTGATGAAGTGTTAAACGCGTCGTCGACGAAAATAATACTGAAAGTAAACAGAGAAAAGAGGCATTAGAAAAATGTGTTAAAAGGTGACGGCAATTAAAGCGTAGGAATGTTGATGTTGCGTATACGCCAGGGTAGCGCAGGAAAACTATGTGTGATTTGATGCACGAAAAAATGCGTAACGAATTTGCAGACAAATATTGAAAAAATGTAAGCACAGAAAATAAACAACTTTACTTAAGTAAACACAAGTTTGCATGGATACATTTGTGCGGCTATAAAACGTTGAAGTGTGCGTCTAATGCGTTGTTGGTGACAGCTGAACGAAGCAACCGTGGAGAATAGCCACGTTGACGCAATTTTTTTTACTTTTCCACTTATTTTCTTGTGACTATTCTCAATTTTCTTACTTCGACTATCGACATAGCGCCGATTTGCTGTATGTTTACACAATTTTTTGCTTTGCCTTCAGCCGCAGATACTTTGTGCGTGCAATTCATTTGTATTTTTCACTCTGTATATCTTTGTTTTTTTGCTTTTGTTGTTACACACCTGGCACCTGCAACAAAAAGCAAAGTGTCGGCGCAACGATGCGTATGCGGCGCGTAATTGTGGCAGCAATCAAAACATTAACAGCAGCAATGACAAACAAACATGAAAACGGCAGAACAAAAAGCAAAACCATCCAAGGACATTCGAGTGCTCTACGCGTAGCAACGAATAAATCATGTAGGGGACGCACTTTTTATGAGTACACGCAAAGTTACATATATAAAATGCCAGTGAGAAGCGAAAAAGAGTAAAAGCTCACGCAGGTAATAGAGTGGAGGGAGGGGGGAACAATAAAAACAGCAGCAGTTGCATCAGCAGCTTGGCTTTTGCCGCCACTTGTGGTTGTTATTATAACGCTACTTATTGTTGTTATTATTTACTTGAGAAACGTTATATGCTAGCAAATATGTTTGTTGTAAACAACAAAAGTGTACAGCCAGTGTACAGTAGGTTTTTATGTTTCTATTTGCTACTCCATAAATTTTACGAGCACTGGCTCATTTTCTGTTGCACACTGTGTACTTTTCATTTATGTCTATATGTACGTATGTATATATGTATGTTTGCATGTATGTGTCGCTCCCAAGCACCTTGAATGTCTGCCATATTGTCTGGCAACATTCGGTTAATACCCTTCGCCGAAGCGATTTCTCTTGCTTTCAAGTGAGGCTGAAATCCATTCAGGTGCGTCTGCACTCAACAAATGCGAATATAAACAAAGTTGAATATGTAGGCGTACGTATGCCTTTAAATATGATTTTACATACATACTAGGTTAGGCTATTAAATAATGGCACTGACGCTGCTACAGGCGAAAGTTTTCGTGTGCTAAGCCCCAGCGTTAGCCAGTTCTCGAGAGCTGTTTAGCATAAAGTTTTTTCTGTCGAAAGCGATACCTCTCTGTGCCTCAACTAAATCAATAGAGGCGTAGCCCCCACCCTAGATTAGGCCGATGACATTTGCCTATTGTCAAGAACGCACTCCGGCACGCAGAGGGAGCTCGACGTTTTGGTGGAAGAATCCAAGAAAGCCGGGCTGCAAATTAAAGGGCGAAAAAACTAAATCGCCTAAAGTAAATGACGCGGATCCAAGCAGTAGCTTTAGTGTTGTGAAATTCAGCCTTCAAAACGACAACAATTTCACCTTCTTGGGAATTTTTATTTCTATGGACGGAGGTGCAGTAGGCGACATACAAAGCAGAATCGCAGAAGATTGTAACTCACATGAAAAGATATGGAATTCTACCACGATTTTCACACATACGAAGCTGCGTATTTCGAACTCGAAATGTAAAATCGGTATTTTTGTATGGCTGTGAGACCTGGCTCATGATAGAGTTACGCGCAAATAAGCCGCAAGTTTTTTTCAACAAATGCTTAAGAAGTTTATTGCGGCTTTGGTGGCCCAGAACAATCAACAAAATAGAGCTTTGGGCGCGTTATAAACAATTACCTATACAGACTCTAACAAAGCAGAGGAAGTGGAGGCAGATTGGTCATACTCGTTGAAAGGATCCAAAGAGAAATATGTAGACAAGCACTTGATTGGAACCCACAAAGCAGTAGAAAAAAAGGACGCCCTAGGTGCACTTGGAAGAGAACTCTCGAAAAAGAACTCAAGGCTACAGGACCTGCACCCGTTCAAAGAAGTCAAAATTATTGCGAAGAATCGTTACCGTTGGAAGCATTTTGCTGAGGCCCTATGTCCCATCAGCGAGGACGGGAATTAAGAGATAGCCATCGTCACACGAGAGTTGTTTTTAATGTTGATGCAACCTCCTATATGTATAGTGTATAAGACTTTGAAACTTTAAAACTTAAAGATATAATTGTTGTGGAAATCCAATATTGAATACTGAACCAAGGAGTCAGCAACTGTTTACAGGCGACATAGGTTAAAGAGCGAGCCTCATGTCTAAAGTAATCTATTGGGTTTTTGTAACTAGTTTGAAACCCATGATGTTCTGTGGAGTTCTCGCCTAGTGGGATTTGCTGAAGAAAAGGACAGTTGGAGAGAACATTCGATTCGACATTCGACGGAAGGATCAAGATTTATATCCGGTCAAGGACTGTCGTTTCAACAGCATTCCCCATAAAGGATACTTAAGCTGCTACAAAAATAACAACAATAACTGTTGAACAGGGAGTGGTAAGTTATCCTCATTGGAACAAATGAGTCACGTGGGCCACCTACTTTTCCTCTTCTTGATTGACATAATAACCATTTAAGCGATTTTGGCTCAGTTTAACAAAGCGCGCTAGTTTTTTTTCACGTGCTAACCAGCGCAAAGTGAAGCCTTGTCCACTTCCACCTGATCTTTCCAACCCAGAGGAGGCCTTCCTCTTCTTTTGTGACCACCAGCTGGTATCGCATCGAATACTTGCAGAGCCAGAGCGGGTGTAACCATTCGGACAACAGGACCCAGCCAACGAAGCTGCTGGATATTTATTTGCCGCACTATGTCTATATTCTGCCTTTCGGAGTTGGCTTAAAACTTAAAGCTTAAAGAAGGTCCCTTACTTGTGGGAGAAGATCAAAGATGGAAAAAGGCTGTTAGCGCCAATTATATATTACATATATATACTACTGTGGGCAAAAAGTAAGGTGAATTTGGTTGTAAAATGAAAAATCTTTATTTATACTTGTACATAAATTTCATCCCCTTCAAAATAATCCCCTCTCGATGAAATACACTTATGCCAACGGTTTTTCCAATCCCCGAAACATGCCAAATAGTCCATTTCCGGTATAGCCATCAGCACCTTCTTCGATTCAGCTTTTATCTCCTCAATCGACTCGAACCGCGTTCCCCGGAGTGGTCCCTTGAGTTTTGGGAATAGCCAGAAGTCACACGGAGTCAAATCAGGCGAATACGGTGGTTGCAGAACGATATGCGTGGAATTTTTGGCGAAATGGTCACGAAGAGCGAGTGCAGTGTGAGACGGTGCATTATCGTGATGCAAAAACCAAGAGTTGTTGGCCCATAATTCTGGTCTTTTGGCCAGGTGGAAGGAATTCATAGTGCACCACACCACGAAAATCGAAAAAAACTGTCATCATGACCTTTATTTTTGAACGACTTTGACGTGCTCTTTTCGGTCTGGCCTCGCCTTTAGCACTTTATTCGCTTGATTGGCCGATAGTCTGAAAGCATTGTTTCAAACACAACAACGCGACGACTTTTTTCCAAGAAATTGATAGTTTTCGGTACCAAACGAGATTTGACTTTTCGTAGGCCCGAATGGTCTTTCAAAATGGTTTTCGCAGATCCTTCTGATATTCCGATCATATCAGTAAGGTCTTTAACAGTTAACCGACGATTTTTGAGCACTAACTCCTTCACTTTATTGACGTGTTGGTCATCTGTTGACGTCGATGGTCGTCCGGAGCGCTCCAAGTCATCAACACGTTCTTGACCCTCTTTGAAGTCTTTGTACCACTTATAAACATTTTTTTGCGACATGGTCGAATCACCAAATGCCTTCTGCATGCTAAACGTTTCCGCAGCCGAAATTTCATTCCGCAAACAAAATTTGATGGCACTTCTCTGCTCAATCAAATCAAACATTGTAAAAATCGAAAACTGCACTCTTGGTCGTTTGGTAAACACAAGCGTAAATATATTACTGATAATGACATTCACATGAAAGTTGGCCCAGATGTTATAAACAGTGCTGCCAACTCATGAAAAAAATAACTAGAGCGAAATTTTAATCCCGCGAAGTTTGACAAATAAATTCACCTACTTTTTGCTTACAGTAGTAGGTATCTAAGGTAAGGATACTTCAAAATTCATTTAAACACGGGAGGTTAAGCTTAAATTTGAGCTTACTAAGGGGCGCAGTGACTATCTTAGAATAAGCAGTCGATTTACTGCTGTGTATGGTAGGTACAAGCAAGTGTTTTTTCATAGCCATGTGGAAATTAAGGGGCTGATATTCAAAATATTTTCAATTTATTTCTGCCGTAGTTATCTGGAGGATAATGAAGTGTTCGTGCTTTCATGTGGAGCGATTCCAAGTTATCCATGTATTTTGAAAAAGGTTTTAAATATATCTGAAAGTAAGCTGATTTTGAGGTTTTATTATAGCAAGGATTAAACTGATTTTATCATTTTGTGATTATTCAATGTTGAAAATGTATTTAAATTGTGTATATTTAAGTAGTTAACGCTTATTGGTTGTTGGTAGTTGTTTAAATTCAAATATATTCGGTCATTTTTTTCATTTTTATAAACTTTTTTTTTGGGATAAAATGCACTTTTGAAAAAGAAAAAAAAAAGAGGAACAAAAGCTAGAGAGCTGTGGCTGCAAAGCTCATAAAAACTGAGGCTTTCCCGTCGGTGTGACAGCAAAACAGCAAATAAGAAGTTAAAGGAGGAGAGAAAATCTCCGGCACTCAAGCTGGCACCTTACTGCGATGACGCATAATCTTAAAAGGTTTAAATAACTTACGAACTTCCTTAAGCACAAGTTGAGAATGCGTATAGGTATTCACACTGGCTACTGTAGACTGCCAATCTATCTGCACAGGCCCTGCATATGATCAAACGACGTTTGCCAATTCTGCGGCTCATCTACAGATATACTATTAAACTTGCTGCTCGAATGTGATGCCATATTGCGAATAAGAATACATTTCTGGTATGGCCCTAAGATAAGCACATTAGCTCAACCCAGCGCAATGCGATAGATTCCTTAAAGGAACTGAGTTTGGTAGAGATTCTGTGAAGAGTAGAGGGCACGATATACGTAAAGGTCGAAGTGCAACCTCTTTTTCACATCTTATCTTACTTGTATGTATATAATATTATATTTAGTTCGTAGAAGCTGAAAGCCTGGCGTCAGATAGATAATATCTTGCATCGAGATCTGTTTTTATTTTTAACATTTGTTTTCAATGAAGCACGAGTAGGTTAGGTTAGGTTAGCCTGGTTTGCATTAAGCCATGCATAGACCTTTTGGTTCCTAGCGATACCAGATGGAGACCGACCTCTATGTGTACTGAAACTAGACATCATGTAGGATGTCAGCGCTTTTGGCTAATCTAAGCAAAGTTGGGAGATTCGCTTTTGAGTCGTCCTCCAGACCCTCGAAGCACGAGTTTAGTAAGCATCTAATAATTTCTGTTCCAACTGAATATAAAAGGCTTAGAAGTGAAATTCAATCTCATTATCTTTTTTTTTAATTTTATTTTTTATTTACTTATCAAAATATCGAGTGCAGAAGCAGCTATAATACAGAAGAGAAGGAAACTATTAGGTGCCACCTTTGGGAGTGCCATTAGCTCGAAGAAGACTTTACACGCTCTTTTATAAAAGTCACAGAAGGGCTTAACAGGGATTGCATAGTGTATGGAGAAGGTCCAGTGGTATCTTAACGGACCTACGTCAAGTCTAAGTGTGTCATATTGGCAGCCACCTAAAACAACTATCGTCATTATACTGCTTCAAGTAACAAATAATCGCCTATTAGGGAAAGTGACTGAATAATATACTCCTATGCCACATCAGCGCAAGACAGCCACGAAAAAGCTTTCTAAACAGAATTTTTCGCATTAATCGGGGCTTCACTCCGGACTGCGGTGAGCTTCCTTTCTACGATGTCTGTGGGATTTTATATGAAATTCTATGTACCCGTTTTTTAAGGCTTATTTCTCGCATTCATCGACTCGGCTCGACTGTCAGCAACTTACTCGTATTGAAGAACGTAGAAGAAGTTTCGACGCTTCTACCCGGTTTTAAGATCCTGCTTGTTTTTAGAGATATCCAGACAACTCAAAAGATTTATTTTCTCCTTTCATCCTATCAGTCTACCTTTTTGGACAGTGGGTGAGAGAAAAATTCCGCATTGGTAATGATTGGTAATGATATGACTGTCATTAATTTTTTTACTCCATTCTAGACATTAGAGCGATCAGTTGAAATCACAACACGAAATTTAGCGTACTTTAAAGGCACTACATCACAAAAGCTCCGTTTCAAATCACCATTTCATTTAGACTTCAGAATCACTTCGAAATATGCTCAAATGCTTATTGGGTAAATATTTAACCCCAGTGTATTTTGACGCCAGACAGATGTTGCCACTTTGCGTGAATGCATGCGTCGACGCATTACAGCGCCAGCCCTCCTCAGTTCAGCTCCAACTCCCAACGATGCTGCTTGTTAGATTTTAGCATTGCAGCAGTTGCCGCCAACGTTGAAAGAACTTCCATTTACATTCCAAACATAAACCACCCGATGAAGATGCAGGAAGAAAGTACTGGAGGGTGGAAAAATAACAGAAGATTTAGAAGTTGGGGAAAGGAGCAAAAACGGGAAAACCAGGAACGTAGGAATCAGAGGTAATACCAACAAACCCTGTTGAGACGGCAACGGCGAAGAATTACACTTGAAATGTGTTGCAGCAGTAAGGACGCGTAAAAACAGTGGCAAACGAGACAGCAAAAACAGCAATAACAGCAGCAACAGCAGAAAATAGCAGCAAAAAACACGAGCAACACCCGGTTCGCAGTCAATAGCAGCCAGCAAAAAGCTTAACTTATGCTTAACGTTGACTGTGATGAAGATGAAGAGCCAGCCAGCCAGTCTGCGTTTGAGTCGTCCTGCAGTCTGCGACTGACTGACTTTTCATTTATAAATTTATACACAAATGTGTATGTGTAATTGCATATAGCTGACTGATTGTCCTGTCCGTGCAGTGAAAACTCGAACTACCATTGAAACCAATTTCTGCTTACGAACTGGTACGATTTGGCCAATTGCGAACGTCTTCCCAACTCATGCGGCTTAGAGCGACATCTAAATGCAGAGTGTGTACACAATGTCAAAGATAATAATTAGATACAAATAGTAGCACATTACGACTGCGGCATCGGGTGAAGAATATGGCTGCTGATGTAGCATTCACAGGTTGCTGGTCCGAGTCGAGCGGGAAGACTCTTGGCTCTTGTGGCTCTTGCAATGAATGTAATTTTCTTGTCATACTCTATCATATCTCTAAACACTTAATACTATTTTTTCAATAGGTAAGAATTAGTACTACATAAATGCCACAGACGACACCACAGCGTGCAACAAAGCACACTTCCAAAGCCATGGTTTGCTGAAATGCTTGTTTTGCTGTACACTCATGGTTAAAAATCCACCGAAAGCTCACCAGTTCGGTGCAAGTGAATTTCGCTAAGGGGTATACTGAGCTCTGCACGTGTCTGCAGCATTTGCTTATAAAACTAAATGATTGTGTGTATGTATGCGAAGGTGTATGTCCTTCTTGTTGGGGTTGTTTATGGTGCTTGGACGCGCTTGACTGGGCCTTGGGTTGACGTTTGAAGTTTTACATAAATAACAGCAGTAGCAGCAACAACCAAAATGAGAACAACAACAAAATGACCAATAAACATTTGATTGCATTCCAATCAAATTGAGAAGCAAATATATTTTACTTTGCAATTTAAAAGGAAATAATTTTTCACGACGTGCGAGAATATTTACAGCATGAAAAGCTCGTTAGAATCAAAAATTGATTTCGAGAAATGATACATATGGTTTTTAACGACGAAGCACCATTTTCTCAACTAACTTGTAAGATTACAGCTCGTGAAGTGTTAAAAGGAAGTTTAAGATTATTTGAAGCCATACCCAGACTTGACGCGTCTGCGCCTTTAAACGGCTGATTTCAGATTCGATAACAAATTGGATGTGCTAAGGTGCTAAGTGAACCTTCTTTATACCTTCCCTGGTCGTACTTTTCAGGATTATTCATATAAAATCTGCTTTAATAGAACTTCTTTTCCTAGAATCCAACTCAGGCTCGGGGCCATCAACGATACCTCGCTTATAATCTCATCAGTACAAAATTAAGTCTTACTCCTTCTTCTTCTTAACTGGCACGACAACCGGTAAGTAATTTGGACGAGTTGATCAAAGCACGCTCGTAGTTTCTTTCTCGCGCTAGATAGGCTACCCCTTGCTGTGCTGTCAAAAATGGCCACCAAAGTGTGTCCGTTCTTCTTTCGTGGATCTTTTCCAAGACTTGGTGTATTGTGAATATCTGATTAATTGTTGATTTTCCAGACCGGAAACAACACTGAAAAGGTCCAGTCAGTTGGTTGATGCTGAGCTTTAGTCTTTCACATAATGCGCTAAATAGAATCTTGTTTGCAATGTTGAGAAGACTGAATAGGCGCATATTGCAGATCGCCATTCTTATGGATTTGCTGGAGTACACTTCAATTTCTATCGACTGACATGCATTCATCCGTCCACATTTTGCATAGGAGCTGATGCACGCACCTTACTTTTTGCCGCCAGCTCTCGCTCTCATGTTTGAACAGCGGGCAGTCCGTTGGCTCTTGCCGCTTTCTTGATTCTTGGTCGGGTAGCAAAGCGACAGTCCCATCATCAACAATGGAGGGATCGGAGTTGTTGTTGTTATTGTAGCAATAGTACAAGCCGTGTCAGTGAAGTGTATATCAGTCGGGTGTTAGATGAGTCGGTTCTGAGGGGCATGTGAAGAGGTGGTTAGTGTCGTGCCGGGTGCCTTCACATGTAGGGCATAGTTTAGTATATCGGAGTCAATTCTGAATAAGTAGGAGTTTAATCTGTTACGACCGTAATTATTCCAGTGTTACGCGAGCCTCACGGGGAAGCTGAATTTCTTCATGTGCTGTAGGTGGTGGTCGGACTCCGATTACGGCATTCGGTGGTCGGGAGCTTCTGAAGTTAGTGATGGTCTCCCGATGAATGTCGTTTATTGTCTGTCTAAACATTGTCTAATGTGTGTTTTTTTATCCTGGATCTCGTCGGCGTAATTGAGGAGGTGTCTCCTGACGTGCCTGGGACGCGGCTCTGCCTCAAGCAGGTGTCTAAAGTGTGAAACCACTAGCCCTGTCTAGTGAACCGTTTATCAGAGATCGGAGTCGCCATGTTCTCTGTAACATTCACTGCTGTCACTATTTAGCAGGTGTGAGATGAGTTCCCTCCATAACTAAAGTAGACTCTGGACGTCAGTCACCAGGTCGCCGTCTTTGTTCTTACAGGAAAATAAATTCGTCTTCAAACCGGATAGATTTTCCGGCGTTTCTTCAGTTAGCATCTCCAGCCATTACACTCACGCAATTTGGATTCTCATCCTCCTCCTCCGTTTCTCTTGCTTTCTCAACTCTCGGTATCGATCTCGTACGGGTCGCGTTGCGTCCGAGCGTAGCGTTACTCTATAGGCTACATCCCTTCTTTATGCAGCAGCCGAATCTTATCTCTTCTTTTGTAACGTTATGCAGTGAGCAAAAAGTGTGTCAACATTGCCCACGCTGACCGGTTCGTGTAGTTCTTACGACAGTCCATTCAACGTAACCAGAACGACCCAGATTTATATTCGGCCAAGGACTGTCACTTTAGCAGCATTCTCCATATACCCTACGATCAAAAAGTACCGGGTTGACTATTTTTGCGATTGCCAATGCGGAGTGAGTACTTTCCATCGGTCCAGAAAGTAAATAAAGAACATTATTTATCCATTTTGAAGCGTTTAAGAGATTCTGTACGTCGCAAACGACCCGAAATGTGGGCAAACAGTTCTTGGATTTTGCATGATGATAACGCGCCATCGCACCGATCCCAAAAACGTGCTGGACTATTTGGCCAAAAACCAAGTAAATATCATCGTGCAATCATCGTATTCGCCTGGGATGGCCCCGTGCGACTTCTTTTTGTTTCCCAAGTTGAAGTTACCACTTCGTGGAAGGAGATTTCAGTCGTTAGAGGAGATCAAAGAGAATACGACGAAGCAGCTGAAGGTAATCCCTTCGTCGACCTACCAGGTGCAAGGACTGCTTTTCTTTTGTAGTTAGACGCACATGTTTTGCTGCGCAGAGGCGTGTGTGGGTCTAGGCTGCTGCAACAAGAAAATGATCGGAGGGCTATGCTGGGTCCTCGAATCGTGCATACATCTAATGCACTGAAACGCTGTCTTCTATCTATTGTAACATGAGCGGTTTGGGTTCGCGTTTTCCTACCAGAAGGTAGCCACGTAACTTTGTGATTAAGTCTAACCAGAAATTTTAGACGCTGTTCCGTAGCGCTCTTCATTGCTTAACCATATTCGCTGTAGCTGTGAAAGATTTCAGAGCAACTTTTTTTTCCTTGTTCACTCCACTCGGGAGCATAGGGCCTCGACAAGGCTCAGTCTTGCGTTGGTTTTGTTAATTTATTTTGATTCCTGACAGGGTAGGTGATTAGCCTGCCGCTACCAATCCTAAGAAGTGAGAATGCCCACCTGTCGTTGCTTGGGAACAACGCCTTCTTGCTGCTTGGAGCGCCATCTGTGTTTCACATTTTTCTGCCAGAGGGATCGCACAGATGGTTGAGGACTTCGCTAAATTGGGTGTGTCTGCGCTATTACCGCGATTGTCCGCTTCCTCTTGCTGGCGCCACTGATGCAATATGTAACTGTGTCTTTTTCTTTGTTATTTTGCTTTAGCAGCCACAATGCAAGTAATGCGCTGACTTTTGTGCGAGAGCTAGGATTGGAATGATAGGGTTGTTGGGGTTGTGGAAAGAAATTTTTTTTATTTAATAGAAACTAGAAAAGTTGGTAAGTTTGGAAAAGTACGAAAACCGTGCTTTACGTGGGGTTCGAACCCACAACCTCTGGGATGGCAGGCTAGTACACCTACGCTAGACTAACGAGGCCGCTTTCAGAGCAAAAATAGTAACCTTATTGTTAGTGAAAATAGGGGCGTACTATGCTCCAAAAAGTGTCGGCACATGGCTGCTTGAAACCCACTTCCAAAATTAGGAACATGGAGAGCCTTTCTTTCCCACATATCTTGGAGCTGCCGATGCATAAGTTGTGATTACAGGGAGTTTTATCAAATTGCTTGTCTCTATCAGATCTCGGCAAAAGAATAACCGCAAAACCCTTGTGAAATTCTGTTTCAGCCATAATCAGTGGACGATCTGAAAGTAGTGCATAAAATATTAAGAATCTCACGATGCCCCTTTGTGTTGATATTTTTTTTTTTTAAAGAAGTCAGCTTGGTGAATACCACCATTAAACTACTTAATTTCTGAAAATAATCATCATCATCATCGGTTCCTGTTTCTCCCACTGGAGCATAGGGCCTCAGTAAAACACCTCCATCTGATTTTATTTTTTGCAAGAAGCTTGATTTCGCTCCATGTTTTTCCTGACGATTCAACTTCCTTCTGGACAATTCTCCTCCAAGATATTTTTGGACGGCCAACCTTGCGGGCACCTTCTGGACTCCAATCCAATGCTTGACGACAGATTTCATTTGCGTCCTTGCGAAACGTATGCCTAATCCACCTCCATCTCTGAAAATACTGTCACATTATTCCTGTTTTCCAATTGGCAATTTTCAATACATATTTTCACATTTGCTCAACGAACTCACTATGAGCATTTCTTCAAATTCGAATTTCACGGCTTGTTGGGTGAACTACCTAAAATAATCATAGGGAAACAAATAAGTACATGAGCAGCATCAGCAGCATCAGCATTCACATCAAATGTTACATAAATAGCGACAGCAAAAATGTCAGCAACAGTGCTGTGTAATGGCAGTAACAGCAATAACAACAATTTGCTGCGTATTAATCCTACTGCACAAGGGTACTCCCCCCACCAAGTCTGACAGTCGGTCAGCCAGCTCTTGCCAGACAAACTCAATTAGACAGCTGGGACTGCAGTGGCAACAGCTACAACGGCGATGGTGCGGGTAATGGTGCTGGCTGCAGCAGCAATAAACAACAACCATTTTGAGCACCAAACATAATATTTTACCAAGCAAAATTTGTTGGGAGCGATAGCTCTTAAATTTGTAATCCGTCAATTTCTGTTCTTTTTTCTCTCTTTTGCTCTGGTTTTGGTTGTTTTTGACCGGATCTGCAATTGGGCGATATTGGGAAAATGTTATGTGACACATGTGGAAAAGTAAATACCTGCTTAAATGTATGTATGTATTGCCATATGGGTGTGGTGAAATAAATGTTGAATAGGGAGTAGGAAATTTAAGAACTGGTGACAAAGTTGGTACCAAAAAATATGTTTTTCTGCACAACAAACTACTTGGAAATGCTAGTTTAGGGTCATGAAGTACTAATGATGCCAATTCCAATTCTTATTCGAAATCTGCTACTCAGTCTGAAATGCTACACCAATAGACCAACAACAACAACTGGTTCAAAATAATAGCAGGCCGATATATTGCAAACTTATGGACTATTTATTTATTTTCTATTTAATTTTTTTGTTTATCAAAGAGTAGTTTAACTTTAAAAAATAAAAAAACATTAAACTTAAAGTTTCAAGCCTTATACGAAATTAAAAAAAAAAATTAAAAAAACTTTCATTAAATTTCAGACTTTGTACGTATATTTTTAAATTGTAATTTGTAGAAAAGTTCAGGATGTGCAGTTTTGTGTTTCAATTTTATTTTAATAATGATAACTTTTCTTTTTTTGCATGCAAATTGTTCCATATAAGTAAAAGAGAGAACAGCGTGTATTTTAACTACAGGAGCACTTAGCACCGATCCTACTGAAGTGCTCAATGTACTAACTCATCTTTTACCATTAGACTTACATATAAAAACAATCGCTACTTGCAGCGCGGTGAGACTCAGAGACATAGGAAGCTGGAGAACAAAGTCGTACAGATCAGACTACACAGTCCCCGACCTTAACTTCAAGAAAGACTTTACGTTGCGTTTTCCACCGTGAGCCGAATGGAACAATGGAAAGCTGATTAGAAGATACGACATTGAAATATACACTGATGGTTCTAATATGAACTGTGGGGTGGGAGCTGGCTTCCATTCGGAGCTACTCAGGCTGACTATGCCAGCGTGTTCCAGGCAGAACTTTTAGCGATCAGAGAAGCATGCAAATCACTAAAACTCTACCAGGAAGTTGGTGCAAGAGTAGCTTTCTTTTCAGCTATCAACTATCAGCTAGATTTCAACTCCATTTCATCCAAACTAGTCTTGCAGTGTAGAGAGGAACTAGAATTGCTTAGATTAGATTAGATTAGATTAGATTAGATTAGATTAGATTAGATTAGATTAGATTAGATTAGATTAGATTAGATTAGATTAGATTAGATTAGATTAGATTAGATTAGATTAGATTAGATTAGATTAGATTAGATTAGATTAGATTAGATTAGATTAGATTAGATTTGTGGGGGGTTGGACAAGTCAAAGCACTCAGTCAGTAGACCATTGTACTACACCCGATAGATATCAGTAGAAAGAATAGAGATAGGAAAGATAAAAAGTGGATGGAAAAACGGACATATAAGTCACTCATCCACAAATCTCTTGGATTCATTGATGAATTTTAAGAGATCCGGAAGAGGAGGAGTATGAACTTTGTCCATACTCAGTACTCTCAGGTCCTTTCTGCGGAGTTTTAGGAGAAAGGTCGCTGTTTTCCTGTTTGGTTATTTCACAAAGTACTTGGCTATTCTGCACGAGTTCAACCCACACCAACGTCCTCTATGGGTAGACCTCATAAAGTCGTGAATCCATAGTTGAATCGATGCGGAGTTGACACCTAGAAAATGTGCCGCCTTCATTGCTTCCTTTCGAATTTGAAGATCTAGAGGCTGCAAGTTCAGAATGACATTAAATGTCGTAGTCGTGGCACCTGTGATACCCAAGCACACACTTCTCTGTAGCCTGTTTAGGGGTTTTACTCTGGAATTAATCATTGTGGCTTTCCACCATACTACAGAAGCGTATGTAATAATGGGTCTAATCAGGGTGATGAACAGCCAGTGTACTATCGCCGGTCTTAGACCCCAAGTCTTGCCAAAGGTTCTCTTACACTGCCACAAGGCTTTTAGTGTTCGAAAGGCCTTCAGCTCGACGTACTTCTCCCAGGTAAGCTTACTATCTAGGATCACTCCTAAATATTTAACCTCAGAAGACAGTTGCAGTGTTACCCCTTTCAATGTGAGTAGTAAAAGGCCTTCCATATTGCGTTTCCTAGTGAAAAGTACTAAGGTACTTTTTATAGAATTCACCGAAAGACTATGCAATTCGCAACAATACTCAATCTTATTTAGAGCTACCTACATTTTATTGCATATAGCTTCAAGTGATCGTCCTGAGATTAATACGCAAACAATGTCTGCGTAGGCTTGGATGTGTCCAATTTCCTGCAGATCATTAAAAAGAGAGTCTACGACGAAGCACCGAGGTAGAGGAGAGAGTACACCGTCTTGTGGGCAGTCCTTCTTAACCTCAACCCTGACTGGAATTGCTTAGTCATTGGCTTGAAATTAGTTTGATATGGGTTCCGGATCATAGGAACATACGAGGTAATGAGATAGCGGGGAACGACCAAAGATTTCACTGTAACCCTTACAGGTTAATGGAAGGTAGAGGATCGTGCAGCCGTTGAGTCTGGCTCCCCTTCAATCTAATTTGCAGAAGCTGTCAAGCAGAAGGGGTGAAGGAAAGTCTTTTCTACTACTTATGTGAATGTCCAGGGTTAGCTAGGGCACGACTTCGCTCTTTCGGTAAGCCTTTCTTACAGCAAATTAATGACATCTCAGACATCGCGACAAAGAATTAGCTGCTATACTTGAATCTCACAAAATTGATCTGACTTAGGCAAAAACAAAAAAACAAGACATCATCGAGGAATATTTCAGTAAAAATACTCAACCATTACAAAAAAAACAAAACCAAAAACACTAGTGGACAATATCTCGCACTGCTTTTCTTCAACTTGTGGTGTGCATTTTGCCACTGTCCTGCAAATGGGCCTAAAAGAACCTCCAATTTTTGCCCAACTACACCGGTAGCTGTTTTTAACGAAATCTTTTTCACAGCAGAAATGCACTTGGAGGGCAGAATTTTCTTGGCAAGAGGCAGCTGCGTTTACATTTCCACCGTCCATCAACATTTGTCAGTGACAATAAAGAAAGCTGAAGGTTAATCAATAAAAGCCTTCTTGGATTAAATCTAAAATTACCGTGTTTTTCGCATACTCAGTTAAACAAGGTGAAGTCTAAAACAAGATTGAGCTAAAACAGAAACGGCATGCGCATTGTTCTGATAACTTTGAGTTTATTTATTCAAAATAGTCCCCTCTAGCCTCGATACACTGTCCTTCACGTTGTCGGTACAAGCCTTTTGGATGGCCTCTACGGACGCAAAAAGTTTTCCTTTCATGGTCAAATGCAATTTTCCGAATAGATAGAATTCACAGGGAGCCATTTAGTCAAAAAATCAGTCACAAGAGTGGATCGATGAGATGGGCATCGACTTGATTTTTCACTTCTCCAAACGCGATTTTTTGGATGGTGGCTCGTCTGGAACCTTCCATTCGGAACTTTGACGCTTAGTTTCAGGTTCATTTTGGAAACACAACGTTTCATCACCAGCTACAATATTGTAAGGGAAGTTCTCGTCTTTTCTCGCCTCTTTAATGAGGTCTTTCGAATGTTGAATTCTGAGCAGTTTTTGGTCCTCAGTTAACTTGTGCTGAATGAAATGTGCACAGACCTTTTGTAAGCCCAAATGATCAGTTAAAATGCGATAAATCAAAGTTTTGGGATATTCAACTCCGATTTCATGAATTTCAACGATGAGTTTGGATCATTTTTGATTAATTTACGAACAATTTCGATGGAGTTTTCAGTGGTTACTGATTTTGGGCGGGCTGTATGTTCATTGTCCTTTATGAACTCTGGCACGAGATAGACACTTATCGCCATAAACTTTTTCCATCAATTCCAATGTTTGAGTAGACTTTTTGCCGATTTTAAAACAAAATTTGGTATTAGCTCTTTGTTCGAAACTCATTTTGTACTGATGACACAAACATGCTGACACTTTAGACGCAATACCTTCGCTTCCACAGCACCGAATGACACCAAGCTTTCACTGGAAGTCTGCTAGGGATGTAACGCTCTAACTCATTAAAAAGATGGTCATGAAAACAATTTTTATGCCGCCAGTCTTGTTTATTTTGGACTTCACCTTGTATTCTTTCTTCTTAGCATCACAGTCCTTGGTGAACCATGGCTTCATTCACAACCTTGCGCCATATATCTCTATCTAAGCCTACCTCCTTCCCCCGCCGCACGTTTAGCTTTTCAAGGTCAATTTCCACGTCTTCGAGCCATCTCTTTCTGGGGCATCCTCTTGCTCGACCTACAACAGCGCGTAATTCAACTGCCTTTCAAGTTATTCTCTCCCTAGGCATTCTAAAAACGTGTTCGAGCCATCTTAGCCTCTGAGACTTTGTAAATCTTCTCACAGTTTCGTTTTTTGCTAACAGTTTCAGCTCGTGATTACATCTAATTCGATAGGTACCGTCTTGCAGTCTCACAGGTCCATATATTTTTCGCAATATTTTTCTTTCAAATACCATTAGCAGACTAATGTCAGTAGTTTTTAGCGTCCATAGTTCGCAACCATAGGTAAGCACGGGAGGGGGTCAAAGTTTCGTATATCCTTAAATTTTGGCCTTGAGGCAATAATGTAGACTTAAGCAGCTTCAAATTAGAAAAGTGAAACTCATTTGCTGCTAAAACTCTATCATTTATTGTCAATGATGTATCCTTATTGACAGATATTTTGATACCGAGATAGGTAAATTCTTGTACACTCTCGAACAACGTAAACTAAATATTTAATTATAGGATGGTACAACAATAAAAACCTTAATAGTATATTCCGAAGTGTTAGCATAAATTATCCACTCAATACACAAAAAAACTGCGTTCGAACTACAAGACAGAGCGGAAAGTCTTTTTACTAGTTAATTTATAAATATCCACATTTTTAACGCCACTTCACGGCTCAATTATGAAAAGGAATTCCCGTTACTAAGTACCCAAATACATTAAACTGCAAAATAAATGCCAGTCATTTCAGGCACCCTGCAGAAAATATCGCATAACTTGACGCCAAATTATCTGCGTAATTTCTGCAATGCAAAAACAAAAAAAAACAAAACTACAGAAGAAAAAAATATCCTACAGAGAGCAAAAAATTGCATTAATAAAGAGCCACAACTTTAAAATTGTCTCGAAATTGCGGAAGCAGTTGCACATACGCATGCACGCGCGTTCTTGATATTCTTTTTCACAATGAAATGCCAGACAAACAGAGAGTAAAGTTGTGTAAGAAACAGAGAGTGAAACTCTCGCACAATGTTAGTTGCTTTCTGTTGTTGGTATTCTCGTTGCAGTCAACTTTAGTGGAATGTTTTTTGCAAGTAAGAAAATTCCTTTCTTTGTGGCCTTTAACTGCAGCACTACTTATAGTGAATGCATGTGGGCAATAAACAAAAAAGAAGAATCAGCAAAAAATGTTGAAAAAACGCCGACAGCGAAGCCAGTTTACTTTTTCGTAAATGTACGATGCAGTCAGTGGTGGCAGCAGCAGTGGCGTTAGCTTTAGCGCTAGCACCATTGTGGTCTGCAGGTGTCTAGACGATGCAAAAAGGGCAAATAGAGCCAACCAGACATATGTGTATGTATGTAGGCAAGAGTTAGCATTTGATTATGTTTGTTTGTGTGTTTAATTGCAAAATTTCAAAGAGCTGCCAGAATTGTATGACCTGCACTACATACATATGTACTTATATACGTCTACGTTTACAGATAAGGCGACGTCGGCCTTGCTGTCACGGCTACGAAGTGCAGTCAACTTCACTGTCAATGGAACATTTTTCATTCACATTCTTGTTGGACAGATCGGCACGCGCTCTCTTTACACTGCATTTTTGTTTTAAACTTTAAATGTCGCACATATTTATGTACTTTTTATCTCTTTTGTATCTTTTTTAACAATTGTAATTGGAAGTCAATCATCTCAAGCTGTATTTTTATGTAGTGAGCGCCGTAAACATTTGAATGGCGGCGATGCTGCTGCAGCACTTGTACTCTTTGGTACTCTTGAATTGAGTGTATGCCATTTATTTTCTTTTCAGCGTCAATCTTAAGATTGTGTTTGTTGTGTATGCGGTTACTTTAATGGGATTTCTTGAGCTTGGGAAGTGCAAGTGATTCATTATGGAGCATTGTAGTGCAGTTTGGAAATTGAATTGGAGAATAAAATTAACGGAATTAAATAAGACAAACAAGTAAAAAATAAAACGAAATAAAATTAAAAAAAATTACAATAACATAAAATTAAATAAAATTACTAAAATTTTTAACTAAAGAAAATAAAGCAAAATTAGTAATTTTTGAACATTTCATAGTAATCTAAATGATAATAAAACTTTTACATAAATATTTACTAAATCCAGTCGAAAACCTCTGCTGCTAGCGCTGCGTTCACTTCAGTTTACTTAATAACCTTTTATCTTTAAGCTTTTTAAAATAAAAAAATAAATAGATTTACTAAATGTTAGGAATAATGCTTGCGTAAAGGACTAATATTTTCTGCCCACCAAAGATGTTTTTTCAGTGTAAATCAAGTATAAGCTTTAAAAATGTGTAATTGATATATTCCAAGGCCGCCCAAAGACTCTTTGCAAAATATTTGTATTTGAATTTTCGAAGTCAAGAATTTGCTTAAAGTTTATATTAAGTTAATTGCGCATAGTTTTCTGGTACTGTTTAATTTTTGGTGGATAAAGTTAAAAACACTTTTGGTGACTAATATTATTGGCGGTTAAAATTTTGTTTGGTTCATGCACCAAAAATAGCAGTTATCTCGAATTTATGAAACTTAACAAAAAAGTTATTTCATAACAATTTTCATAACTGTTATGAGATGAGAATTATTTTTTTCATTCCAGGTAAAAGTTATTTCCCGACGTTTATTTTTGGGTTGCAAATAAGAGTTACTCTCAAAAGTTTATATTTTCGTTTCTCGATAACTGTTATATAAAGGAAATATTTTTTTATTTGCCATTAAGATTGATTTCCAAAAATAATTTTTAAGTTGTCTGTGAACTAATCTTGTTTTGTTTTTACTTATCTATTCAATTTCGATTATACGTTTTTTCATTACATATTATCTTTGAAACTTATCAATTAAAAAAAAAAAATTATACATAAAAATAATAACAAACATATTATTAATATAAAAATTAAAAATGTTTTGACTGTGCACTCAATCCCATGTCATGCCAATAAGGTTACTAATATTTAGTATTCCGGTTCATCGTAGCCATGAATATTGGCCAATACCTCGTTTTTCTTCCATTTGTATAAATAGTTTAAGCATCTCATATTTGGGACTTCTCATCCTATGGCCCTAAGTATGGTGTCTTCCTTTTCTTTATGGTTACTAACAGCTCTCTTTCCCAGTTCATCCTCTGTAGAACCTCATTATTCGTATTACGATCTGTCCGCGGTATATTTAGATCTGTCCGAAATTCAATTGATTCAAGCATGTCGGCATCTGCCATGTGAAGGGTTTCAGCCTCCGTGGCATAGATAAGTACTGACCCAGCATACACATATGTATAATTATCCGAATTGTACTTTGGTTGTAAGTCCGTGGTCGTGGTCGCTTAGTATCTTTTTATATTTGGAAAAATCATTACATGCTGTTTCTGTTCTGCATTTTATTTTTGTAGCATAATTCCAAGTTTTTATTACGTTACATCATAAATACTAAACATTTTTAACTGTTAAATAATATGCAGAGAGAAAAGTTTTTGAAGTTTTGTGGCACTGTTTTTTTTGTTTGTGGATAAGGACCTGGTGCGAAATAGGAAGTTGTGGAATTTGTTTTGAAAAAAATAATCGCCGAATTTTCGTTTATTGAAATCGAATATGAATCTGGACAAATTTTGGCTTCAGCGATGTGACTAAATACTCAAATTGCGTTTCCGTTTTGGTGATAACCGATTTATTGACCGCCACGGTGCGGTCATTTGACCTCGTACAAACTTTTATAGCTATCGCTAAAGATAGATGTTATGCTATACAATCTAGAAACGATTCAGAAATTGTCAACAAAGTCTGGGAAAATGGGTCGACAGGAAGCGCTACTATGAAACCGGGCAGGGTGGTCATATTCATGAAATCATGAACTGTAAGTAATGGGAAACATGTTCTTTCCAATAAAGCCATGATAAATAATTATATGAACTTGACTTTTATTCATTTATACTAATATAAATATTACCATTTAAATCATCCTACGTGGGTATACAATTTATACTGCAATTTTTACTATTTTTAAGACATTACACACTTATTTCAATTTTAAAATTTATATTAAAAACAAAAACAAAACAGTTATCCCACTGTGCCATGTCAGACGTTATTATTTACGCTTTATCGGCTATATTACACTATAAAATGTATGCTAACTCTGTTATCCAGCAGCGCTGTTGCGGGCTCAGTCGCTGTGCTGCTAGCTAATAGCAAAATAAGTTATTAATTATAAGCTTCTAATTAAAAGTTAAGTGAGTAAAGTAAGTAAGCATCTTTAGGACTTTTAGCTTCACATAATACACGCACATTCATGCCGCCAAGCACGCGTTGAGATTAACTCGGTGCAGCAAAAAAATATAAATGAAAATAATAGAATAAAGAAAAAATCCAGCTGATGGCGCCTACATGCAGTGTTGCTAGCGAGAGCTGCCACTGCGCCTTCTCTCGTACATTTCCTACGTTGCATACGCTGCGTTATAGCATTACTTAAAATTTTATCTTTTTGTCTCTAATTTTTCTTGAACCGGCTCATAGCCACTCAATTCACTTGTTTGTTTATTTGCTTTTTGTATTGTCTTATCTTTTCCTTTTCAAACGATTTCTCACTGTGCAAAAAGCACAAAAAAATATACATCCATATACACTCGCACATACACACACACAACGAATACCCACTGCATTGCTCGTCAGCAGCGCTCTACGCTCAGCAGTTAGCAGCAGTAAATTAATTGCTCACTTACGCTCTCTCTGTTTGTTCGATATATCGCGCTTTGTTGTTATTTTTCATAGAGTTTGCAAAAGTTGTATTATTGTCTTTATTTCTTTACTTCTTCAATATTTGCCTTTTGTTTATATTTTGGGTTTTGTAAATGTTAGCATTTTTTATGTGGTTTGCGAATGGGTTTTGAGTTTTTTTTTGTATATTTTTTAATTCTAGTTTTTTCATTTACTTTAATTTTGTGTTTTGCACGCACACGACGCTCAAAAATTTATTGATTTATTTCGTCGGTAACGACGTCGGCGTCGTCTAGTGCTGTCGCTGCCGCTGCTATGCGGCTGCTACTGCTGCGCTCATATCATATCAGCAGCCAGCCGGTGGTGGTTTGTTGACAAATGCGTTGGAATGCAAAAACCACAAAAACAATGAGGAAAAATTTATGCAATACAGTTTTACGACTTTGTCAGTTGTATTTCAGATGAAAGCTGTTTTATGCAAATTTTTACATTTAGCTTGAAAATGAAAAATAAATCGTTTAAAATATATTAAGAGTTTAGCGTTCGCTTTATTTATTTTTTCTCGTTGGCTTTAAAAAATGTTTTCACTATTTTTAGGTTTTCAGTTGGTTGACCTTTTTATTTAGTTTTTAATTGTGCATATAAGTGCACATGCACTTTCATTCACATACATACATTTATATGAAACGATATTTTACACACTTTTACTTACTCGAATTCTAAATTATGCTGAAAAATTTGTTGTCTTGCGTTTGTTATTGTTCACGAGGTTTTGGGGGATTCAATTGCTAGTGTTAAAAATTTTGTCTTAAAATGAAATCAAATATTTAAAAAAAACTTTTAAACGAATATAAGCCGCTGCATGATTAAAAAAAAAAAACAAAACAAAAAATATCTTTGACTACAAAATGCGAGAGAATACATTTAAGTACTTCATTATTTTAAATTTTTAGAATAATATTATATTTAATTTTTTAATAACATTTTTCGCATTATTTTTATTCCTTTTTTTAATATTTATTATTATTTTTATAAAAATTAAATTAAAAATTTGTATAAAAATTAAATTAAAAATTGTATTAATTATTAAATTAATTTTTTTTATTTTTTTTTTAATAAAATTTAATTTTTATAAAAATTTTAGTTTCTTAAGTATATTAATTATATTTTTAAAGAATATTAAGTTTGGTTTCCATTACAAACACAAAAACAAAATAATCGATAAAAAAAAAACTGAGTTTCTAGAATTTCCAGATTTTATTACGATTTTGCAACCAAAAAACGTTCCAATATTTTTCAATGCTAAATATCCATTGATAAACCAATAAATGCTGACGTTTTTAAAATTTGAATATCTTATTTAAATGAATTTTGAGTGAGAAATGAAAAAAACTTACGTTAAAAAAAATTTCATTCTTATTACTTTAATGAAAAATCATCCGAAGTGTTCAAAAATAATTTTATAAAAAAAAAATAAAAAAGTGATGGTTTAATTAATGCAGAGCGCCTTTATTATGGAAATTCAAACTTCTAAAAAATATGAACTTTTATGAAATTTACTAATTTATTTTATTTTTAAAAACCTTAAACTGGATTTAAAGTTTTCGTTTTAAGTTTTTAAATTTAAAGTTATAAATTTTTAACTTAAACAACATTAAAACGTAAACTTTATTTAAAACTGTTTTGAAAAATTTATTAAAAAAAAGTAAAAAAAATAAACTAACAGAAAATATTAATAATAAATAAATACAAAATATAATTCCAGATTTCGATTTGGCCGGCATTTTATATTCTTTTTTATATTTACATAATATTATATTTTCTTTTTCCATTTTGCCCTATAATTTCTTAAAAATATTCGAATTCGAAATAAATCTTCGAAAATGAATTTATAATTTTTTCGTATAATTAAAAACCTATGTTCTTGTAGTCAAAAACAAACGCGAAAATTAATTCGTGAATGTGAAAAAAATCTTTTTTTCGAATAGTTTCGAAATTAGAGTCTTATAACATTTTTGGTTTATATTTAGAACGGAAATTTGTAAATTAAAAATAATAAATCTGATGCATTTTTTTTAATAAATGACTATGTTCCAATTTTTTTGTGCCACAGGCAATGACTCCAAAAGTGTATTTAATATTTTTTTAAATATATTTGCACACTAAATTGTCAATCAAAATTAAGTTTAAGCTAAAAAAAGTTATAAAATTAAAGTTTTTAAGCTATATTTTTTTAAATGTTCGTTTTCATTTTTTTTTTAATTAAAATATTTCTTAAAAATATAATTTGTATTTCAATAGTAAAAAAATAACAAAAAAATCGGCATCAAATGATTATTATTTAGATTTTGTTCAAATACAATTTTCCCTTTTGCGAAAATAGTTTAATTCTATTCAAACAAATTTTTCTATTTTCCATATATTTTTCAATAAATTTTCCAAAAAGTAAAAAAATGTAATTAAAATTTCAATTACTTCTAAGTATTTAAAAACAAGAACTTTATTAATTTTAAAGCCCACTTGTTTTATTATTTTATTATTTATTATTATATTTATAATATTTTTTTTTTTTTTGTGAATTTTTAAAACTTGAAAATACTACTCAGAACTATTTAATAACAAAAACTTCTGAATTGCATGAAATCAAAATAAAATAAAACCTTGCATTTCAAAGTAAAAACTAACTAAACTTTGACAAGCTTACTAAAAAATTAAAATCTAAAAAAAGATATTCCCAAAATAATATCCTTCGCAGTAAAAACAGATAAATTTAAGTGCAGCTTTCAAAAACTTCTTTGCAAAAATTTAGATTTATTATGAACACGTCGCGTATTTTCATATTTCTTCGAAACATTCACAAAGTCTCGTTTGTTTGCTGTTTTTATTGAGAAAAAATTCCAAAATCTGTTTTTTATGTCAATTGCACAGTGTTGCCATGACACCAACTGACTAAACGACCGTTTTCACCGTTAACACGTTATTCAGTATCGTTTAAAAGCGCCAAACACGCTGGCGTCGCTGTTATCCGTAGCCAACTGATTTATTACTTTGACTGCGCTCGGCTCAAATACGCTCAGCTAGCACGAAGCCAGGACGCTCAAGCGCAGCGGCTGCAAATTGTCACTGTCATCGCCGCCGCCGTCACCAACACCAACATCACCACCACCGATTCCCTTATGTCGGTTCAAGCTACTGAATGGAAACGCACACAAGCACCCACACACCAGCACTCATGCGTACCTATGTATGTATGATATATTATATATGTAAGTACACATACTTATACACTACAGTGTTGAAACACCGCGATGCGTGAATTTTCTTCCACACAGAAAAGCACACACAGCCAGCCTGTTTTTCCTGCAGCTTTAATTGCTACTTCTTCCTTTTGTATTTTGTTTAGTTTTGCTCGATTTACCGTTTTTCGTTATGCATTCATTTGCATGCCGTAGTCTTTATTTTTGCCGTTGCTCACTCTATTGTGGCCGCCATTGAAAATTCACTATTAGAAAAGCGTTTACCGTTCGAAGCTTCGTTGACGCGCTCGCGTAGTTTTACCGTTCGTTTCCATCAGCGTACTGGTTGCTCTGGCGGAGCATTTTCAAGTCGTTACCGTTATTGGCATTTGGAACACTTTGCCCACAATGAGGGTTGATTTTCGCACCAAAGTAACGCGGCGCTTAAATGCTGCCTTAACCACCCACCACCCGCACGCCCACTTTTTTTGTTCTCAAAACAAGCCATAAACATCCACCAAACACACTCATTTCCGCCAGCACTGTTCGTGTTTTCTTAAATGTGTGTTGTTGTTGGTATTTGTATTTTGCTTATTGGGGAACGTTGCGACAATTGGCACGCGTTCACACACAAATTGTTATTGCAAAAACAAAGTGATAAAAGTAACAAAAAAATATTCCAATTACAACAACAACATTGAAGTGCGCAAACAAACAAATCGTAAATGTCTCATCTTGGAGCTGGGATCGCGGCTGCGCTGTTTTGCATCGCTTCGCTGTCTCGCATCTCTCTATGCTCTGGGTTTTTTGACTCTCTTTCGTTTGTTTTGGTTTTGTGTATTTTCTACACTTTTCATTTTGGTGTTTAGTTCGTTTGAGTCATATGATTTTGCGAATGGGCGAACAGTGCTGCCAATTTAAAATATTTTCATTTTATTATTTGATTTAATATAATTTTAATATATGAATGCACCTACTATTTTTATGTGTATTACAGAAAAGTAAAGTAAATGAAAACACATTGTTCAAAAACTCGCCGCTGTTGTAATCTTAAGTTATCCGAGGCTGTAAACGTTTCCTAACATAATTAGGTGTTTCTAAGTGTGTGTCCTTAGCCCAACCACTAACCCCGTTTTTAAGGTATAGGGACTGCACTAAAAAGGTCACATTTATATATAATGAATGTAAATTCTGCCTCTACCAGTCAATAATAATGTCGGTGAGGTCAAACGGCTTTGAAAGCTAGACAATGACAAGACAAAAGAAGCTTAAGAGTGTTCGAGCGAAAAGTGTTCCGAAGGGTGCTTAGCCCCATACGCTGCAACGATGAGTTGATGAATGAATGCCGGGGAGAAAATGTCGTGAAACACATTAAATTCCTAAGGCTTCGATCGCTAAGACACACTGTGCTCATGGAGGACCGTCGCCCTCAAAAATCCTTTTTAACAAGAAACTCTCTAATGAGCCGAGCCAGCGAATGTTGAAGGTTATTATGGCTTGACCAAGTCAAAGCCGATCTGAAAAAGCTACGATTTAGCAGCTGGAAGTTTATTGTTATTACCCATGCAGATTAGCAGATGATTGTGAACGAAGCAAAAGCTCACTCTCAGCTGTAATCGCCACTTGATGATGATTATGATGTAATCTTAAGTACCAGACAGAGGACGCGGACCGCATTTGACAGGTGGGAGTAAATTCAGGATGCAGCAGCAGATCCTTGCAATCTGTTTGCTGAGTTACAGTTATATTAACTAATCTCCAAAAGCTTTTGAGGTGGTAAAAGTAGTTGTTCGGGTAAATTTATTTTGAAGGCATGTAGACCACTGTATTCACAAGTGCTAAGGCATGACATTCTGATGGTATTTCTGGATTTCGAACGCGAGATAACACTACTCAAAAAAATTTCCAAACATTAGGTTTTATTAGAGCTTGCATTATTCGAATATTACTCATTCACTATTCGCCACTTCTTTGCTAACTTGAGGAAAAATTTGGAATATTCCAGTGCTGTCAGTTGCTTCATCTATTCGCCACTTCCTAACTTGGCGAAAAGAAGAGGCCTATTGTAATGCGGCCGCCGGAACCGAATGGGTTGGCGCGTGACTACTGTTCGGAAGTGCGTAGGTTCGAATCTCCGTGCATTAAACAACAAATGATGGAAAAAGTTTTTTCTAATAGCTGTCGTCCCTCGGCGCACAATGGCAAACCACTGAGTGCATTTCTGCCATGAAAAAGTTCGTCATAAAAAATCATCTGCCGTTCAGAGTCGGCATTTGTGGAAAAACAAAGCTTGGGAAATTTTTGCCTGAGATAATGGCATGCCGAACTATGAGATGGCTCCATACGTAATTTTGCACTGTCTGTCTTGTCTGGCACTTGAAGTGTAACCAATTAAAAAGGCCATACAAGTAAAAAATGTGTGAAAATAATGCCTACAACATTAAGAGTCAATTTACTGTACTTTTGCTCGATATGACCATCTTTTGCTTTGAGACGGTACAGGAGCGAATCGCAAGTTGCCCGAAGGTGACTTGCAGGTACTTTGGCCCACTCGCGGACAATGCCTTTTTCCAGCCCTTCGAAACTGGTGAATCTTTTAGTTCGGACCTTGCTCTCCAAAATAGCCAAAAGAGAATAATTCATCGGATTCGCGTCTGGTGAATTTCACAGCCAGTTTTTAGCCATTCTTGGTTCACTCGAGCTTTGTGAGATGGTGCCGAGTCCTGTTGAAACGCCCATGGGCTGCTACCGGAATGTTTGTCTACCCATGGCTTGAAAGCAACCTCCAGAATACTTTCCCGATAATATTTCGCATTTGCCTTGACGCCAGGCTCGATTAAAACTGTTGGAGAGCGCCCGTCTGCGGTTACAGCGGCCCAAACCATTACCTGTGACGGGCGCTGCCACCTGGTGGCCAACCGATGACTCAAATTCTTGTATGAATAATCGGTCAAAAACCCCTATCGTTTTGGGAGTTCATGAATTGCTCAATTTGAAAAATTTTCTCGTCAGAAAACACGAAAATTCGAAAATTCATCACTTTCGGCCAAGCGAAGCAACTTCTTCGCTGTTCAATGTTGCTGCATTGATGTAGGATCATGCGCCTTAGGGATCTTGTAAGGCTTGACTTTGAGATTTGATTTGATTCTTCAATATGGGACGGATGCTATGGTCAGATATTTTCAGTCTTTCGCCAATTGATTGGCACTTTGTCGGGGATTGCGCTCAAGTCGCTTCCTCACTTTTTGAACCATTTCACGTGACGTTGCAGTCTTTTGATGACCACCTCCATGACGTTTCGCGATGCTAGCAGTATCATTGTAGTGAGATGCTCGAGTTCACGAACAATCGCTGGTTGTGATTTTCGGCAAAATGCCTCCGCGCGCTTGTAAACAATTCCCAGAGTATTCTGTCATTTTACCCAACTAATAGACAGATGCCCGTACATCAGCTGCGCGAGAGGTCTGAAGTTGGTTACACTTCGAGTACCGGACCCTGTCACTCTGAGCTACTTAATCTTCTTCAGAATCTACCGTAAGTTGAGTGCGTGTTTTTCGACGTTACTGGGGGCTGTAAGCCTCACAAGACAACACCTTTTCATAATCTCTAACCCATTTAATAGTACTGAGTAATTTTAGCAATAGATAACTCCGTACAGTAATATCATACTATTGTGTGTTTCAAATTGATGCTAGCAAAGTTAAAGTGATCCATACAATTTTCGATCGCTATTGCGTTCCAGTTCGATTTATTCAGTCTATCCACAAGATTAAAGTTTAAGAGTCAAAAACCTCATGCACACTTCCACCATTCTCAACAAATCGTAAACATTATGCAAATAACTACGCAAATAGGAAAAGCTCTTCTAAGATTTATTACCCTGATAGTATTCAGACGTCTCTTTTACCCTCTTTCTCGCTCTCTCTCTCTCTCGCTTTTTGTATGGATTTCTTTGTTTTAGAACTATTAATAATTTTGCAGAAGCCCGAAAAGTTTCTTTTTGCAACTTCCGTTACATGAAAATAACTCCCAAGAGATAGGCACATACAGAAGGATGAGACATTTTTCAATTTTGCGCTCACAAGGAAAACGCTTTAAAAACGTTTCAATGCCACATTATGCCTACTGCTACCCTCAGAAACATCTCACCGGGAGAGCAGACTCATTAACAGCAACACTCAACCGGTAAAGCGCATGCTCTCCTCCACTCCAATTTCTATGGCGGCATGTACAAAGGCACTCGTTGATGAAGTAATGCACAGCAACATAAAGAGCGAGCGAATAAGGATAATAGGGAAATGTAAATTTAATTTAAACCGGCCGGTGCGATATAAAGCTATAAAGACTTTTGTATACATTCGACACTCAAACACACACAAAAACTATTCTCCGAGTTTGAGTACGCGTTCTCATATTTGTGCATATATATGTGTGCAACTGTTTATCTCGGTTACATGCGCATGCACGTGTATTTGCTGCAGACACGCGCTTTTGGTGTAAATACAAGTAAAGTATCCAAAGGATTTCACTCTGCTGAGGTTTGCTGCTGCCAACTCGCTAAGGGTCACACGGCAATAAACCACCAAATAGCCAAAATAAAATAAGGAGGCTGCATGAGGGAATGCCTGTACGTTGCTCTAGCCGGTGAGAGGGGAAGTTAAGAGTAGGCACAGAAATGTGCGGTACAATGGATAGACAAATGGCCAAACGAGTATGTGGTGCGGAACAAGTGGGCTATACAGGGTGAGCGCACGGTAAGGTTGTTAAATAGAATTAAATGTGGGATGAAAAAGAAAAGGAATAAGAGAAGAAGTTTTTTTTTTACTTTGGTTATTATAATATTTGTTAGAAAACTTATATTTTAGCAAATCCACTGATGGATAAAAGCATAAATGTAAGAATTTCAAATTTAATCTATTTTTTTTTTATATTTTGTTTTTTATCGCTCGCATGAAGAGGTAATCGCTGAGGCTGAGGCCTATTTTGAGGCAAAAGATAAATCATTCTACAAAAGTGGTATTGAAATATTAGAATGGCGCTGAAATGATTGCGATGTTTTTGATGAAAATTACGTTGATGAATAAAGCTAATTTTTAACAGAAAAACGTGCTTTCTTTATTCGGCCCGGGATTTTTCAGCTCAAGTGTTACAGCTCGCTAAAAATGGTACCACATCAACACCTTGACCAGTTTTGACTACTTTTCTTTTCGTTTTTAAATGTTTATTATTTTTTTTTATATAAAAATTATAGCTCATTGTTTATACAAAAATTAGAAAAATTCTACAAATTTCCATCAAAAGTAGAGTACATAGAAAATTAATTAGAATTCTAAAAAAAATTTGGTATTCAGTTTTGCTCACCTCTCAGGGGGGAAGCTATTTACGAGTATACAGAATCTCGATATCGTAACCTTTGGCAAGTTGGTAGTCATCTAACATTAAAGATCGAAAAAGAAGACCAAAGGCATGGAGGGGATGAAAACTCAAGAAGTCTGGTCTAAATACTTCGCGAAATTTCCACAAAATTGGAAAGTTATTGACGTTATCTATTAGATCAAAGAATAGTGGAAAGTTGGTGGTACAGATCAATAGGAATATTCCGAGACTGCCAGCCTGAACAACGGTATTGCGAGCACAATTCTAGAGGTGCACGCATAGACGCTGACTACATTCAAACGAAGGAAAGTGTATGTAGTCAAAGGGTTGCTGTTTTTCTCTGCCAAATGACAGACTTCCGCATATCCTTGCTGAAAGACTGGGCGCCCTGATGTACACTAGGTTAAAAAATCAAAATATTTACCGCAAACTTTGAAATATGGAACCTATTCTGCTTCTTTGAGAGAATATATTCCGCTACTTGTAGAAAAACGGAATGTCAAAGAGGTCTCGGTATTTTGAAACTCAGTCAAAAAATCTACATCTCACGATTTGTATCCAGGTTTGTTACTTACAAACATCAACTATTTCAATGACGGCTTGTCTGCTTATGCTATAAGTTGCATCTTTCGTGCAAGGGGAAAGCTCCTTAATCTAAATGTAAGGCCTTTTAAAAAAGTAATTCCTTCTGCTTGTCCACTTTGTAACTTTGATGTCCCAGAAAATATTCAGCACGTCATTAGTACCTGTCCTGTCTATACAAACTTTCGTTGTGAATATTTAGGCGAAAAGACATAAAATCTCTTGAATATAAACATAATTTTGAACGGTAGTGATTATAAAGCTCTATACAAATTCTATTCAGCTAGAGCCTCAAATATGAAATTGAAATTTGAAAAGGTCGAGAGATTTGGAGATTTGGTAGCTCCTAAAACACTCAGGCTAAAAAGGCTATTGTATAATATTTAGAGCTCTGAAAAGAGGCTAGATAGTCAAGGAGGGAAGGAGAAAAGTACCAGAAAAAGAGATTGGAAAGAATAAAGACAGAGGTAGAGGTGGTTAGTACTGTGAGAATTTTTCAGATTCTTTGGCAAATCTGTAAATATCCGCCAGTTTTAGAGAACGAATATTACTCATTCTCACGACATCGGAACCCTAAACTCGAAGACATGCTCTAGCAAAGGCAGGACACTCACAGAGAAAGTGCTCAGTGCTATCCGCCTCCTCCAAGCAGGACAGGCACATTGGGTCCTCAATGATTCCAGTGGTGGTCATATGCTAACCCCATGGGTTGTGTCCTGTAATAATACCGAACATCAATCGAACGTTTTTCCTTCCAAGTTTTAGGAGAAAGTTTGACAGTTTTCTGTTCGAACTTGTCACAAAACACTTTGCAGTTCTGCAGCGCTCTAGACCGGACCATCGCTCTTTATGTAAATTGCATACACAATCGCTGATACAATTCATGATTCCTGCGGAACTGATTCCGATTATTTGCTCTGGCCCTTGTGGATGAACAGCTGATACATGGTTAGCCAATTCATTGGCAATTTCGTTTCCTTGAACACAGGAGTGTCCTGGAACCCATATAAGTACAAGCCTGTTTTGTCTTGCGACAGAATTAAGCTTCTTCTTAAATTCTTGAAGAATCTTTGAGGTTTGCTTCGCGTTCTCCAGGGCCTTCAGTGCAGCCTGACTGCCACTGAAAACTGCAATCTGTTTCCCGCTCCATCTCCTCTCGATTATCCAATCGGCTACTTTCAGGATGGCAAAAACTTCCGTTTGGAAAACAGTTGCCTTTTCCCCCATAGCAAAGTGATACTTATTACTATCGTTTAAGTAGCATCCGGCTCCAGACCCTATTTCATTCTTGGACCCATCGGTAAAGAAAATATGCGTCAAACCTCCCTGAATGCAATCTGGATTGCTCCATCTGACATCAAATTTCTTTTCAAATGAATCTATGGGTATCAGGTCGTCTTTAGGTGCCAAAAACAGTGGGTACTGCTGCACTTTCGTGCAAAGCCTCCTTAGTAATTTATGCGACGTTAACGCACAGACATCATCCGCATATGCTTGGACATGCAAACCGAGTTCTTGCCTCTCCGCTAGTAGAGAGTCTACGACCAAGCACTATAGCAGCGGCGAAAGAACACCGCCTTGGGGCATCCTTGCTTGGTCCTGTCGGTGATTAGTTCGGCACTGTTCTCAAGTATACAAAGCTTATTCTTAATGAATTCTCGTAATCTGCTTGTTATTTGCAGTGTACTGATTAATTTATATTTTTTTAATTTTATTTATATTTTCATTTTAGGATAATTTTTGTTTTGTAGGTACTTTTAATGTTCAAGAACAAAAAATTTCACTATGCTAAAATAACCTTTATATTTATTGTACCGCCGACTCAGTCCAGGTACCCCTTCATACAACTGAAAAGCCATAAATTCGAAGACAGCAAAGTGACCATAGTACAAAAATAAAGAAGCTAGAGTGGTTGGCTTAACGTAATCACAGGGTAGAGTGTGATCTTGGCGTCATAAAGCTCCAAGTGCAAAAAATCATCGTCTAACCGTATGTGAAGTATAGAGAAAAGGTCCAAGTGGAAACAGATTGATTTCTAAGCGCTCACGAGCTGCACATTGACAATCTGAATATTCACATTTCGTTCAAATTGAAAGTGGGTAAGGCTTTCGGGAAGCTTTATTCTGAAAAACAGCTTCTCGGCAAGAACGAAGCATTGACTTTAGACAGTGCCAAGATGTGCCCGTCAATTCTTTCATAGCAAATTCTTTCCCTACCTAGAAGTGCTGCCTGTGAACTGTATTTAAGAAGGAAAAAAACGAGTATAATAGCCAGATTTACAGTAATCATGAGGCAATTGCTGCACTGCACCTAAAACTAGGTGATGTTGAACGCATTAGTTAGCATTTATGCGCGCATTAACGTTAAAGGAGCAATAAAATTTCATGTTAAATGCTGAAAAAGGAAATTGAGGTTGAGACGTGAGATATTAGCTAAAAATCAATTTGAAAGCCAATAAGATTACGGTTAATTTTTTTCACTTTAGGCACCTAAAGAAAATGTGGGCGTTATTAAGCGATGCGCAGCAGTGTTCGGGTGGCAGAAGATATTAAACGTTTAGGCTAAGCGGCATTCAGCACCTACGAGTTCTCACAGTTCACTAGTCAACGCGCGCGTGGTAGCCAGCATGCTTTGTTGGTGTTTCTCCCTCATCTACATACAGACACATATGCAAGTGTGTGTGTATACAAATGTATGTATGTATATATAAAACACGCTAATGCATCATTAATATTTGAATTAAGCGGCAGTAATGAGCAGACCCACAATATGGGCCACAACACAAAAGTTTAGAAGGATAAAAAATAAGACAAAAACACGCAAAGTTGAAGTTACTTTAGATGTGCTTAGTAACCATATTCCCTATGCTGCTTTGCACGTACTCGTACTCGTACTCGTGCCCGTATACCTTGGCATCCCCAGTGCGTATGATGAACCTGTTGTCGTTTGGGCGCAAATCTCGTTTTGCTGCATAAATTTCGATTCCACACATATCCATAAGCTTATCTACGCTCACAAGCAAGCATATGTACGTATGTATGTAACTTAATAAATTCCATTTCCAACAGCTTCATAAATTTCCATTAAAATTTAATAAATACAACCACAAAATGGTGAAAAGGCATAAGCGCAGGCAAGGATTTGCAAGGCAGCAGCTGGCAGAAGATAAGCAAAGTGCCTGAGAGGCTTGAAATCTTTATTTACTTGCATAAATTTTTGTGTATGGCATAGTTAGTGTGTAAATGTATGGGTGAGGAGACACATGTGCCTTAATTTATTTCCGCTTTTGTTATTCTAATTTTTCTCATTTAGCCAACACAGTTCGTTGCATTTGTAAATACTTGTGTGGATGACTTAATTGTTTATTTAAGTATCCGTTGGCATATGCTGCTTGCTGTGCGAGCGTTTTCATATAATATATTGCAAGTAGAGTAGTAGACCTTAGTGAAGGGAATGCGCATAACTTTAACATAAGTCTTCTTGTTTCTTGAAGGGGTTACATACGTCCAGCAGCGCCAAAAATGCATTAAAGTAACTGTTTGTAATAGAAATAAATATAAAAAAGATTACACATTGTTTGTTAGTACTTAAACTTTATAAAAAAATGTATTTTAATTTTTCTTTGCAAAAATTAGTATAAAAAAAAACAAGTGACCCAAGGTACAATGAAAAAAAGTAGCTCCACGGTCTGCATAATTTCTCCTTGAAATGTTGATGTATCTGTAAAAAGTAAAAAAATTCTTGTAAAATAAAGTTGTAATTATAGTCTATGGATCGGGATTTTTGAATTTCGAAAAATTTTCAATTTACGGCATTTTAAAATACGTCCGAACACTCGTTCGGGAGTGAGCTAACGTGAAAAGGCGAAACATTTCCAGGATAGCTGGTTTTGCGCTGAGTTTGGGAAACATCTCGCTCATTTGCGCCCCGACGGAAGAGAAAGACGATGCGCCTATTGGTTCCTTCTACAAGCGCTTGGAACGCTCCAATGAGCGCTGCCCCCGCCACGACATAAAAATCGTGCTTGGCGACTTTAACGCCAGGGTGGGCAAGGAGGGAATTTTTGTCTCCTGTTCGAAAAACGCGAAACCAGATCGATCAAGTCGTGATGTATTAGGTGTTAGTTGTGTGTGTATTAGATGTACGTACGATCCGAGGAGCCAACATCGACTCGGATCATTACCTTGTTGCAGCCAAACTGCGCACACGCCTCTGTGCAGCAAAAAACGTACATCTACCTACGCAAAGAATGTTCGACATCGAAAAGCTGCAATCACAACAGACAGCCAGAAGATTCGCCACTCGACTCTCACTCCTGCTCTCAGAGAGTACTGCCCAACAAACCAGCATGCACGAGCAATGGAGCAACATTTCTCGTTCCCTAGATACCGCCGCCGAAGAAGAAATCGGATACCGGCGATGCCGAAAAAACAGTTGGTACGACGAGGAATGTCATGCTGCCGCAGGAAGAAGGATGCCGCCTATAGAGACACGCTGCGATCGGGCGCAACGCGAGCCATGTGGGATCGCTACAGAGAGCTAAGAATGGATTATCCGAAAGAAGCAACGAGAGGCCGAAATACGTGAGAGGCCAAAAACCTTGAGATGCTGGCCAATAGGAACAACGCCCGAAAATTCAGAATTTTCGTTTCGCTACCCGACCATGACGAGGTGAGAATAGCGATAACGCGTCTAAAGAACAACAAAGCCGCGGGCGCCTACGAACTGACGGCTAAGCTATTCGAACATGGCGGCGAGGAGCTGGTAAGGTGCAGGCATCAGCTTCTATGCAAAATATGGTCGGATGAAAGCATGCCTGCCGATTGGAATTTAAGTGTGCTCTGCCCAATCCATAAGAAGAGCGATCCTGCAATTTGTGCCAATTACCGCGGGATTAGTCTTCTAAATATCGCCTATAAGGTTCTAGCGAGCGTATTGTGTGAAAGGCTGAAGCCGACCGTCAACCAACTGATTGGACCTTATCAGTGTGGCTTCAGACCTGGAAAGTCTACCATCGACCAAATATTCACAATACGCCAAATCTTGGAAAAGACCCATGAAGGGAGAATCAACAAACACCATCTTTTCGTCGACTTCAAAGCTGCATTCGACAGTACGAAGAGGAGTTATCTGTATGCCGCTATGTCTGAATTTGGTATCCCCGCAAAACTAATACGGCTATGCAAGATGACGTTGCTAAACACCAGCAGCGCTATCAGAATTGGGAAGGACCTTTCCGAGCCGTTTGATAACAAACGAGGTTTCAGACAGGCTGACTCGCTGTCGTGTGACTTCTTTAACCTGATGTTGGAGAGGATAGTACGAGCCACAGAACTTAATCGCTCAGGCACAATTTTTTATAAGAGCGTACAATTGCTGGCGTATGCCGATGATATTGGCATCATCGGCCTTAACAACCGCGCTGTTAGTTCTGCCTTCTCCAAACTGGATAAAGAGGCGAAGCGACTGGGTCTGGTGGTGAACTTAGACAAAAGAAGTACCTCCTGTCATCAAACAAACAATCTGCGCACACGCGTATCGGCACCCACGTCACTGTTGACAGTTATGATTTCGAGGTTGTAAAGGACTTCGTATACTTAGGAACCAGCATTAACACCGATAACAATGTCAGCCTTGAAATCCAACGTAGAATCTCTCTCCACATCCATATCTTCCAATTCGGGCAATAGAAAGTTCGTTATCAGTTCAGATAGCGAACACTATTCACAGTAACTGCCTGACCGGCCTCATTTTGGAAAAAATACGGTCCAATGATGCCGCCGGCCCATAAACCGCACCAAACAGTCACTCTGTGTGGGTGCATTGGTTTTTCGGCAATCGCTCTTGGATTATCATTCACCCAAATGCGGCAATTCTGCTTATTGACGAATCCACTGAGGTGAAAATGTACCTCATCACTGAAGATGATTTTCTTGGAGAATTGGTCATTCACTGTTGCCATTTCCTGCCACCATTCTGACCATTGACGATGCTTGAAATGGTCAAGAGGCTTTAGTTCTTGAGTCAATTCCACCTTGTAAGCGTGTAAATGCAAGTCTTTATGCCTAATGTTCATCACCGACGAGCGTGAGAGGTGCAATTGTTGGGCACGACGACGAGTTGAGGTGGACGGCTCTTTAACCACACTATCGCGAACAGCAGCAATATTTTCTGCAGTACGAGCTGTACGAACATGCACTGGTGTTTTCACATCTCCTACAGACCCGCTTTGCTCAAACTTTTGCACAATTTCTCCGATTGTACGCACATTTGGACGATTAAATTGACCGAAAAAATCACGAAGTGCGCGATATGCATTTTGGTTTCAACGCTCGTTTTCATAATAAGCCTGAATAACTTTAACGCGTTGCTCGATTATGTATCTTTCCATGGTGCAAGTTAAATTAGTTTGAAATTAAAAAATGTCAAATGAAATGCAGAAAAACTTGACGTTTAGGTGTGTTTCACATTCAACATCGGCCCTTAAAATTTAACCATCCTTTATATAAAAATCGCATTAGTCTCACTAAATTACCATTTTATCACACAACCAGCTGTGCCGATCACCCCAACTTGAAAAATTAGCAGGCATCCATATTAAAAATACACACAGCCGCTTCTCCTTACTCTTTACTTCATAAATTTGTAATAGTTAACACTTTATTAACATGCGAAGACAAAAAAATTATAATAAAAAATTAAATTTAATTGTGATAAGCGCGAAATAAATAAATTTGCATTAAAATTTTTTTGACGCCTAAAAGTGCGCAACAATACACGCATTGTGTGGCTGTCACAAGCGTTTTAACCACATTTTTTACACACTTTAACAGGCTTTTTTTGTGGTGAGAGCAGCCACGCAGTACGAGCGGATGTGGTTTTTTGGTGGCTCAAGCAATGCGTGGTCAAAAGCCATAAAAAATGATTTTTAAACAGGAAACATGATGACAAAAGCCAAAAAGAGAAAAATTGCTGAAAGAACTGACTTACTTAAACACACACACACGCATCTCTATGTACATAAATAACAGTAATAATATAATATGACAAAAACCACGAATGCTTGTTGTTTTAGTATCAATTATAATTTTTCTTTTTTTTTTACAAGTATTGCTGTGATTTGCATGTGCGTGGGCGTTCCTTAACAAATTAATAAATAAAACATGATTTAACACTATCCGTACAGTGGCAAATACAAAAACAAAAGACAACTTGCGAAAAATTAAAAATAAATATTTCAATTGAAATTTCGGGTGGAAATGGGTTGCGCATATTTCTGCACTGGCACTCGTTGCTCAACTGCCACTTGCGCGCCAAACCCAGTCTCAAACTCTTAACGCTGTCGACAAATTGAAATGTCCGCCGGACGGCGTTGATTTATGTGGTCGTAGAGCGCGGCTGCTGAGACCTTTAACTTGCGATAAGCAAAAACAATGACTGAGTTGAAAAATGAGTAAAGGCGTAAAAAAACCTGCATTTCAAACAAAAAGCATGGAAAAATCACAGCAGCAAGTGCGAACAATGAAAATATTAAAACAAAACACAAAAAAAAAAATAGTAACAATAAAAATATCAAACAATAAACAGAGCAGTAAGCACAACATAAAACATGAAAGCACACTAACAAAAACAACATAATTGTACACATAACACAATAAATCAATTGGCGCTTCATTTTGTTGGAAAAAATGTCTCCCATCTCCTCCTATGCCACTGCAAGAAATGATGCAAAAAAATGGTGGCAGAAAAAATAAAGTGGCAAAAAAATGCTATTATCGCAGGCTGGTGAAGCGCGCATGAAATATTTAATCTATATATATAAAAAGAAGTTACATTTCCTTGGTAATCTTATAACTCAAGAACGGGCTCACCTATCCACACCAAATTTTTAGGCTTTGTTTGGACTATTCAGTAGATGGTTTGTGTTTTGAAATTTTAAGAATCGGATACCAGGGTCTCGAGAAATAGGCCAAAACGTGAACCCGAGTAACCCTAGGATGTGTTTGTACAATATGGGTAGCAAATGGAAGCTGTTGATGATTTCTACAGTATAGAGTATTTTTCATACCGTTCCGTGACTAGGGTCTCGAGATATAATCCAAAACGTGGACCCGGGTAAACCAAATTTTTAGGCTTTGTTTGGACTATTCAGTAGATGGTTTGTGTTTTGAAATTTTAAGAATCGGATACCAGGGTCTAGAGAAATAGGCCAAAACGTGAACCCGAGTAACCCTAGGATGTGTTTGTACAATATGGGTAGCAAATGGAAGCTGTTGATGATTTCTATAGTATAGAGTATTTTTCATACCGTTCCGTGACTAGGGTCTCGAGATATAATCCAAAACGTGGACCCGGGTAACCCTAGGATGTGTTTGTACAATATGGGTAGCAAATGGAAGCTGCTGATGATTCTATAGTATAGAGTATTTTTGATGCTGCTCCGTGACTAGGGTCTCGAGATATCGGCCAAAATGTGGACCCCGATAACTTAAGGATGTGTTCGTACAATATGGGTAGCAAATGGGAGCTGTTGATGATTCTATAGTATAGAGTATTTTTAATGCCCCTCCGTAACTAGGGTCGTGAGATATAGACCAAAACGTGGGCCTGGATAACCCTAGGATGTGTTTGAACCACATGAGTATCCATTTCGGCAAAAATGTAAAGCACTAATGGATTTAATTGTGAAATTATATGTATTTGGGGAGGTGCGTTGCCATATGTACTCCATCGAATGGCAGAAAAGGGGATTGCCGCACGCACATATACTAATTTGGCTGGCACATAAAATAACTCCGGATCAAATCGATAGCCTTATATCAGCTGAAATTCCTAACCACACTGCTGATCCTGAGTTATTTCAAGTTGTCGTTAAAAACATGATACATGGCCAACTTAATTCAAATCGGTGCAGCCGTTCCTGAGTTATGACATTTTATGTGATCACAAAGTGAAGAAGATCGTGTTCGACGAAATTAAGTGGAAACACAACGACACAGACGGAGAAATCAGTCGGTTAATAGTGAAGCACCAAGAAACCGTCGTGGGCGTACGTCCGTTTATGATATACGTCAAATGGACCGCGCGTCTTTCAATTACGATGCCACCATTGATTACAGCATGCATGCTTACATTGGCCAAATGAATATAGAATGTATACATTGCAAAGCAATTAAATTCAGAAACTAAACGCCTGGTATGTGCTGTGCTGGTGGGAAAGTCAAATTGCCGGTGGTAGAACTTCCGCCAAAACCTATGCATTCATTGGTTTTTGGCAATTCACCAACGTCGAAGCATTTCCTCTTAAACATTAAAAAATACAATTCATGCTTTCAAATGACATCTTTTGGAGCTACAAATATTATAAGAGATGGATTTATGCCGACGTTTAAGGTTATTACTTCGTTTGGAATAAACAATATCATATTTAATTTATGTGCCGTCCCTGTGTTCGATGTTTTTAAAAATTCAGATCCGTTATCTACATATATTTCTCGAACTTTACAGATTCAAGGTCAAATATACCATAGAGCTGGGTCTTTGCTACCATTCCCAGATGGTGACCATCAATTTTTGCAAATATATTTTATTGGTGATGAGAATCGTGGATTAGATCAGCACTGTGCAATTTCGACGAATACGAGAAGATCAATCGTGAATGAATTGCAAACAATGTTCCATCAACACAATGAATTGGTGAAATTGTTCAAAGTGGCACTAGATTTGATGCCCACCGATTACCACAAAATAATAATAAAAGACGAAAAAACACCAATTGGGGAGCACGCCAGACGATTCAATATAGAAAAACATTTTATGTATGGTGGTGCGAAGCCCACTGGGGAATGCTAGTTTACTTATAAATTAAAATTAACACTCCGCAATCCTTTTTTTTTTTTTTGACGGCAAATGGTTATGCGCAACCTCTGAGTAGGTAAGTAAATGAATTGCCTTAGGGTCAACGGGTATGTCCCTAAGTGCAACGCATGCTTATGAGCTGGGTAAGGAAAACTCCTGAGTGATTTAGGATAATTAGTGCAACACCAAAGTTGGGGTTATTATAGGTACCTACTTGGCCTTACCATTCGCACACAACCCGTTTCAAAATTATAAATACGCCACTCCTTTTTTTTATAAAAATAGAGTTCACAGTACTGCACAAACTATTAAAGGCAAAGTTGCAAAGTTTGTAGAAAAATTTTCAAAATTTTAACAAAACTTTCAACTTTCTAGCCAAAACTTTTAGAATTTTTCTGGATTTTTGCTTTTTCAGCCGCCAAACAGCCTGACACATCTTCCATTTAGCGCTTAGATTTATTTTCTTTTTCTCCAAAAAAATATTCCATAAGCTATTTATACTTGCTTGTTTTTATTTTCGTAATGTTTTTCAAAGTTCTTTTTTGTATAATTTCTTCTTTTTTTTTCCTTGTTTACTCCTCTCGGGAGCATAGGGCCTCGACAAGACTCATTCTTGCGTTGATTTTGTTAATCTGCTTTTCGATTTCTGACAGGGTAGGGGATTAGCCTGCCGCTACCAGTCCTAAGTGGTGGAAATGCCACCTGTCGTTGCTTAGGAACAACACCTTCTTACTGCTTGAAGCGCCATCTGTGTTTAACATTTTTCTCGCAGAAGGATCGCACAGATGGTTGAGGACTTCACTAAATTTTGTGTGTCTGCGCTATTACCGCCGCTGCCCGCTTCCTCTTGCTGGCGCCACTGTTGCAATGTGTAACTGTGTGTTTTTCTTTGTTTTTGCTTGTTTGAGCAGCCACTATGCAAATAATGCGCAGACTATTGTATGGGAGGAAGGATGGAAATGATACGTGTTTGGGGTTGAGGAATGTTTTTTTAGAAACAGATAAAGTCGGTAAATTTGAAAAAGTGTGAGGACCGTGGTTTATGTGGGATAGCAAGCTAGTGCACTTACGCTAGACTACCGAGGTATAAATAACACCCCCAAATAGCATTTTAGTTTCACCTCCATATTCCATTTTTCACAATACCATTCTAATTTTTTTTTCTAATATTTCGTAATTTACAATTCTTCATTCAGGTCATTGTGGAATAAAGCGACAAGCATTGGAGACAATAGACAACCTTTGTTTAAACCCAAAGGTTGCTTCAGATTTTTCAGATATTAGGTGCGCAACTAAGTTCTCGCTATTCTTTTGATGAAAATACAACTTTATGCTGGAAAAATGATTGCAAGTGAATCATTGAAAGTATTGCCCATCGCTGGCTACTACTTTTTCCCATCTTTCTGGTAGTGAAACCATCCCGCATCCGAACAACTGGGTGGAAGTCCTGGATTTTCATTCAGGATGTCCCTGTACACCTTCTAAAGGCTCCTGTTTATCAGGTCCCAGTTTGCTTGAGCGATCGCACCATCGTGGAAACTGCGATCAATCATCGCACGTATATGACTTCCTTGCGCTATTCCCGCGAAAGACACCTTAGTTTATTTGGCTTCCGCCGATGTCCCTTCACTCGATCGCTTGCGTTTGCCTTGTGCAGAGTCTATTTTGACCTTCTCTCGGTGTTCGGTAAAGAAGGCTTCAGCCCACGTCTTCGAGTCTGACTGTTCCTATGTCAGATCCTCTACTCAAATGACCTTCAGTCTCTCCAGGATTCTGAAGACCGATCGCCTGTTACGAAAGTACCTTTCTGAAGCACTTATATGCTTCCGGGGTGGATACTACCCGGGGCAGTGATAGTGCCAGAAGGGCAAACACCAGAAGCCATTGGCTGAGCCATGTGGTCCGATGCTGCCGACATTGGTGGGGCTGTTTCTCCTTCCGAAGTGCTCGTGCCATCTGGAGTGACGGGGACAGCAAGGACTGCTTGTCTTCTGACGGGGCAACTTTTGCTTTCCAAGGATTTTGTTGCGTGGAGGTTCTACGGCTCGCACCAGACGTAGATATTATGTCGTCCTCAACTTGTCTTATGACAGGGTTGGGATTGTTGCCAATAAGAGGCCTTGATTGCGCTTGATTATCAGAGAAAATATTAATATCTAACTCGCTTCCACATTCTCTAAGCATTTAGCATGCCTGGAGGATGACAAAGATTCCGCTTGAAAAGCAATAGTAGTATTCGGCAGTTTTAAGGAAGTAGATAACTTGGCTGAGTTAGGGAAAATCACTGCTCCAACTCCGGATTCCATCTTGGAGCCGTCAGTGAAGACAGAGGTACCAGCTTCGGTGCACATACCGGAATGAGAGAGATACCTTCTTCTGGTGTAATTGGAATAATATATTCAACGTACTCAGTGCAGCTTCCAATAGATTCTACTTCATCAATGACTTCATTAAGGTTCAATGGTCGGTACTATTACAGGACACAACCCATGGGGTCAGCATAGAAATCATTGAGGATGCTTGGACGAGGTGAATAGTACTGAGCACTTTCTCTGTGAGTGTCCTGCCTTTGATAGAGCAAAGCTACGAGTTTTGGGTTCCGATGTCGTAGGAATGAGTAGTATTCGTTCTCTAAAACTGGAGGATAGCTACAGATTTGCCAAAGAATCTGGTCTCTGTCTCTATCTCTATTCTTTTCTATCTCTTTCTCTGATACTTTTCTCCTTCCCTCCTTGACTATCTACCCTCTTTCCAGAGCTCTAAATACAATGGGCTTTTTAGCCTGAGTGTTTAAGGAGCCACCAAATCTCATGGTACTCTTTGGCTCGACCAATTCAAATTTCTATTTCCATTAAGGTTAAAGGTTTTTGCAATTGCTCAGCAAATATATTCGGTTTTTGTTCACTTCACTATTTTTTAACTTGAATTTCGTTTTCATCTCTGGAGATCTAGTTTGCTGCCAGCGTTTTCGTATTTTCCGTTTTTCTCCAAGTAAGCTTCTGAAAAAGGGTGGATACTTTTTCTTATCAGGAGCTTATTTTGATGTTGCTGTACTGTTTTCCGCTGGAAACTGAAGTTGTTGGGTAAAATTTGTTGTTGCTTTTTGATATTTTCTTTGCTGAGTTGTCATGCCTACTACTCCACACGTAGCACAGGTATATATTCGATTTTTTTTTTTGGATGGAAATAAATGCCTAGTCGCCAACAAAAAATAAATATAAAATGCCAAAAATCGAGGGTATTTTTGGTCAGTTAAAGTTTGCCTTTTTTATTCTAAACTTCCATAGACTATAAAGTTTTCAATACTGCCTCAGATAGTTGCATCTGATTTAAATATTTTAACATAAACAAAATTATTTCTGAATATTAATCTACATACAACAATTTTTCCATACTTTGTATTAAAAATTAAGTTAATGAAATCATTCAGAAGTTTTGTGTAATTTCAAAAAAAAAAAACAAATCCAAAAATTAATATTTCATTTTCACTTCTCCTTTCTTCGGAATCTCAGAATTCTAATGGCAGTGATATAGCAATTTGAAATGAAAACTTACAGATTTCCAAACAAAGCATAGGCACATTAAAAATACAGAAAAATGCCTATAGACTTGAGTACTTTATGGCCAGCACCGTTGCCTGCATTGGCGTCGATTACTTGATGCCACTTAGCTAAGTCGGCCACCTGCAGTGCGAAAATGTGTTTTCTATACAATTTTCGATGCGATTGCCTTGTTTTGAAGTTTTGGCGCACATAAATTTCAAAAAATGGCGCAGACTCCTGGCGCTAAATGGTGCGCCATGGAGGGAAATCGAATGTTGCCGTAGCTGTAAGAAGTATTTAGAAAATCTGCGTACGAAGTGCTGGAAAACATCTCGAAATGGGCACGCAGTAGGACAGAAGATCGGTAAACGTGTGACGCACTCAGCTGCTGGTCCAAGGCTGGAACAATTATGAGCCATGCGGTAGCGAAAGTGTGAAACGAAGACGTTGGCAACGCACACATTCGCATCACTTTTATCAATGGCAATTGAGCGCGAATGTAAATAGTGCTGAGCGCTCGATACTAAGCGAGTGTGAAATATAGTACGTTTGTATTAGTCTCGTTTGAATGTGGAAGTAGATTAGATGAGTCAAATATCTGTTTTTCTTTGGCCATTAATGCACTGCAGGCGGTAGAAGCCGCAAAGTGTGAATGCAATTTTATGGATTCAGTTGACGTGTAGAAAACTTTGGTGAATTTAGTGGATGCAGCTATTTGCAGAAATCTCCAAGGCAGCCTTAACGCCAGCCTGTTGGTCTATGACACGCTTGACCGCCCGCTTGCTTGTTGCCACTTTATTTGACGACCTGTGGCGGTTTCTATAGCGGCACTTGACTTCTTCAAGATCCCCAAAATAAATTCGTGAAATAATGACTTCAAGTTTCTTTATGGTATTCATGAATATAATTACTCTATAAACAAAAATCTTTTCATCTTTTCAATGCAAGTGGCGTACGCAGTTGATCTTTTTTTTTTGGAAAAACATGAATTTATTTACTGAATTGCTTACGAAGGAACTTACGCCTAACAGTAAGTTTTCAAATTATAATCCAATTAAATTGCTTATTAGTCCATTGAGTAGGCTTTTTTTGAACTGCATATATCCATCCAACATAGATCGGTCTCTTCGTTCTATACCTGATATGCCGATTGTGGCGCGAGAGCAGTAGCAAAAGGGTGGGTTTGGGATTTTTAAGATGTGTATTTTCTCTGCTATTTTTTGATTTCGTCATATTTGAAGATCTTGAGAGATATAATAGATTTGCTGCGAGGTTTGCACTTCGACTTCATGGCCTTTTGTGCTCTCTACTGTATCACAGTAATTCATCTAAGCCCAGTTCTCTTATTAAACTTAAGATAAAGCTGGGTTGAGCTGAGCCTATGTGCCTTTCTTCTGGCTGCAATTGGTCGAGATGTCTCAACCTTCTCCGCGCTATACCGCTGCATTCAAGAAGAAGGTACATTGGAGTCTCCGGAGATTAGTCGCAGAACCGACAAGAGTCAGTGGGCCACATCCCAATCCTGTGCAGATGCCTGCACAATTTCGAATGACCGGAATGCCGAGAACGCCAGTGAGTATTCTCTGTGGAATACTTGCAAGACACATCGAAAACAGACTATCTGATTCCCAAGTTATATCTGAAAAAAGCCTATAAAATAAGAATACCTGACACAAAGGATTGGAGGACCAGAGCCATGTCACCCATATTTCCACTGACGGCTCAAAGATGGACAATGGCACTGGATTGGGAGTGTACTCGGAAAAATAATCCTTAAATTGTTCCTTCAGACTAGAGTCCCAGTCCGGTGTAACGTCATCCAAGCTGAGATCTACACTACAGAAAAAGCAGCGAAGACGCTAAGACTAATAGGCTAATACCTCCGCCAAACCTTACCATTTTTGTTGATATTCAAGCAGCGATCAAGGCACTGGCCTAAGCGCACATCAATTCGAAATATTCGAAATATGTTAAAGAATGCAGGAAGTCGCTCTCGCTCATCCAACAACACAACACCACACTTTGTTGGCTTCCCGGACACTCTGGAGTGGAGGGAAATGAAAGATCTGATGAGTGTGCAAGGAAAGGCTCTGAACTGGACTTTCAGCGAGTGGTAGAGGCCACAGCGAGTGGTGATACACTGTGATTAATTTGAGCGTAATCACGTAAAACAATAGAAGATGATCTCTCACTTCTAACTGCAGGGTCTCCAAAGCACTATGGCCAAAACTGAATCTTAAAAGAACAAAATGTCTGCTCGGATTTAACAGATCAAATGCCAGCGTTTTCAAAGGTGTTCTAACGAGTCACTGCACTATTAGCCAGTAAAATGGATGTGTCTTACAATGACTTCTTCAGCAATTGTTGAGATGAATAGAAATGGAGTCGGTACAACACCTCCTCCGCGATTATCCTGCACTTTAAAGAAGCTGCGCCAAATATCTTGGCGATTATTTCTTTGAAGGCCTGGGAAATTCGCAAAATGTCACACTGTAGGGACTAACTACCTCCTTAAAAAGATCTAAGTGGTTGAAGCAACTTAGTTAGGGGATGGAAATCAAAGACAGGTACTACAAAGGGCCTTAGGGCTATCGAGTGTGTCGTTTTAGACAAGCAATCTGGCTAACCTAACCTAACCATTCTCAGTTTATCCGTTGGGAGGGTTATGAGTTTTCTCAACCGCTTTTGGTTGGACCCCCCAGTCAGGATTTCGCCTGATGTAGCCCTTAGTTTGGTACCAACTGGTCTCCCTTAACCTTAGTTCTTCACTCCTGAGTTTCTCATTAATGGTGTATTGTCCCATAGTACGCAAGAACTTGGATCTTATCAATAATGATGCCGCATCATTTCTTGCCAATATGTCCACTACTTCATTTCCAGTTATACCCCTGTGTTCTGACTCCCAAATTAGCCGAATGCGATAGGGCTTTCCTAACAATTTCAGTTTCTCAATATTCTGAAAGACCCGTGACTTAACCTCACAGGATGACAGAGCCTTGAGGCCTCCTAACTGTCGCCTGGTTCTGGGGCCGAAAATTACAGCGCATATCTCTTCTGGTGCCTTCGAGCCATCTGTGTACCAATGCAGGGTAGTTACATTCTTGGAGTTTCCTTTCAAATCCAGTTTGCCTATCGTCCAGTTCAATTCTGATCCTCTTTTCGAATTTAATGACTTTAGTGATATTATCCCTGGGTAGCTGAGCAAATGGGAGCTTCAGACTCCCAGACTTTGAAGATTTTTATGAATATTCGAATTTTTGACGTACATGGCGGAGCTTAAGAAATAAACCTGACTTGAGCTCATTGACAAACTCGAAATTTAGAATAAAAACTTTTTGGTTTTTAATCTTTCATTTGAACATCAAAAGGGAAACTCGAATACAGCCGTTAATAATTTTATCAAATATTTGCTATTTTAGTGTCTGCAGACTTTTATGTTCCTTTTATGCAGATTTTTTTTGAGGAAACCCCTGATGAAATTTTACGAGAAATAATTTTGTGAAATATTTTAAACCTCCAGCGGACTTGCATTTGCATTGTTTTTAAGACTTCCCAAAAGAGCAGGCAAAAAGGTCATATTTTAAGGAAGCAAAAGGGGTTTAAATGGTATCGCTATGGGGCGAAACAGTCTATGTGTGACCACAAGTCAACCTTACCTAAAGGATTTAAATATTCTACAGAAATCTTACTCGTGTCACTTTAGAAAATATTTCGGAAAGTATTTCGCTGAGATACCTTTTTTCACTTTTTCGAAAAGCACTTAAATTAGGGCACAATTTATAATTTTTTCTCTAGTTGTAGAAGAAATTTCAATTGGGAATAAATCCTTTTACTAAAAACAAAATTATATTTTTTTATTAATTTAATTAATTAATTTATAATAATAATGAATTAAATTATAATTTTTTTATAATCATTTTTTATAAATTTGTTTTCTTAACTATAATTATTTTTATAATCAGAATTTTTTTATAATTATAATTTTTTAAAAAATTTGTTATAAAACATATGGTTATAAAAAATTATAATTTAATCTTATAATTATAAAAAATTCATACTTAATTTATTTAAAGAATTATGATTTTTATAATAAAAAATTATAATACCTTTTTTAGAAATTTGTTTTTAAAAAATTAATAGTTTTTTTATAAATATTATTTTTTTTTAATAAAATTTTTTTTTAAATATAATTAAAAAGATATAAAACAAAAATTATAAAATTATATTTTTTTATAATTTTCTTTTATAAAAGATTTTTTAAAAAATAATATATAGTAATGTAATTTTTTTATAATAATTTTTTTTTTATAAAAATGTGTTTAAAAAATTATAGTTTTTTTCATAATCGTTTTTTTTTTTAATAAAAAGTTATAATTTTTAGTTATTTTAATTTTCTAAAGACAAAATTTATACTTTTTTTTATTTTAATTTACTAAAGGTAAAAATTATTATATATTTTTTTAACTAAATAAAAAAATGATTTTCAGTAATGGAAATCTTTATTTTGACCTTTATGCACTTCACTGCTTGTCTGTTTGTATGCTGCAGCTGCCTTTTACACAAGTGTCAAATGTGATTGACATACGACGCTATTTGCAAAAATTATAAATCTTACGATAGGGTGACCAATTTTGCGCCACCTTGTATATGATCCTAGTACTCTCATCCTCAATGGGTTTCATTCCGCCCCCAGTCAATGGCACTAAAATTATTGCACCGTGTAATTTCTTTAAGTACCCAAAAGTGTGCAGCCAACTCATTTTCGTGCTTATTGAATGTCGGCTCCAACAAAAAAATATTACTCAACAAAGAGCCGTCAAGGGGTTGTCACAAATGTCACACAACCAATCAGCGTTTCGGGAAAAGAACTTCGCTATTTTTATTGCTGTTGATTAAACTTGTCAAGCGCATGTAAAAAGATTTATTTTAAGTGTTGTTTCTTATAGTTTTTTTTTTTCATAAAAAGAAATTACTTTTGCAGCTGTCTCGCTTTTTTGTGCTTCAACACTTTAAGACACTTCCGTTGGCTGCACTTTGCTGCATTTAATCCCATTGCATACAAGGCCATGGCGGATCGCCAAATCACAAGCAACGCAACTTCTCAACTCAACATCAATTCGTTTAAGCTTCTCATTATTGTCAACATTGGCCGCGATGCCCGCTTAATGAAGTCATCAACGCTTTAAGCGTTGCATACAAATGCATATTTTAAGTTTGTGCGCTCAATTAATGACTTGGATATTTTCAAGTGTGTCAAAAGTCAAATGCATTTCACGCTTTCAAAAGCGCATACTGTAGCCCGCAGTTGCCAACAAATGGACACATTTTTGTTTTTGTTATGGAATTCATCAAAAAATTCTGTGAAGGAATAGAAAGAAAGTCATATGTGTGATTTTCTTGTTTTGCTGAAGATGAGTTTTAAAGGGCAAACTGCATTTTTATTAATTCATGTCGATTGCAATTTCTCTACAGTAATAATTTGTCGATTTCCATCGCATAAACTTCATTCCATAGGAGAAAAGTTTAACTACTTTTTTTCGTCTTTTATAAAAGAGAGAACAGCGGTTAAAAGAATAAGAACTAAATGTTTTGTTGACGTTCTATGTGCCGAAGTGGAATAAAAAAATATAAAAAAAAAATAAAAAAAATATAAAAAAAATAAAAAAAAAATAAAAATAAAAAAAACATTTTTTTATTGTAGTTTTCTGATTACTTGGTGACAATTTGGTTGTTCTCAAGCAACACCAGGCAAATAAGAAGCAAATAATATTCGATTAGTACAAGAAAACCCGAAAAATATCAAAAATTTAGAAAGAAGTGGCTCTTGTACCTATGAGCTTCAACGAGTTACTTCATAAATAATGGCAAACGAAAAGATTTCGCTACAAAACAAATTTTATTGTAACCATAAAAGGTCAGCTGGAAACCGTCCCCTTGCAACTAACTCACCGAATTTTCCAACGGAAGTCGATCAGCTGGTCACCACCAGTCAACCTGTTACCCGCTGTCCGGCTTCAATTCGGTTTTGGGTCTTAAGCGTCCAAGCCAAAAATGTATTACTACGAATCAATGTCGGGAAAACTAAATTCATGGAAATCAACAGCTTGCGCCAAAACGGTTTCACAATTTAGAGAGAACATATTGAAAACGTTAACAGTTTCACCTATCTCAGAAGTCAAATCACACTGGACGGCAGAGTAAAAAAAAAACGATATTGATGCCAGAACCAAAAAAGCCAAGGCAGTCTTTGCACGCCTCAAAAATATCTGGTTTTCCAAACAGCTGGCAACACACACGAAACTAAGAATTTTTAATTTGTATATTAAATTCGTTGCTGTTGGCGTCTGTGTCAGCGATGCGGAAGTTGCAAACATTCGTGAACCGATACCTTAGAGGATGGTTCCTCCGTATCCGGTTGTCCGGCAACTGGATTTAAAACGAACAGCTCCTTGATGGAAGCAGACAAAAACTAATGTGCATTGAAATGCGACAGTGCAAATGGAAATTGGTTAAAAAACTTGTATCACAGTTTTTCTTCCAAATAAAGCATAACTTCCTCAAAAATCCCACAAAGCAATTTCACTCTTTGTACTCTTTAATAAGCAAATCAGCGTTTCGTTTTTAACCAAATATTTATATAAATCGACTTAAGCTTTTCTTCCATTTTCACCGCCGTTATATTTTATTGGATTTATGTGGCGTCCAAGCCAAATGTTCGCCCCTCACTTAGCAGCTGTTGTAATAATAATAAACGAGAGTTTTTTCCCGCACAATTTTCCTTTCTAGCGACACATCACTGCTGGCATTGCTTTTCTCATCCGCGTGTGACTAATTGCTTTGAGTGGGCGACAACAACACTCAATTACGACGCTGTTTCACTATTCAATCGCCTCCATCACTCAACCGTTGAGTGAAGTGTTGAGTGTGCATGAATCTCCACATGGGCGGGGTTAGTGCCAGCCACTGCATCAGTTAGTTTGTTTGTTAATCGGTCTATTTGTTGGTTCATTTAAGTTCGCTTTTTTTTTAGTTTTCCGGTGTTGACAAAGTTTATTGAATTGTCAACACTTAATAATAATTTCACACAAGTCCAAAGCCAACTCACACATCTTCAATACCTATAATGATTGTATGTGTGTGTGTGTGTGTGTCTGTAAGTGATGATGATGGGGTTGCTCAGCTCAGCCGCTTAATTGAGTAAACAGCAGCAGTGCTTTTTCGAGGGTGCTCAGCGGGAATGGCGCAAACAGTTCAGAGTCAAGTAATTCCATCAATCAACTATTCGTTTTATTTTTTTTTTCACAAATGTAATTGCATTCAAGTTTGATTTCTTAACATTCATAGCAAAAAATTGAATTTTCAGCAATAAAATTGAAGGCGATGCACATATCCTTAGTTGAGAGTTCCAATAAAAATCCTAGAAATACCTGAGAAATGGCAATAACTTCTGCATACCTCTTTTCCGGGACTTCGCTGGTGAAGAGGAAACTCTTCATAGTAGTATTCCCGACTTACCACTTCAAAGCTGCACCTATGTACGTACTAAACAACTACCCACTGTCTACCACTCTCTGCGCTGGTTAGCTTACAGGCGTCTTAAGGGGGAGCCTCATGTAGAAGTCTCAAAAAATCGATTTTTTTGTTTTTCGATAACTTGAAAATATAGTATCTTAGGAATATACTGTGAAATTTTCATCTCGAAATTCTCAATATTATAGCTTCTACAGCCCACTAACTAGGTAGAGAGCGGTCCGCGCGCTCCTGTACCTCAAACTTTAAGCTCAATTATTTCGAAACGACTTTTTTAAAAACTGCTCGTGTTGTAACTCAAAAAGTTATAGACCGATTTGTTTGAAATTTGGTGAGGCCTTTTTGTATGTTACTACCGGAAGGATGAACCAAAAACTTTAGACATTTCGAGTTGATAAATTACTTTTTGGGGGTTAAAAATGTCAATAAAATAGTTGTGTTAAAGTTTCTAATTAATATAATTATTTTATCACCTTTAAAAATATGTTTAAAAAATGACCGATTTTGAGGCTTCTACATGGACTTCCCCCCTTAAATTATTGTGAATATGTTTTACATGCGTGCAGATTCTCTTCCAGTTATCAGCTGATTTCAGCATAAATTCTACAATATTTTCTTCCCTTATGATGTTAAAGGTTTCTAGATACCTGCGAGAAAAACTTTGAAGAAGTTTTGGAATCATTCGTACTATAGAGCGTAATATACATAGATGCTTGAGCGTTCTTTAAATTTGAGAAAGTTCTTCAAATAAATGAGCCGGGTCTAAGATACAAGGTGGCACAAAATTAATCATATAATCTTGTATTTGAATACCCTTTTTACTCATTTATTGATTTTGAATGATGGAAATCTTTATTTTGACCTTTATGCGCTCCTCTACTTGTCACCACCTCTTTGCTTACCATGCGAAAAAATTTTAAGTGAAAGCAAGAACTGTTTAGCGATATTGTAGCAACGTTGTTTCTATCCTCCTGTCTCACAAGCGACATGCTTAGACCAGTCCTTGCCAGTATAAGCATGGATAGTATATGGATTATCCGTATTCTCACGAAGTATTATCGTTCATTTTCCATTTGTATATTTTTCAATGCATTTGTCTCTTTTTCTTTTCATTGATCACAAAGAATTAGTGCGAAAAAAAATACTTGAGTGCTGCGAAATTATATAGAACGCCGGATTCGTGGAATTTTTTTTTCATTCACCACTCACTAGGTTTATTTCCTTGGCGCAAAAAAACAAGACGCCAGCCTACTTAGCATTCTGCATTAGCCTGCATTCTGCTGGCGGAACTTGTTCTCCTTATAGACTACAGACAAACTTACAGTCTGTGTCAGAAGAAAAGAACCGGTTTTTTTCTTGTAACTTCAAGATAAATTTCGTTCTGCTTTTTGCAGCATTATAGTCCCCCCAAGGGCTACGACGCCAGTGCTAACTCAGGTTAGTGTCGTTCGAAACTTTCCCGTAAACCCAACCAAACAAAAATGAGTGAGAAGGACGCGCAACGTTTCGAGGCGGTATTTTTATGCACGCATTCGAAAGGGCCGAAATTATCTTACTCCGCGGCTGCAAAAGTGATTAGAAAATTAAAAAAGTTTATTGTGATGTGAAATCAGCGGTATAAAGTGTACAAAAATGTTGATGACCTTTCCGAGCGCAGCTTGAAGCGAGTGTCGACAAAAAAGCAGGATAAGGTGATCGTCCAACTTTTTAAGCGGGCCCCTTTTACGCCAAGCACAATCAGCTCTAGCTAAAAAGGGAATAGATGTGAGTATCAACACCATCGAATGTCGATTGAAGGAGGCGAACATATCCTACCGTCTCACATCATCAAAACCACTGCTATCAAAAAAACACATTGAGAAACAACAAAACAAGAAAATGGAGTCACAGTAATGGACTGGCCTTCCGAGTCCCCAGGCGCCAACCCGATTGAAAATGTGTGGGGAACTATGAAAACGCCTCTTGGCGGAAGGCCAGTCCATGATTTAAAGCAACTCGTGCGTCAAGTTCGCAAAATCTAGTGCTGTTTGTCTACGAGCTACGCAGAAAAGCTGGTTCAAAGCATGAAGAAGATGTCAGGCTATACTCGACTACGATGAAGACTACACGGCTTATTGAGTAATTGCGACTCGTAGTTTGTACATACATAACTACTTTCATGTAAACGAATTTGAATATACATATGTAGATATATCTTTTATACCTCAAATAATCGCGATTAGAGTTAGAGTTAATCATCCAAAGGGGCTTACTGGCTTTTAAGCTTTAGTTACGTTTTCTTCGCTTCGATGTGATTTCGTCAAGTCAGATTGACTAGAGTATTGTGGTCATTGGATACAGTAGTTGTTGACCTTTGTTGCGAATTTTCTTTCATAAAAAATGATTTTAGAAGCTTTTAGATGTTTTGTGGCAGTTGTGCTTTGATTTTGTACCTAAGGTCATCCAGCCAAGCATCTAGGGAGGTGGGTAGGTAGGTATAGTGGTTGTCACACGTAGGCATGCTGTAGGCCCACTGTGATACCACCAGGGCTGTCCCCTCTCCTCACGCTACATTGTCCTCATTGAACCAACCTTTGAATCTAACTCGGCTTGTTTTTTTTTTTAATTTGTCTACTTCTGCCAAGTTATTCAAGGAACTTTGGCCAACGTACAGAAATATTGCAGTGCAGTACTTTTGTTGCTTCCAATGCCGTATATATTTCCGATGTAAGACGATTTACATACATGTTTGTCATTGTCTCTGTTCTCATCGGTAAACTTTGTGCCGAATTTCGCTAGTTCATCGGCACTGCAGTTCCACTCGATGTCACAATGGCCAGGAACCCATATTAGCTTCGGGTGAAATGACTCCACCTATCTCGACCATAGCGCCATCTACAAAAAAAATCCGGGATTTTCTGATAATGGGTTTGAAAACAAACTTATTATGTGGGTTTTTAACTAAACCGGCTGGTTATTTTCCAATTTATCGGTCATAAACGTACGCGAAAAAACGGTTAATTAAAAAAAAAATTATTTTCATCGCTAACTACCATTTTTTTCAATAGTACCGGACTATTTTGCATTAACTCACTCAAATACAAGCCCCCGTTCTCATTCATCACTTCTATCACTTCAAATAACTGCTTCTGAGGATAGAAAATCTCAAAATGAATATGTTTCTTGCGAGAAAATGGATAGCGGCACTCAAGCCTGGCCAGAGTTTTGTGCAAAACATGCACGTGATCGGTACTTGTTTGTTCAAATAAATATTTCGCGCAGTGTTTATAGGAAAATTAGAGGCATTCAAGCCGTAACACACCTAAATTGCTAGTTTACATAAAAACTACGACATATGATTTTAGTGATTATCTACATGCTGGTGATTTTTACTTCGCTTCATTTATCGCATGCGATAAAATTAGGCAATCTTTGTACGATACAACTAGTTTGAGCATTTCAGTTGCAGCCTAAAACTATGCTATACTTATGTCAATGCACATAGGAATATTTGTGGTTGGCAAAGATCATATGAATACTCGTACATACATTAGTTACGATAGAAAAAGCTGCTAAAGCAAAGCGAAGAGTAGCAGGGGACACATAAAATATAATGCAAGGTGGCGCAAAATTAATTACCCTATCGGAAGATTTATAATTTTGGCAACTGGCAACATATTTGACGCGTGTGCACTAGACAGCTGCAGTATACAAACAGACAAGCAACAACAAAAACAGTATTGTATTTAGCAAAATTTTTCATTTCTATGCTTTTGAGACCTTTTTCTTTAGAATTTGCTCTGAAATAAAAAGTAGCTATTCCCAGAGGACGTCACGGATTTACTAGATTGTTCAGTAAGTTTTGCGGTTCAACAAGATTTGGATTTATATGCACTTTATTATTCATTATAGTCTCCCTGAACATCTAATCCAACGAGATTCCAATTTATGAATTCCATCCCTGAAGTGAGAATCAGCTGCCACAGCTGTTATGACCTCATCATTTGGCGAAAAAAACTTTCCACGCAAGAATTTTTTTAGGTACAGCAACCCATATTTCTATTGTTCCAATTGATGGCGAAAAGTCCTTATACACTTTCAAAATTCACTCATATATTTGCTTTGCTTTAAGCTATCAAAAAATAAAAATTCCATTACTGCGCGATACTCGATTTTTTCCATTGCAGAAACTACTGTGACCCGACGATGCTAAATGGCTTGTAAACAAATAATAAATTCACAGATTGAATTGAAACTTCACATAAGTTATCGAATCGCGAAACTTATTGAACAACCAGTACTAAGCAGCTGCAGATGGCTGATATTGGGTGAAAATTAGACATCTGACTTCACCTTTATAATTGTTGCTGCATGGAAGCCACTAACTTTGATAAAAAATTACATAAAAATACAAAAAAAAGGGCATCAAAAATTGTTACAACTTGGTAATTTGTCGTGCTACTATTGTTTTGATCACTGCTCGCATAAGGCATAACGATTTTGACCCTCATAGTTTTTTGCATTAGTTTGTGATTACCGGGGCCTCTTACTGCAGAGACCAAAATGGAATCCTGGTAACGGACGTCCAGAGTCTGCCGATGATATGGAGGAGTCACTTCTACTACTAAAATAAGTGAAGTGAACGCCCTCACTAATGGAGAAGTTGATCCAAGTAGTGCAGTTTCTGATGACGGGGTCGATGCTCCACCGCCCGACTATGACGAGTTCTTGAGAAATATTGCCCGACTTAAGAACAACAAAGCTGCTGGTGCGGATGTCCTCTCGGCAGAGCCCTACAAGACCGAAGCTAAAAGAAAATGAAGATACTCATAGGCAAAATATGGTCGGATGAAAGCATGACCAGTGACTGGCATCTTAGCGTTATCGGTCCAAACCACAAGAAAGGTGACCGCTCGACTGCTGCAACCAACAATGGAACAAGCCTCCTCACATACCAGGTATAGGACCAAGCGTACTTTGTGAAAGGCTGAAACCCCTCGTCAACAAACTGATTGGGCTTGTCAGTGTAGTTTCAGTCCTGGTAAATCTACCATCGATCAGATATTCACATTACGCCAAATCCTGGAGAAGACCTAAGGGATCACCTGCATGTCAGCATTCTGTCCGACTTTGCAGTATGACCTTAACAAATGCCACCAGCGTAGAGAGATCTTTCTGAGCCATTTGAAACGAAGCAGAGTTTTGACTGGGCGATTCTTTATGAACAAAATTATTCGCGCTTCCAACATCGACATCTCCGACACTATTTTCTATAAACGTGTCATGCTGCTCGTTTACGCTGATGATATCGATGCCTAATGCCTACAATTACCCAGCGGGCAGTTAGTGCAAATATCTTCAGCCTTGAAAAAGAATCCCGTCGAGTGGATCTTGCGGTAAAAGATGGTAAGACAAAGTACCTTGTGTGAACAACCAAAAAGTCTACACGTATTGGATAGTAGGTTGCGATTGACAATCGGCGCACTGGACCTAGGGTCCAGCAAAAACACCAACAACAATGTCAGCCAAGAGATCCAGCGAAGAAAAACTATTCGTTACTTAGCGGCAGGCTAATCCCTAGCCTGTTAGAAATCAAATAGATTAATGAAACCAATGCTAGACAAGTGTTGTCGAGGCCCTATACTCCCGAGAGGAGTGAACAAGGAAACCAAAAAACAGAACAAAAAAAACAACTGCAATTGAAAAGCAGAGCCCTCTCTCGACGCACGTAAAAACGCTGTATCAATCACTCACACTCTCGGTCTCACATTCTGGTGCTGAGTTCTGGATATTGACGAGCAACGATGGGTGGTTATTAGGAGCCTTCGAGAACAAAGTTCTTCGCAAGATCTGTGGCGAAATTTGCATGATGATTCAATGATGGATATTGAATAAGTTGGAACCACGAGCTGCACGAACTGTACGTCCACATCGAGGTAGTGAAGCTCGTTAAAATTCAGCGGCTGCGCTGGCTACGTCACGCTGAGCGAATGGACAGTAATCCTCCAGCAAAGAAGGTACTGAAATGTACTGATGGAACTCGCGCGGACGTCCTCATCTACGTTGAAAGGACCAAGTCGGCGTCGACCTAACTGCGCTTGGTGTTTCTAACTGGCGTCGATGCGCGCAATGCTGAGGCGATTGGCGCAACGTTTTGGTAGTGGTCGAGACTGGCCAGTTAGTTGCCAGCTAATTAGATAAGTAAATTTGTGATCATTTTAAATGTTATTATTTTAAGGTCTCTTTTGCTAAAAATTTCACATTCTCATCTATCTCAACTTCTTTGTGTGCACACACACTCGTGTTTTGTAACTGATTAATTAAAATAATCTCCAATTTTATATCACCGGCACTTGCGGCAACAACTTTGTCATTCCCCTTTGCCAGCCACTCACACGTAACTGTACATCAAAAGTGTGCGTTCTTCTTCCATATGGTTCAACTGTGGTTGTTTGGCCCAATAACAAGAGTCATTAGTTCCCTTACACAAACAAAAAATACAAAAATAAAAATAAAAAAATAAAACAAGGACACTCTAAAAGCACAAATCAAAGGATTTATTTGTAGATGAAACACATTGATGACAAATCACAAACAAGTACACAAAACAACTTCACAATTACACGCCGGTAGTCAAAGTAGGCGAAAAAGTTTTCAAAAAAGTGGGTGAGCAAATATGTAGGCAAATGTGAAAGAGCCATTGTCCCTTTACGTGTTTGTGCTTGCTTTCCCATTTTTCAGTTTACAACATACTTTTATTCTGTGCAACTTTATAGTGCAATGCCTACGCTATATGCAACAACAATGGATTTATTTTCTTTTAATTTTTTTAATTTCTTTTTTTTATATTTTTTTTTACATTTATTTTTTTATTATTTTTTTTATTTTATTTTTTAATTTCTTTTTTTTTAATTTTTTTTAATTTTTTTCATGTTTTTTTTATTTCTTTTTCACAAACACTAGTAGCCATATTTTTGTGCTAATTATTGTACTTTTTTATTTCTTCCCTTCTTTTTTCTAACTAATAGATACTCTTGAAAGTATGAAATGCACTCAAACGCAGCTTACGTCCTCCTTTCTTCTTTGTAGCAACAGCTGCCACAGCCGTTGACTTCAAGTACAGTTTCATGTTGATTGTGCATACAGCGATTGGGTGGGTAAGCAAGTTGCATTGCGCTCACTACTGGGGTCGTCTTAACGTAGCACTAAAGTCGTCCACAACTGCATTGCGGTGCATTGCCTGCATTTACACTGCGTATGCCCGCACGTTTGCGTAGCCTGGGTGCTTAGCACTTTTTGACTGCAGTTGATTTTCACTTAGCTTTCACTCACTGTCTCCCACCACTTTCACTTGCCAGTGCATGGCTCTTGCGCCTTTGTCTTTGACTGCCATCGTCGGCCTTTTTTTCGCTTTATAGTCTCATTCATCCATGCCTTTATATGTCCTTCATGCGCGCTTATGTTGTTGGTTTCTTTAAAGTATCCTTGCCGTTGTCGGTACTGCACTTACGCGCCTACATGCCGACGCTTCAAGAGACAATTGCGTGCAGGTATTAACTACTACCCGATTTGGCTTGCCCACCTGCTACATTGATAGGCGTTTTTTCTTTTTATTTCATTCATTTTGTTGTTTTTTTTTCCTGACTTCATTTTTTCTTTTTATCTCATTTTATTCTTTGCCCTGCATGCGTTGTTATTTCTCTTCACTCTTCACTCTTCACTCTTACACTTTTCTACTTTAATGCACCCTCTTTTCCATTACACTCTTCTCTGCTTTGTGCCCCTTTGGCACTGCACCTCTTGCTTTATGCAGTTTTCATTATTATTCTTCCTTTTGTTTTTGTTATCCTTGTGTATGCAAATCCAGCTAGTTGAGTCTATTAATTGCACTGCACTTGCTTTGATCTTGCGCTCAACCTACTCCCCCTGTTCGATTTTTGTTTTCCTTCCGCTGTTATTGACTTCCTTTCGCATTCTTTGCCATGGGTTCTTTTCTGTTTTTCCGGTTTTGTGCCCGCCAAAAATCATCATGTGGGCTATAAAAGAACTTACACAGTACTTAAAAACAATGAGCGCCGTATATTGGCCTCATTGAAGTTTAATTGGTGAAACACAGATTTTCTCTTTAATTAAAATTATGCAGGCATATGCTGAAAATTATCAGCCCGCGCTGAACGAAATAATGCAGCCGGTAGCAACTCAGTTCATTTTGTAGCGATGTTTGCTGGGAAAAGAAAGAATATCGAGATGAAAACAATTATTTTAACGAGTGAAAAAATACGTGAAGGTAATCAGTTTTTGGTTGGCGAGGTGATATAGAGTGAGGTGGATATTTTGAAATAAATATGAGTGATATTTTTTGACTTACTTAGTTCCGGTTAAGCTACGAAAAATATCTTGTTTTTTAGTGCCCGCTAAGCTTATCACGACATTTTTTCGCTTGGTTGAGAAACGTAGTAAGATGAAGTGAAGGTTAGGTTAGGTAATGGTGGTAGTCGGTCCTTATGACCAACTCACTTAGACCTTACAGGTCCATTGTGATACCCTGTGCGACACGCGAACCTTATTTATTTATTTTCATGAAGCCAATTTTAGGCTCTTATGAAACGTAGAATTGATCCCAACCCCACGCCAGACAGCTCAGTAAGAGAATTGAAAAAGTATTTACCTAGACAAACTGCTCTGATTTTAGCAAAGACTGGATAATTGCAAGGAAGTGCTCAACTGTTTCTTCCTCTTCCTCATCTATAGAACTTCTACAATATTAATGGGAAAATACTCCTAGTCTCAGGGAATACCTGCCAAATAGGCAGAAGCCTGACACAAGCCACGACCTTCGAGATGTCATTACTTGAGAGGCAAAACAATTCCTTTTCGCTTTTCTTGTTTATTTGCGGCCATAGTAGCCTAGCTGTATCTTCAGCTTCCCACGACCTATTGGCCTTTTGGGTAATGTTGTTTTTTATTATTAGTTTACTCGTGGCCAAAGGTATTCCAATGGTACTTTTATCACGGAACAGTTGAGCTTTTTCTGGCTAGCTCATGAGCTCTACAGTTTCCCTCAATATCTCTGTGTCCCGGAACCCAAATAACGCTGACCTTGAATACGACGCTAACATCATTTAGGGCTGCGCAACATTCCTGTGCAATCTTAGATATTAGTAGAGCCGCATTCATTGATTTAATGGCCGCCTGGCTATCCGAGAGTATATTTATGATCGTTTTTGTTAAGGCGTGCGTATTTAGATAAGTAGCCACTTCTTTTATAGCTAGAACCTCTGCCTGATAGACGTTGCAGTAGTCTGGTAGTCTAACAGAGGGTTTCAGTCCTAATTCTTTCGAAAATACTCCATAGCCAACCTTATCATCTAGCTTGTAACCATCTGTATACAAATTTATTTCCCCCCTTCTCCATGGCCTTGGTGTCTGCCACTCCCTTCTTGATGGTATGCTTGTCTTGAAGAGCTTGTCAAAGATAAGTCTAGGAATTGAATAGTCTGTTTCCCTCTCAAGATAGTCGATGAATTTTACACCACTCACATCTCAAAATTCCCAGATCATAACCTTTGCAGCCGATTGTTGTGCTTTCAGACGCTTTGGACGAGGTTCACCAGTTGCTATACACTCAGATGACGATCGTTTTTATTCCGGAGTGAAGTGATGAATTCATTTTATATCCATTGTCACGTATCGACGCGAACTTTCTGGTTTATTATGTTTAAACATGGCCAAACGCGATTCAAAATCATCAACATGTTCTTGTTTTTGATCAACAGTGAGCAAACGCGGCACCCACTTTGAAGAGAGCTTTCTCATATTCAAATGCTCATGCAATATAAAGCCAACAATACTTTTGATATCTTTACGATGTCAGCTAACGCACGCAACTTCACTTTTCGGTCATTCAAAATGATTTGGTGGATTTTTTTGATGTTTTCTGATGTTACCGCCTCATTTGGACGTCCATTGCATTGTTCATCATCGGTGTATCTAAGACCGCGGTTGAAGTTTATTTTGTTGTTGTTTCTGATGGAGCGGAATACCCAAAACACTTTCAAGTCATTGCTTCGCTTGAACGGTATTTTTCCGCATCAAGAAGCAGTGTACAGTTAAAGCACGAAATTCTTTTTGATCCATTGTTTTTAAAATAATAAAAGTAGCGCCACTCTTAGCACAATAACTCTCGAGCTAATGAATAGAATATTATGAAATTTTAATAGCTATCTTTTTGGGGTTAGTACAGACTGAAAAAGAGGTGAACGCAATAAAGCCTATGACTCGCTTTCCACTCTAACACTACAACCTTTTCAACTTTTCCCACGACTCCTTTACTTTAGAACCACCTATGAAGACAGTAGGAGTAATTGGGACTATCGACGGCGTATAGCCTTCATATGCTTCATGGGAGACGGTTCTACCCAGATGTTATACTTTTGTAGAACCCGGGTAGAATTTAGCCGAGGTGTGAGGATTGTTATAGTATTAGTGGGAGCATGCCCCACATATCATTGGTGTGATGGCCCCTTTGAGATGTTTCAGGCATTTTGACTTAAACCTCCTCGAAAAAAAACACTACAACTATCACTCTTCCTTTGGCACATTGTTCCTCCCTGGAACCATAGGAAATGTTAGTAATCACTCTTCTTATTTGCCATTTCTGACCGTTTCTGAGTGATACTATACCTAATATCTCTATCGGGTCGATGAGGTATGAATTGGGTTTCTGGCTCACTGTAAGCAATTTCAGGACGATGATTCCCTTCATCTAACGCATAGCAAATCCGTCTTGCCTGTTAATACGGGGTTATCAAAAGTTTGGCCCGGGTCATCCCGATTTGTCTACTCAAACTTTAGTTGTCGTTTGTAGAGAGGCATACATAAGTCAATTCGATTAAAAAGATTATTTTGCATCAACTGGCGTGGTCTCCAAATATCGAGCTTCTTCGTGAAACCAGTCTGGTCGCAAACAATTTTCTGGCTTATCTTTGGCAATTAAAAAAGTGCTCAAATGTCGGTCCGACTCCACGATTTCCATGATTTTATCGAACGAGTCTCATCTTCGACGTTCCTACTACCAGACCGGATAAGTTGGGACCTCCGCTTTATTATTGCAAGGTTCCGGCAATGGATTATAATAGGGAGGGCTATGAAATAAACGTACGTATTTGGGTGATATGAAAGCTAACGTCTGATTTTATTTTAGAGGGAGTTTTGATATAATTGATATAAGAAACCACTTGATTTGGCAACATATTCTAATGGAGGGGAGCAAAAAAGTTGATGCGACCCTTACAATTTATATAATGTGTTGGGCAGTTCTTTTGTGAAAAATTTCCACTCTTTTTGTTGCTCTTTTTTCAGTCAGTGAAAAAATTCACCTCGCCTAAAAGATGGAATTAACTTGTGAAGATTTTCATGCGATGATTTGTTACGATTTTCGACGAGGATTATCGAGACAGGAGTTGATCAACTCAATTCGACTTCTGACGTTGAAGCACCACACTTAGTCAATGTAAAACGCTGGTACAATGAGCGTAAATACCTGTAGGATGATTGTATGGATGTTGTACCAGAAACAATCGATGCTTCAACTGATAAAACAAGATCGTCATGTGACATATCGTTAGATAGAGGAACTTTTGGGCATTAGTGGGGCCAGAATACATTCAGTACTGCATGAACATTTGGTTGTCAAGAAGATTTATAATTTCATAATTTAATAATTGCCCAAAAAAGTACTCGTGTCGATTGATATAAAAACATTGTCAATAAATTTGGCCACGATGGCTCAAAGAGCATCATAACAAAAGACAAATCTTCGATCTAAGTTTATGAGTCGGAAACGAAGCAGCAATCAACAGTCTAAATGTTCCAAGACGAGCTGTATCCAGAAAAATTGTTTGTGGAAGTAACAACTTAAACCAAATGGTAGGTCGCCTGTTTTTTCGGAAAATCTATTCATGTCGCCACGGTAGCACTAGAGGAAATTAAAAGAAAATCAATTCGGAGTGGTGCACAACCAATTGTTTGGCAGAAGTTTTCGGAGAATTAAGAGTAATCAACCGCCGCAGATGAATCATCCTTTACCAAGGCAATGCGAACGCTCACGTATCGGCTCACACAAGAAAGTTTTTCCGCACTCAAAAGATTGAATTAATGGGTCATCCGCCTGATTTAGCACCTAATGATTTCTCTTCGGTCCCGAACATGAAAATTAAATAATAGGTTTTGCAATGCCTGAAGAAGCTAGACACTTCTGAGTGGTAAAAGTGTTTTGAAAATTGGTTCAAGCGAATGTAGACTTGTATTGACCTCCAACAAGAATATTTTGAAAAGCATTATGAATAAGTAATATTATATAAGTTTTATAAAAAATAAATAAAAATAAATAAATTGCGTTTATCCACTGCTGTCATTGCTGTCAAGAAGTTCATCATTGATTTGAAACATATTTGGGGGTGCAAGCGCATGGCAATGCGCTTCCTAAATTCAGCAAAGGTATGAGTCATAAGTTTATTTATGGAGCTGCCTCCAAATGCGAGTCCTTGTAACCTTTGATCATCTAGTTGCTACCTTTCCTTTTTTTCAATAAAAAAGAGAAAATGGAAAAAATTATAATTTTGTGAAAAGCAGAAAAGCGCGGCAAAATCCAAAGAGAAAGTTGAGTTCAACGCATTTTGGAGTGCTGCGCGCAATACCAACTCTTAACTGATTTGGTACAGAGTGCTTTAGGAAAACTACACACACACACACGCACACTTATGAAAATGATTACATTTATAAATGCAAATATGTATTCAGATCTGGAGAAACGAGTGCAGCGGAATGCACGCAACAGCTTCCCGTGTAAGCAAATAAAAGAGTACGCACAGGAATGAGTTGAAGAAAGTCAGAAGGAAAGTAAGCAATGGAAAGCAAAGCAAAGCGAAGTGAAGATATGTGAATGAAAGAAAGCTTAACTTTAGCGGCAAAGTAATATTTCGAGCGGAATGCGGCGGCAATGCGAAGAAAGCCTTGCAAGTACTCGCACACACACACATACGCATGCACACATACTTACGTATGTGAAATATCAAAGGGATCTGTGCACATTTAGTGCGCGACTTATTATAAAATGCAAACGATGAAAGCACCACAGAATATGTAAAGACATAACGGCACACCAGCATAGGCGAGTGTGCAATGCAACACAAAAATGCATTACTTCGGTTGCAATTGCAATAGGAACGCGCATTTGGCATGTTGCATGCAGCAGGTGCTTAGCAGTGAAGTTGCATTGCAGTTGTTTGTCGTTGTTAGGGAAAAATGGTTGCGCACAAAGCCAGCCATGAATGCAACTGCCACGCATCCTTGTAAGTACGTGCAACGGCCGTTGTATGCATGCCAAAGCGCGCGAAAATCCTTTTTGATGCATGCCGCGGCATGCGCTTTGACAGGCCAAAGTGAATAAAAGAGAGGGCATGGTTGAGTGAGAGCGACAGACAGGGATGGGTGGTGTTTTGACATTTTTGATGGTTGGGGTTGTTGAACAAAGCCGCTTGACATATTCTCAAGTGGTTATCTTCTGCATACGTAATTCCTTTACTGCAAGTTGGAAAAATGCAGGTTGCTGGCGATGATGTGAAGTACTAAAAAAAAAAATAATAAAAAATAATAAGAAAACTTAAAATTAAAAAAAATTTAACAGCATTAAAAAATAATAACAAAATTAAAAAAAAAATAGAAATTAAAAAAATATAAAAACTAAATAAATTTTGATTAAGCAATTAACAAAATAAGAAAATTAAAAAAAATTAATAAAAAGACGATAAAAATAAAAAAGCTAAAAATAAAAAACACCTTAAAAATTAAAATTAAAAAAAAGAATAAAACCTGTACTGCCAACTTGAGAATAACAAAAAATTTAAAAATTAAGAAATAATAATAAAAAATTAAAAAATTAAAAAGAAAAAAGAATCTATTAAAATAAAGAATCTATAAAAATAAGAAAATTAAAACTGAAATTATTTCAAAAATAAATAAAAAAATAAAAAATATAGTAATAAAATGTTAAATTATAAAAAAACAAATTGAAACAAATATAATAATGTCAACTTGAGAATAACAAAAATTAGGAAAATTTAAAAAACAAATTAAAAAAAGGTTAAAAATTAAAAAAATTTAAAGAAAACTAAACAGATTTCAATTAAGCAATTTAAAAAATAAAAAACTTAATAAAAAAACTTGAGAATAACCAAGGATATGAAAGTTAAAAATTAAAAAATAAAAAAGTAAAAAATCAAAAAATTCAATTATAAATAGATCGGAGAAGGAAGCGAGAGGTAATTTCCTATTATAATAAAACAAAAGTTTGTGTTGATACAATGGAGCAAATGCTTCGGAAGTACACCACTCAGCGAAGAACATCGAGATGGCCATTAGCTTTTTTTTATAACATCCTGGACATAGCAACTCTCGCAGCATATATCATATACTACGAATATAATAAAATGATACCAAAAAAAACTGATCAGAGGCGGTTATTTTTAAAAATTTAATAATCAAGAAGTAAAAAAAAATCCATTAAAAAATTAAAAAAAAATAAGAAAATTAAAAAAAGTGTAATTAATAAATAAAATAAAAATAAAAAAATTAAAAAATCAAAAAATTAAAAAAAAGTAAAAAAAAAATCAATTAAAAAACTAAAACAGATAATAATTTATTAAAAACTAAATAAAAAATAAAACAAAATAAAATAAAATAAAAAAAGTAAAAAAATTTAAATAAAAAAATAGAATACTCTCAATTTGAGAATGACAGAATATATAAAGAAAAACAAATAAAAAAATTAAAAAATCAAAAAATTAAAAAAAAAAATTTAAAAAAATCAATTCAAAAATTAAAACAGATAATAATTTATTAAAAACTAAATAAAAAAAAAATAAAATAAAATAAAAAAAGTAAAAAAATTTAAATAAAAAATGGAATACTCTCAATTTGAGAATGACAGAAAATCTAAAGAAAAATTAAAAAAGATTTAGTAAAATTAAAAAATTAAGAAGTAAAAACAAATTCAATTAAAAAACTAAAAATTAAAAAAAAAAAGATAATTAAAAAAAATTTAATTGAATAAAATAGAAATAAAAAAAATTATAAGACCTTCACTGCCACCTTGAGGATGCGCTATTTATTTTTATCGCAATTATGCACATAGTTTTCAGCAGGGGTGGGCAAAAGCCGGCCCGCGGGCCGGATCCGGCCCTCTTGCTAATTTTATCCGGCCCGTTGAAAAATTCCGCACATAAATTTTTTTAAACTCTTTTATGAGATTTTGTTGACATCAGCATTATTAGTGTGCGTACTGTATATATAATAGTCTTAATAAAATGGGCGGTCGGCTAACTACACTAGTGTGGACGATGTCGTGAGCTTGAAACAATCCTCGTGTGTTTCACACGGGTCGCTCGCGACGATCGCTCTCAGGGCGGTTTTTTTCGTCAAACACAAAGGGGATCGCGCTAGGTTCGAAATGCCTGTGAGTACGGCATACGCCATAGATGACTAGATGTGAAACTCTTTTTCTCGTGAGAGCGCTGAAAAATGTGCATTTTTTATAACATTTTCCAATATTGCCACACCGGTAGAAACATGAATTGGGTATTTTTGAATCAAAGGTCTGGAATTTTTAGTTTCCACACCACCATTGAGGTTAGTATTTAGTGTGCGGTTGCCCAATAGCCTTATATCACTCGTAAACACCTACATATACTAAAAATAAGCACAATCCGTACGAAATATGTACATAAATAAGCAAAAAATTTATATGTAAATGAAATTATTTAAAACTGAAATACAAAAGTAATTTAATAGTAATAAATTTATGAACCCGAAAAACATAAGTTATAATTAAAAACATGACTTATTGCGATTTTTTAATATAACACAGAAAGTGGGTAACAAAAAAAAAAATCTCAAACAACGAACAGAATAAGTTAAAACAGATTACCTTTAATTTTTGTAAAATATCTCAAACACAAATTCAGTTCCCTTACCTACGCTTTTCAACCATAGAATATTTACGTATATATAAATTTACATAAACCAACACACAGTTTTCAATAAAATTACATTATGTACACAAGACTAATTAAAAGTAGAAGTCGAAAAGGATATAACGAGCTTTGGACTTCAAAAATACCTTGTTTTATTTGGTTCGACATATATTTGTGAAAGAACTTTTTCTTTAATGGTTTCCACGAAAAATAAATATCGATCACAAATTACTGACGAAAATCTACACTCGGTATTAAGGATTGCTGCAAGTGATTTGGAACCCAATTTTGAAGAAATAATGTCAGATGAACATTCGAGATTTCACATTTCGCATTAACTTTAAATATTTATTTTACCGTTTGATGTTTTTCTTTTCTTTTTTGAATTCTATTTACTATTATATTTACGAAATGCAATATAAATGTTAAATTGTAATAACTATGTGTCAATATAAAATAATTTGTATCATTAAGACATAAATAAGTAACAAAATAAAATGTTTCATTGACTGGTTTATCTAATAGGCATTTATTTATAAAAATATTTCTTTAAAAATTACGTGATATATTTTATTCAAATTGAAATGATACTTAGTGTTTTTGTCAAAAAAAAATTGGCAGGGAAAAAACTCCATCCAAAACATCCGCTTGTGCAAAGCATATGCGGTATAGTCCTCCGGCCCGGGAGACATTTTGAAAATTTCATTTTGGCCCGCGCTTTAAAGCATTTGCCCACCCCTGGTTTTCAGCTACCCCAAACTTAGTTCCTAACGCCACTATAACTACGGTTTTACTTACTCGTAAATGAGTTGTTGTTATTATTGTAGCAGCTCACTAATCCCTGCCCTTGCGGTGTACTCACCGTAGCCATCGTTCAACTTACCCAACGGTAGGCCCAGCAAGCGTGCTGTTTCGACAGGTTCGGTCCAGATGGAGAGGCCTGCTAGTTGAGTGGGTTTAGAAGGGAATGTGAATAGGTGGTTAATATCGTGTGGTTTACCCTCACATGCCGGGCATATGATGTTGAGTATGTCGCGGTCGATTCTGGATAAGTAGGAGTTTAACCTGTTACAATTTCGAAACCGTAATTGAGCCATAGTGGCTCCGTTCATACGAGACAGAGGAAGCTTTTTATCTGCAATCGGTAATGATTGGACTCGATGATAGTATTAGAGGGTTGGGAATTTAGAAAGGTGGTTAGAGTCTTCCGATGAATGTTGTTTAATGTCTGTCCATATATTGTCCGGTCCAGTAGTTGCAGTTGTGTTTAGTCCTGGATCTTGTCGGTGTAGTCAATGAGATATCTCCGAGGTGAAAGCCCAATGGAACGAAAAATCCAATTCGTTCTTTGTGATACCATTGTCGAGGGAAAAAGAGGGGAAAATAGAGAACAAAGAGGAAAACGAGGAGGATGACGATTGACAGACGGTTAAATTACGTTTATTTTAATCTGCCGGATGAAATTCATCAAGTTGGTAATATCTACTATACATTAGTCAATATCAGCAGACGTAGAAAGGACTTAAAGCTTTTTTAAGAGCCAGATTTATGCATCTAACATAGCCCCACCCCAGCAAGCTAACTGAGGAGAAGGTACTGAGACAATTCCTCTTCATCCTCCAGTCAGCTGGCGCAAAAAGAACTCGAAGCAATGCCGAGTCTCACAGCGGGCACACCGCGCGGACAATGTCCGGTGATGGAACCTACAAAATTTTGAGAACTGAGGCCTTATTAGTCTTAGAAGCTCCCTTGAACGCCTGCAACCATCATAATGTAGGATCTCCCGACCTTACAAGTTTCAGTCCAGTGGTTGCTAAATTGACGCGAGGCCCAGTAGCAGAGCACAAGTAATTAAAGGAATCCAAATTCCAAATTTTCGCAGAAAAACCACCTTTTTTAGTTAAAATATCTCATAACGTTTGGCTGGCATGGAAATATGGTTGGCATAGAATTGGACTCTATTATTTTGGGTGTATATACCCGAGTATACCAAAGTTATAATTTCGCTATGAATTATACTAGACATCGATCGAAGCGAAAAAATCATTTTTTTTATCTCTCAAGCAGTCTGCGCGTTAAGTCAGCTTAGCTTTGAAGAAACCAAAGACTTCATTAAGAACTCTTTAAACTGATCAATGCAGTGACTGATTTCACTAAAAATATTGCATTTCTGATATATCCGAACCATTTCATAACGATTGTAGTCAAAATGATAGTCCGAACTTTTCAGCAGAAATTTTTATAACCTCGCAATTCCGCTTCGCTCTGTTTATCTCACAGACAACAAATAACGGAGAAAAAATTGTCCTCATTTCCAAACGAAAGATATTCGTAGGTAGTTGAACAGCACAGTAAGTTCCTTTTTGGCGACAGTTGCTTTGGGATTTTCGGTGACTCCAGCCCCTATGGGTACGGCGCTTCCATTAACCTTTGGCGGCTTTTTTACTTTGACAACATCAAAAAGTTCGCGCCGACAAACAACAAACAACAAAAGTCAAAAGTAAATGTTTAATGAGTGCCACTTTCTTGTTTGTGTAGTTGTTGGTTTCATAAGTATACATTATTGTTGCAGCCGCAGTGAGCTGCGCTGGTTTTTTTTTTTTTGTTTTTGTTTTGCTTTTTTATTTGAGATGTTGCACACGCGACGCAGAAAAAAGCCAATTAAAGCAAAAGACTCAAAGGCTGCATAAGTAAAGAAATGAAGAGCGCAGCCGGAGTGGGTAGCAGTGGAGTGGCGCCTAAGTGCCAGCAAAGTGGGTAAGTTGTCGCTGATGTGGGGTGGGAGTGGGAGGTTGTTGAAGAGCTTTGCCCCGCGGAGAGGAGTTTGTTGTGAAGGTTTGTGTGGCATTGCTTGGTAAGTATAACAAAAATGTTTTGAATGCAATCAAAATAAAGCTAAATTATGACAAACTCTAAAACAATGAGAACAACAACAACAACAACAACGTAGCCACCACCGCTAACACCGGCATTTCCAACAACAATTGCCCAACTTCAAAGATGTTTAGGTAACAAAACAAGATTGGCGTGGATTTTGTCGTTTTGTTTTGGTCTCATTTCGTCATTTGGACTTCTGTCGTGTTGGAACCTATGTAGAATTGTGTTGTCATGGTGTTAGTATGTGTAAATAGACTCTGTGTTATATGCAGGTATTAATACCTGATTGACGTTTTTCCGAAAAAAGTTTAGGAACCAACTGAAGGTGTAAGTCCTCATGTCTCGGTATATGGAGACCCAGACACTGTAAGATACAGCTGAGAAGTGTACAGTATTACTGGAAGCTAAGAAGATAGAACGACGCCTCGCTTTTTGCGACCCTAAATGTCCTCCACAAAACCAAAAAAGATCAGAAGAAAAGGACTTCAAACATGTATCTGTATTTTTACCTTGTCAACTTATCTCTTTAATACGATTGCAGGTAGATGGAAAGAAAATTAGAGTTCATAACAGATGTAGGCATATGAATAGCCATAAAAGCGCCTCCTGATTCTGCGCTAATTAATCTAAAACGCCCTGTCCAGTGCCTCTCAGCATGGGAGGGGTCCATTTGTATATTGTACTGGGCCCAAAGAGTTTTCGAAATTGCACATGGAGAAATGGAGTTCCATATTTTCTGCGCTTTCCTGAGAAATAATTTATGCAGTTCCCCTTTAAAAACTGCCAGGGTGATGACAATGCCCGGGTAGGAGGTCTCTGGAGCCAATTCATTCCCCTTCCTGGCAAGCTCAGCAGCAATTTCATTTCCCTCTATGTTCCTATGTTCTGGAACCCAGATCAAAGAAATGTTACCTGCACACCCAAGAGATTTAATCTCCTCTTTACAGGAGTTTACTAGTTTCGTTCTGCACCATGGCATCGTCAGAGCCTTAAACGCGGCTTGACTATCGGAGAAAATATTAATATCTCCCTCGCTCCCGCGTTTCCTAAACATGAAAAACAATAGCAGTATTCGGCAGTTTAAAGGAGATAGATAAATTGGCTGATTTAGAGAAAACCTCTGCTCCGACTCTCAATTCCATCTTGGAACCATCAGTGAAGACAGAGGTATAGTCCGTCTTCTGTATAATCCGTAAAAAATTAAAGATTGGTACGGGGCATCTACAATTTTACATACCTACATATGTATAGTCTCTGTACTGGGCAACGAACCCGCACAAATTCTCAAATTCAAAATTCAGTCAGAAAATATACACATAATTTTCACACACATAAATTCCATACAATTGAGTACTTCACTAATTTAGCTCTTTCTTTCCTCACTACAAAACCGCTTTGACTTACAATAAACTCAATAACCTCTACTCTCCCCAAAAATCCAGCATACAGTCCAAACATTGATTGCCTACATTCAGCCACAAAATTTAATTTATCTAACATTCACTGATGTCCTTTGTGTTGCGGTTTTTCAATTCACAACACACCTCAAATAGCAGAGGTGGAGAAGAAAAGTCACATACACACTTAGCCGGTTGGAGAGCGCACACACATACAAGCAACAACACAAGCATAAGTGTCACATGCGAGTGCTCAATTTTGGTGGTTAAGCAGCGGGCATGGTGACGGAGATGTTGTATAGGCGATAGTGGCGTTTGTTGTGAATCAAGGAATGAGAGTGTAGGTAGGAGTGTGTGGGTGAGCACGTACCCTTGTCAAAATTTCGCACGTCGCGCTGATAAAACTTTACGCTGTTGATATTAGTATCGTAGCACTAGTAGTTGTTTTGGGTATTGTTGCCATTTGGTTCACTCTGTGTGCGAGTGTGTGTGTACGTATTCACATATGTGTTGTTAGCTGTTTGAACTGATATCATCTGCGTTTGACACTGATATCAACAACAACAACAATAACAATGCTCGCAAATACAATACTCGTACAAGCATCAGGTACATTGCGCATTAGTGAGCAGACGAAACCGCAGTATGCTAATAGAGGTGGGAGGCACTCATACCCGCGCATAACAGCTGCAGAGCACCACTTGTAACATACATGCGCTCATATGTACATATGTATGTCTGTACATATCCAAAATTGTTTTATAGAGTGCCGGTTACATTTTTTTTTACTCTTGCTCAACAATGAAGCTCAACAGATGCTTCACCTTAGACTGCCACTGTTCAACTTGGACATATTCAACTCCAACAGCTAAGGCAATTGTTATCCCAAACCACTAAGCTGCCGACGATATTTCCGCTGAACGAGACAAGCGATCGCGCAAAACGACATTGTCTCCTTTGTACATCTGTATGCGTGTGTGAGTATATGCAATATTTTCATTAACTTATAAGTGAAATTTGCATTACGAAAACGCTAAATGGGATTAAGAGACAAAGGAGTTGATACAGTTAGGAGTTGATACAGTAAAAGACATAGGAGTTGATATAGTTAACTGAAAAATAATAGAGTTACTGGTATGTAATATGGAAAATGGTTACAAAAGGAAGTAAAATTGGGGAAGTTTACTACAAAAACGTTTGTGCTTTAGATCTGCTTCGTTTTAGCATATTTTGACCCTTAAATACGCACTTCTTTTTTAGTTTTTTGTTTAACAAAATATATATTAGTTATTTAAGAATAAATTTAGTGCACTATTAATAATAAAAAAGTAAGTTAGCCATTTTTGGAGTATTGTTTTGATCGTAAAATGGCAAAGGAAATAATGAAAAATAGTAATAAAGTATCTGAAAATATTAGTTTAGCTGAAAAGTACCATGTTTTTTTTTCTTTGTTTTGTTCAAAATTAGCCTATTCATCAACGTAATTTCCATCAATACCAAGGCAATCATTCCAGCGCCGCTCTAACATTTGAATACCACTTTTGTAGAAGGATTTATCTTTTGCCTCAAAAGCAGGCTTCAGTTTCAGCGATAACCTCTTCATTCGAGCGATATTTCTTTCTTTTCTTTAGGTCTGCGAACAGCGAGTAGTCGCTGGGAGCCAAATCTGGAGAACGTGGCAGCAATTCGAAGTTCACAATAACTCACGTACTAATGAATAGAATATCATGAAATTTTAACAAGAGTCTTTTTAAGGTTAGTACTAACTGAAAAAGAGATGAATGGAGGTGAGTGCAATAAAATTAATGTCATCTATGTGCTAAGCCCGGGACTTTTCAGCCCATTTGTAACACTTTCAAAAAATGGTTACTTTTATGGGCAAAATGGCAGGTGATGCAATATTACGTAGCTTTTCCTCCTTTATAATTGCTAGACCGTATTCTTGTAAATCTTTGGCTGCTGCACGCTGCTAATCAAGAAACAATGGTGAATACGTGGTAGTTTTTTTTTTTTTTTTTATTGTTATTTCGACAAAAAAGTCTTTATTATGTATGTAAAATTTTTATGCAACAAAACATAATTTTATTTTATAATAAAATGTTCCTAAAAAAAATATTTAAAACGTTTTTTCTATATTTTTCTTAGAACATTTTGTTATATTTATTTACTTTTTGCCAGTAAAATTTGTGTGTAACAAAAACAATTTTAAAACAAAATTTTCCTAAAAAATTGTTTAACAAGTTTTTTCTTAATTTTTTTTAAGAACATTTTGTTCCATTTATTTATTCACTTTTGACCAACATAATGTTTATGGTACACAAACTATTTTAAAACGAAATTTTCCTAAAAGAAATATTTAAAAAAATTTTTCTTAATTTTTTTAGAAATTTTTTTCAAATGTTTGTTTGTTTTAAGGAAATATGGTTATATTTATATATTTTCTTATATTCCTAAAAATATTGTTAAATTTAAAGAAATATTTAAAAAGTTGTTTTCTTAATTTTTTTAAGAATTGTTTTTTGTTTTAAGAAGATTGGGTTATATTTATTTGTTTACTTTTTTGCCAACAAAATGGTTATGCAACAATAACTATTTTAAAATAAAATTTTCCTAAAACAATATTTAAAAAGTTTTTTTTTTCATTTTTTTCAGAAAATTTTTTTTTGTTTTAAAAAAATTTGGTTATATTTATTTATTTACTTTTGGCCAACAAAGTGTTGCAGGCAAAAATATATTAAAACAAAATTCTGCTAAAAAAAAGTTTGTTCCTAATTTTTTTTTAAGAGGGAACGCCACTGTGCAAATGCAAAAAAATCGATTTTTTTTTGCATAAATTGTTAGTATAACTTCTCAAGAAAATGTGGTTGAAACGAAATTCGCTTTATTCCCAATTCCATGTGCACTTAAGTGAGCGCCCGTCGTTTCGGCCACGTAACGCGTACGATACGATGCTTTATTTAAAACGCGGTTTTCTCGAAACGACTTTTTTTTGATACTGTGGCAACGATTTCTCGAAGACTAATGTACCGATTTTAATTTCCTCTTTTAAAATTTTTTTTATCGCATTGGCTATCGCTGTACGTAGCCGGTTTTCAAAATTTTGAAAATAACTATTTTTTTGGGCCTGTGGAAAATCAAAAAAATGGTGAAAAACACACATCGAAATTTAAATCACCACCATTTTGTCACAAAAAAAACACGGCTACGTACAACGATAGCCACTATTGTGTAGATTAATAAACTTTTTTTTTTTTTTCAGATTATTATTCATTTCTGTATCGCTGCCACCAGAACACGCCATTTTTTTTGAGTTCGTTACGTTTATTTACATAAATTTGTCAATTTTCAATATTTTGTAATAAAAATTTACACCAACATAGTTTAATATATATATAACAAATTGCTTTCTGTCCGATCCTCGAACTCTCATTCCTACTTACAAAAAAAAATCCCAAAAATCGACTATTTTTTGACCTCTCGTCACCTTTAATTTTGTTACATAAATTTTTTTTTTTTTTGTTTTTTTGTTTGCGAGCAATTTACCTAAAAATTTTTTTCCCCCAATTTGTCTTGGAAATTGAAATTCATCAACATAAATACGACGAGCCTTGAAAGAGACCAGTAAGCGAAAATGTGATACCGCAATGACCACCGACAGCCACTTCAGTCTAACTTAAAAGTAGCAGCAGTCTAATAAAATTGTTTAGCATAAAGTTTCTGCAATTCTTCCAAGTAAAAAAAAATGTCCATTTAAGCTTACATTTTATCACTTAATCACTTTTTGAAGTGCACTGATTTTAATAACACATCCAATCTTCGTCTTCAAAATTAAATAAAAAACTTAGAATTTTCGAAATTCATCAACTCAACACATTTACCACATTGTTTATCCAGCACACCTGCAATTTAGACCACAAGCACAAGTCTATTGGATGAGCAAAAGGCAACAGTTAAGGAATTCAATGGCTGAGAGTCATCCCATACTTAGAATGTACATACACACGTATGTATGTATGTATGTGTATATATGCTAGTACATATAATATATTTATTTATACCTGTGCAGCATCTGAACTGCCAGACACTTCCAGCTGCAAGTCAAAGATTACATTTTCATTTACTTTGCACTTTGATGGCACAAAAATAAATAAGTAAGAACACACACACACATACACCCACAGGCCTGCACATGCATACGAAAGTATTCAATCATATAGTTTTCCTGCAAATATTGACAGTGCAACAAGCGCATACATACACCGTAAGCCTCATGTGTGTGTATGTACCCGTATTGCTACCGCCAACAATAGTTTCGGTTAATGGGAGAGTTTCACAAAACTTCAACTTTGCCGACAAGGACTCTTCTTTTTGCCACCGATGCTCTTGCAACTTTGACACCAATGGCTTGCCTTGGGTATTGTGGTTTATTGTAGTGTCCTTTCAAGTTCATAGTCACCCTCAACTGCGTATGGGCTCACACCTTGGCGGGTGAGATTATGTAAATACTCCTGTAGAGAGAAAAAGTTCACCCCGCCAACAATGGCCAAACTAACGAAAACACTTGAAACTTTATTAAATTCGATGTATTTACTTAGGATCAGATCGTGCGGTAGCCGCACAAGTTGCATGCCTCAAGCACAGGTAAATAATCGTATACAAATACTTGTGCATAAAACCAACAAATCCACTCACACATTTGCCACTTGAGTGTTTAGATGGAGTGCAAGCAAAAAATAAAAATAAAAATAACATACAGTTCAGTTTCACACTTACATACAAAAAAATTTATTTACACTGAACAGTTTTACGAAATTTGATCGAATTCACCGAATAATCTTACTAGTCTAGTCTTTGTGAAATCTCTTCTTCCACTTTTTTGTGAGCTTCGCCTTAGTCATAGCCGATTGCTTGAAGGGACCAATATCAGCTGCGTACGCCATCAAAGCGGGAATGTTAGACTGCTCATAATTGCCAGAGAAGTAGTGCGCGTAGGGTCCCAAGGCAAATACGGCCACGTCGTCACCGCCATGAGTCTCGGAGTCCAAGGGCACAGTCGCCATGTACTTGTATTTCGGCTTATCCAAATCAGCATCACTCAAATCCTTGCGTCCATATTTGGAGGAGTATGTTTTCGAGAAGCCAGGACCATTGGCGTAGGAAAGTATGGTATAAGGTAAGTCATCATCAGCGTTCTCAGGAGACAGTCCGAAAATGTTGGATCCGCGTGTCTGAAGAAAAATTGAAATAAAAGTGAAACATTTTGAAAGTCCCAAAGAGTCCACGACATGCTTACTTACCGGAAATCCCCCTATTGTCATGGTATGCGAATGATCTGAAGTCACTACGATCAGGGTATCCTGCGAGTCGGTCAAATCTTGTGCTATTTCAACAGCGCGTGCAAACTCTGCCGTATCCTCAAGTGAGCGATGCGCATATGTGTTATGATGAGCCATGTCAATTCTGGCACCCTCCACAAACAGAAAATAGCCCTCTTCATTTTGACTCAACAGCTCGATAGCCGCTTTTGTCATTTCACTCAACGATGGCACGCTGTCGACCAAGTCTTTGCGCTCCAAGTCACCATGGTAGGGGCAGTGCGATGAACTGAATAGACCCAGCAAGTATTCCGTGTTATTAAGATCCACGTTCTCTAAACCTTCCTTATTCCACACATATTGTGCGCTTGCGTTTTGATTTTCCTTATCCGCTAACCACTCTTCGATGAGGTTACGTCCATCTGTACGCCTACCCACTGTCTCCTCCTCATCGTATTCATTCTCATCAATGAAATTACGTCGTCCACCACCCATAATCACACGCAAACCCTTACCCACTGGCCATTCGACTAGTTGGCGTGCGATGTCCACATTCTTGGTCGCATCACAACCATCTTTCTCGATCGCAGCATCGTATTCCCACGAACGCTGAGCGGTGTGCGCATAAACACCGGCCGGCGAAGCATGAGTTACACGCGCCGTTGTCACTAAGCCCGCCCACTTGCTCGCATCTTGTGCCCACTTTGCTATGCTTTCCGTGTGTGTGCTCGCATCGGTTGCCGATTCGCAATCGTATTTCAGTACGTCGGCATTAACACCAATCGTGCCATAGTTACCTTTCACACCGCTCAGGTAAGCTGTCGACGTAGAAGCGGAGTCCGGTACGCGCTTATCGACTGCGTAAGTTTTCGAGAGGCCAGTGTAGGGAAATCGTTCGAAAGATACTTGTGCGGAGCTATCGCCAAGGAGAGCACGCGTGGCGGTAATTGTGTGCACCGACATGCCATCACCGAGGAAGAGTATAATGTTTTTGGCACGATTTGTATTGAGGTTTGAAGTCTGCTTCAGTTTGTCGGCGAGTATGCTTTGGGCTTTATTCACCCAATACTCGGTCGATTGTTCGGAAGAGCTTATTTTTGATGATTTTAAGCGTGAAAAAGTCGCTCTGGGATGATCTGCAATAGGAAAGAAAGAGAACTCGAATTAGATAGTGGCTCCATGTAACTCGAAGGTCGTTTCGGCGCTAAATGTTTAGATGAATTTTATATATGTACATGCGGACTAGAATGGCCGTCATCAGCATAGGAAGTTCTCATCCGAGGCTTTGTACATCTTTTCATTGGGGGAGATTTTGAAGTGGCGGGTCCCAAACCCAGCGCACAACCAGCTATTCTGCGATGCTCACTCCCGAACGGGTATTCGGAGGCTACCCAGAGGAAACTTGGACTAATCCCGGAAGTTGTAAGCTGCTTGAATCAAATGAATGGCGATCTGTAACTTTCCCCACTTGCATGGACTTCTGCATATGGAACCATCCCCCGAAGAAGAAGAAGGACTAGATGGCCCGAAAAAAAGGAACTCAAGGAAAATGTTCAAAGAATTGACTTTCGGGACTTTTGTGAAGGGTAATCAAAGAGAATATTAGAAAAATCGATCTGGAAACATTTTATACCAAATTGACGGAAAAATGAATTTTGCCAAATGAATTCAACAGTGATTTTCAAAGCGTTGGCGACTCGAGTAAATATTAAAAAAAAAAATCAAAAATCCAAAATAAAAAACAAAAAACAAAAAATAAACGTGTCTAAGTATTTTGGCCGTTAAGGAGTGAACAAGAAAACAAAATTAAAAAAATTAAGATTTTTGGCCGTAGAACGAATTTAGAGGCTAAAATCAAAAAAAGAAACTTCTTTTGCGCCATCATAATGTGCACCTTGCAACCCGCCATAGTGCAGGAAATTAATATTTACGCCAGCGAATAACATTGAGTTGCACTTGCCTGCAGTATCTGCTGTAATCTCTTCGCAATTTTTATTGATTATTCAGTACTTAATTCTTTAAAATTTTATCTACATTCTCCAAAAAAAGTACTTGGAATTGATAGATTTCAAAATGTCTGCCTAAAGGGTTTGCCAAATTACCACCAAAAAGTTCAGCCCGTAGGTAGGTAGCTGCCAAACCCGGATATTTACAGAGAAAATGCTCTACAATCTCCTTCTCTGAAAGGTCCCCACAGCTTCTGCAGTAAGGATTAAATTGTAAAGCTAGCTCTTCCGCGTGTGTGTCGATAGTCTAATGACCGGTAAACACAGCTACGAGTTTGGAAATTGAATGGCAAGGAGTCCAAAGGATTTTCTGAATCCTCCGTATATCGTATTGGGGCCAAAGGGTTTTCGAAATAGCACATTAACAAATGGAGCGCCATGCTTTCTGAGAAATAATTTTGGCATTTCCCCTTTAACATCGGTCAAGGGGATGCCGATGACCGGGTAAGAGGTCTTTAAGGCCAATTCCGTCCCCTTCTTGGTAAGCTCATCAGCAATTTCGTCTCCCTGTATGTTCCTATGAAACCCAGTTCAGAGAAATGTTACCTGCATACTTAAGAGATTTCATTTCCTCTTTACAGGAGTTTACTAGTTTCGTTCTGCACCATGGCGTCGTCAGAGCCTTAATCGCGGCTTGATTATCCGAGAAAATGTTAATATCTCCCTCGCTGCCGCGTTCCCTAAGCATTTTGCATGACTACAGGATCGCAAAGACTTCTGCTTGAAACACTAGCAGTGTGCGGCAACCCCTGCCCCGACTCCCGATTCCATCTTGGAAGACAGTGAAAACAGAGGTGCAAGCTTCGGTGCAGATTTTCCCCTCGATCCAATCCTGCCTATTTAGAAAGATTGCACTAGCACGACCCTCAAACTCTAGTTTGCGGATAGAGAGATCTGTTGGAAGTTCGGAAAAATACGGTGTTAGCTGCCCGAAAATGCTATCATGTCCCTTGAAAGATTGCCTTCAGAGGTCAACCTCCTTTAACCTGATTGCACTTAGAGCTGCGATGGAAATAACGTAAAAGTCGTTTGGAAGTAAGTGCAAAAGGACATTCAGGGCAGTAGTGGGGCAAGTTTTACCTGCTCTGGGGATGCCAATGCATGCAGCCCTTTGCACCCTCCCCAGTTTAGTGTTATTATAACCCTTCCGAAGAGCCCACCAAACTAGTTGTACACCCACACCACGATCTGTGACTTGAGTCTCCATTTTTTACCGCACATAGGTTTGCAGGAGTAGAAGGCGACACTGGCCTTCTTTACCCGATTTTCTATGTGTAGCTTCCAATGGAGTTTGGAGTCAAGTATCACTCCAAGACACCTAACTTCCGATGAGAGCGGGAGAACGTGGTTATTGAGTTTGGCAAGTCGAAAGGGTGGGGTTTATATTTTCTGGTAAATAGAACCAGCTCCGTTTTGTCAGAGTTGACTCGGAGGCCGCAAGTGGCAGCCCAGCGAATAATGAATATTACTCGGGTGTCATTCGGTATTTGAGAGGCCAAATTTGTTAAAACAAAAAACGATTAAAAAAACCATGAACTTTACAATTTAATAAACCAATATCTCAAAAGGCTATCATTCTGTACGAATTCCTGGCGAAGGACGCAAAAAATATCAATAAATAAATAACGTCTTCGGTTGATAGAAGAGATAAAAAGGTAGCCGCATCTTGACTTGAAGTCGATTATCGAAAAAGCGCAAGACAAAATTCTATATGGTTGCAGGGTAAATCGGTTAATAATACCAATAATAAATAAGCAAAATAAAAAAAATCCCCTTCGCCCTACTTTTTTGGCAGAAAATATTGCTCTAATCAACTACTAAGCGATCAGCAGTTTAAAGTCTGCCATAGACCCCTATCAGTCAATTTTATTGCTCTCGGATGACTTTTTGTTTTCACCATCTGTTTATGGTATATTCTTTAAGTCACCTGTTATTTATATTCACGTTTACCGTACTTTATCACGTGTAGCTTTATTTTTGCTACTCCATGCGAAATGTTTATTAGTGCAAATTCTGTGTGATTAAATTTGCCGATAAGCCGAGCAATTAATTTTGCAAAAAAAAGTTAGAAATCGGTAGTTATTAGGATCAATAAAAATGTGGCTCTAAGAAGTATAAAATTGATTTGATTTATGACTGAATATTTATTGCTTAATTAGACTATTAGATTTCAATTTTAGATTAAAGACTGAAAACGTGCGTTGAATGGTGTTGTTGCAAGAAATTTAAGTAAGTCAGAAATTGTTTTTAAAATTTATTATTACATCTATTTATTTGTTGTATAAGAACTACTTGGCAACTAAGAGTTGCTATATCCATTTATACCATATGATACATGAGGTAGTACTGGAAGGGAGCCTGATTGCGGTCACGTTTGGCACCGTGAGAATAATTTGCCCACATGGTGACACATCACTGCCACACAGTTTTTAGCTGCTTTGACACATTTTTGGGCATAAACGTTAATAGTGGAGCTTTCGAAACAATTCGAGGACTTTATCTGATTGGTAGCAAAACGGCGCTTCAGTGCTACTTGAGGAGTGCCCGACTGGCACTTTAACCATTTCACCTACCTACCTACCTATCTGCTTCTTATAAGGAAAATTTGCATAGCTAAAGCGAGAAAAATCCTCACAAGATTGCCAATACCTCTTTACAACACCAACAACTTACTGTTTGATGTTACTTACATACCGAAAGCACTGGTGGTCCACAATTTTGCAAAACTTATTGCATGCTGTCTCTGCATTCACAAAATAGAAAGATCAGAATCGAGTTTACCGACCCTAAAAAATCCCTGATTTAGAAGTTTCAAGCCATTTACATTTTTTTATGTGGTCTCAGATTCATATTCAATGCTTACGAAAATCACTTTTTCCATTGGGTTGCTTATTTTATTGCTTGTGTTTTTGCTCTAATTCAGTATATTTAATGATATCGTGGAGTAATTTTGCAAACCTTGGCGTCTGTAAGAAATCAAATTTCTGGACTAATTCGACTAATATTTAATGAAATATTAACGTCTGTAAAATATTCAGCAGTTAACTTTAGCCTCAGAGCTGGTTAATAGACTCAAGAGGTTTATAAATATTAGCTTGTGGAAAAAGAAATCCATTATTTTTCTTGGTAGATGGCTGTAGTGATCGATACCTCGTAAAGCATCGATCAAACAATTTAAATTTTGTGCTCGTTGTCAAGTTGACATTTCACATTAAAAAAATGCTTGTGCTGTTTTTTGTTTATTCCATTCAGTTGTGAGTTACAGGCTGTTAACAACGGAAATCAATAAATAGAAAAGTCGGTACATTTTACAGCTTTTCTTTAACATAGGCGAAAATACAAGCAAGGCCGCTGAAGTTGTGAGTGATGTCTATGGCGCAGATACTTTAACAGCTAATTATGTGAATTTTTGGTTTCGTCTATTCCGTTTAGGAGTTTTTGATGCTAAAGAAAATGTCGATAAAATCACAGAAATAATCGCAGTTGACCGACATGTTAGTAGTCGTCGCATCGCCCAGGAGCTAAAGTGTTATCCCTTGATTTTCAACAGAATTGGAGCTCATATTATAGTTCGGCAGCTTATAAAATGGAAAACACACCCAAAAGTGCTACGTTTCATTACAAACTTTCTCACAAATCGTAAACTCAAAGTTAACGTAAACGGCTTTCTTTCACCAACACTTCCACTATATAAAGGTACTCCGCAAGGCTCACCTGTCTCCGCCCTTTTGTTTATTATCGCCTTTAATGATATCAGTCGAATATAAAGATATAAACAAAATATAAAGGAATTGAGCTATAGATTTATGAAGATGATGTTTTAATGTACTCGAAAGTTTCCGGCGTTCCTTTAGCTCAATCTCTATTTCCAAATATTCTTGTCGACATTGATACATGGTCGCTGGAGTCTGATGCCTCAATTTCTTTAGAAAAAACCCATATACTTCATATTTGTAGGAAACACAAATGCACTGGGACTACTCTAACACATAACCACACTAACATCAAATGTGAAATACAGTTAAAAATACTAGGTTTAATCTTTGACTCTAAGCACAACTTCAGCTCACTCATCAATGTTGTCGGAGCTCTGCTTCTTTCGAAAATGATCTACATACGGGGTTTGATTGAAAAGTAATGATCCTTATTTTTTTAAGCAGTTTTATTAAACCTTTTGGCTTGTACAACTAATATTCTTCAAAATAGGACCCTTGAGCGTCAATACTCTGCAGGAAACATTTTTTAAACTCATCCGCCGGAATCGCGTTCAATTCGGCTGTCACAGTTTTTTGAATCGCCTCGCTGAAGTCGAAACGCCTCCCCTTCAGCTTTCTTTTCAGGCGCGGGAAAAATAAGAACTCCGGAGGGGACAGGTCTGGGTTGTAGGGAGGTTGGGGAAGCACCGTAACCCCCATATTGGCCAATGCAGAGGTGCAGAGGAAGGCGGTGTGCGCTCACATCTTCCTCTGTTTGCGTCGTCGAAGACCTTCCAAGTCGCTGTTCGTCTTCGACGTCCTCCCGGCCTTCCTTGAACGACTTTTGGCACCGTTTTACCTGGGCACTGGACAGAGATTGGTCCCCGTAAGCCTCCTTGAGTAGCCCAATGGTTTCGGTACTCATTTTGTTTAGCTTTACGCAAAATTTGATCGAGTAACGTTGCTCCAACGTTTGCTGCATTTTCGCCACTGCAAAATCCTAACACACTTTCAAAACAGCTTTCACGCGCGGAGCGATGTTGACTGCACCGCTATTGTCAGCGAACTGGGACCGGTTTCTAGTGGAAGGGGAAGGTCCAACGATCATTTTCCCCCACCAGCCGATTCGGTTGATCACTTGGCAGACGCTCCGCGCGGGAAGACTCATTACTTTTCAATCAAACCCTGTATACGGAAACTGCGCTAAATCTTGTAATGCACCCAGGGCCGTAGAGAGGATATCGGGGCCCCGGGGGGAAATTGCAAAAGCGGGCCCTTTCCAATTATGTCTAATTCATATATAAATACGTATAATCTCGAGTCCGGGCCCCTCTGAGAACTCCGGGCCCGGGGGAAAAAGTACCCGATGCCCGATGCCGATACTAAATGCAGTCCATTACGCAAGGAAAACTAAAGGAAAATTTCTAATATGGACGGTCAATAAATCATGAATATCAGCAATAACGTTTCCGTCCTACTACAACCCAATAATTGAATCAATTAGAGACATGGTCATCGGTGCCACTCGAAAAATTAAACTTACTTGGATTCCGGGTCACGCTGGAATAAAAGGAAACTACTATGCAGACGCTGTTGCAAGAAATATTATAAGGACATCTACTTTAGCTTGCGATATTCTAACCAAATCCGACATGCTCAATAGTCTCATAGTCAAACATATAAGGTACCAAGAAGATCAAGCGATTGGAAGACATACAAACACCATTACACAGAAATTAATGAAGACAAAAAGCGAATTACTTATACATCACCTTTACCCACAAGTGCCATGAGGACATTTACCAGATTACGAAATGGACACACTATCATAACACATGCATACTGTCAGGTGATAGTCCTTCCAAATGCCCTCTTTGTGACCACACCGTCACTATCAAACATTTGCTTACTCTCTGCCCGTTCCGGCACAATTCATCAAGCAGCTATGACAACATTGATATCATAAAACTGCTTAAAACACCCTCGGATGAAAACATTATGACAATATACAACTTCTTGAAAAACAATGACTTGTGAAAATATATTTAAGATACTAACACTTGCACTAACACTTAGCAAATAGTTTTTACTCATATGTAACTTTAATTAAAATGGCGGCTGAAGACCTCGTAGCCAGTGCTGCGTTTTGATATTTATGTAATGAAATAGTTATATAAATTTAATAACATAAAAAGTAAAATAAAAAGTAATTTAAAATCTGTAGGAAAGTGTTATGGTAAGTGCGTTGGTTGGTTTAAGTAGTGATTCGTCCAGAATCCAACTAGCGCTTCCCCACCACTTTGTTGCCACATCCTCGTTACCAACTTGTTTACCAGTTATTTACAGCATAGCTATATCCAGTCTGTGCGGTTCAGGAACCTTATCAGATTGTTGACATCTAAGCCAGACAGTTGTTCGAGACTCTCGAACAGCGGTTTGCCCAGGGTTAACATTCTGTTCTTCCATAGGGCAGGACATTCGCAGAGGAAATGGAAGATTGTTTGCTTTTTCTCTGGTTGTTTGCAACTGTGACAGTACAGGGTAGCCAATATTCGACGGACCCATTTGGCAACCCTGTATCTTTTGACAAAGACGTCAGATTGCTTAATGGCATACCGCGTTGGAAGCATCAGTCTAAGCAGATTTTTACCATGGAACAGTACACGCCACGCAAGCACTGCCAAATTGTTGAAATTTACATTCAATAAAAGAAGTCAATTGTGAAAACTCAACGAGCGTATAAAAAATTAAATAATGTGAAAAGTGCGCCTTCTAAGAACACCATTAAATGTTTGTACGAAAGGTTTCCGACTGGTGATGCTCTTTCTAATCCAAAGAGGCCAAATCAAAACCGACCAAGGCGATCGGATGAGATTATTGCTCTTATACGGGCCAGTGTTGAGACGTCGCCAAGGACATCCCAAAATCGCAGTTCTCACCAGTTGGGCATTGCTCGGACCACTTTACAACGAATTATCCGCATTGATTTGCATTTATTCCCGTATAAGATTCAATTGACGCAAAGGTTGTTGCCTGCGGACAAGCTTCGTCGATTGGAATGGGCCCAAAAAACACATGGGTCCGTCAAATATGGGCAACCCTGTATATGCCAGTTATGACTGCCGTTAGTCTCCAGGCGTCCCGTCGTTTCATGTTTATCAGTGTTGACGATTGCTTAAGGTTGTAGGTGGGCCACAACGTCCAGCTAATTTTGTATTTCGTCTGGTCTCTGCATCTATATTTTAAGGAAATTATATTCTTGACTGCCCCTAGTGGTGTGAATACCGATTCTGTAAGAGCGTTATTCCAGGCAGATCCCCTTCTTGCCAACTCAACTGCTTCTTCATTACTTTCAATGCTCCGATGTCCCGGCAGCCAGATTAAGGTAACTTTATGGTTTTCGCTCAAGGTGGTAAGGCTAAGGTAAGTGCGTACTGAGCATAAAAACTACAATATTCCTCGAATTTGTTGCCTAACTAAAGTTATTATAGGGATAACTCCTTGTAGAGCAAAGACACAAACGATTTGCGATTTCTTCAAAATCTTCAAATTATTGCAGAAGTTGTAAAACGTTGGAGACTCTGCATTCTTTTTATACTACTTTTTTTCAGACTCCTTTTTTTCGAGACTCCGTTTTCGAACTGATGTACCAGAGATCCCAAAGAGCCTTTTCATGGCAGAAGAACACACGAAGGCTTGTCATTGCCGCTCAAGAAGCGACCGCTATTAGAAAAAGCCTTTCCATTAAACCCAGAGTGGGTTTCGAACTCGGACCCAACTGAATGGTAGTCACGCATAAACTTAACCGGCTACAATGACCCCTTTATTTAACTTAAAAACGCCATTGGAAATCGTATTTTTAATTAAATGTTATTTGGTTATGACCGGAATGAATATTTCGACATTTTTCGACCCATAAAAGTTTTTTGCCAAAAAAAAGAATGACAGACTACTAAACAAATTAAATTGATGAAGACTAAAACTAAACTAAGCTGAAGTACATCATGAAATATTTTTGAGTCAGGTGGAAAAGCTAGATACAGTAGAAGCTCATAGATGAGTCTCACTTAAAATATAGGAAAAAAATTTTATGCACGATGCGTGCTCAAGCTCTGAAATGGTAGAATACCCGAATTGACTCCAAGCAAGATGCCAATTCGATGAGATTGGAATGTATTATTATATTATGGGTTGCAACCGCCAAGTAAAGTAATCCAAAAATTATTGACAGACAAACGATCCAGCCAGAGCGGCCAGAATTGATTAGCAGCGAGGAAATTGTATATCATCATGACAACACCATGCCCCATACTATCATACTTAGATGTTTTTGGTGACGTGGCAGAGGCTGATAAAGCTTAGCAAAAACGTGTTGATGTATGCACCATACAGTCTCGACATTACAACCGCAGCCAAACATAAAACTTGCTTTGGGCTGCGAGCTCTTTTAGTAGGTAATCCGTTTTTCGTTCAGAATAACCATTTTACTAATCAACTGGATGAGTGACTTCAACTGATCTAAAGTGTGGTATTCCAACATAGTAATCAAGCGAATAGCACAAAAAATTCAATTTGAACAGGGCAACCAAATAAATTTCGTACTAAGCTTGTGGCCAAATTTTTAAACTAAAAGATTTTTCCTACCAAAAATAAATTTTTCTCGAAACTGTTTTCGTCAAACTGCGCGAACACATTGCTTGATCTCAATCGCATGGACTGTCTTGAAGATATTCAAGTAACTTCACAGTTACACTTAATTTAGAAGTACAGAGAATATCAAGTTATACAGGTAGTTTCTCTTTTAGCATTGTCAATGGTGGTTTGAATATTGCATTAAATCGATTAGTAAGCGAAGATTCTAGACACATACATTAGAGACACAATTGCGCCGGACGAATTATCCAAGGCGCAGCATGCTTACACTAAAGGCAGATCTACTGAAACTGCACTTCACTCACTTGTACTAAACATAGAAAAAGATATTCAAGTAACTTCACAGTTAGAATATAAGGAGTATGCTCTACGAGTATTTCTAGATATATCAGGGGCCTTTAACAACGTGACAAAAGATGCTATTTTAAACAGCATAGAGTCACTTAATGTGCAACCCGCGGTTTATCTATGGATACGGCAGCTGTTAGCTAGCAGAAAGATAAGAGCGGAGTGGAACGATGCAAGCGTCACCAAATATGCATGCAGAGGTACTTCGCAAGGTGGGGTACTATCGCCGCTATTATGGCTACTTGTAGCAAATGAAATGCTTAAGAAACTTCACGGAGGGGTACCTCGGAGAAATACTGGAAGCACAACATTGAGGAGAGGGTGAAAAAGGCCTAATGCGTTGTACGCATGTAAAATAATGCTGGGCGTTACTTGGGATCTATCACCCTCTCTGGTGCATTGGTGCTACACAGCAGTAGTTAGACCGATGTTACTGTATGGAGCCTTAGTATGGTGGACTGCGACAAGGAAACAGACATACTTAATGCCACTGGAATGGATTCAACGACTCGCTGCTCTGTGCATAACAGGAGCGATGAAAATCACTCCAACGGCGGCGCTGGAAATGATACTCAGCATGCCACCTATTGACCTCATGGCGGAAAACCTGGCAGCGAAATCCGCGAGGAGGCTAATGGCTGCGGGGGTATTCACCTGCAGAACTCTCGGTCACAGCTCAATAGGAAAGTGGAGCTCAGGTGGCACGGACTACATGACTCCGTACTTTAATTGGGAGAGAAGGTTTTGCACTACAATTGAAGAGGAGGGATGGCACAAAGGCATGAAGCCGGGCCATACAACTTTTCACATCTATACAGATGGCTCTAACACTCTAGACGGAGTGGGAGCGGGTATTTGCCAGACCACAGCAGTATTTTCCAAGCGGAAGTTTCTGCTGTGGGGAAAGCCGCGGAGCTAGCCTACACTAGAACAAGAAAAAACTCAACAATTAATATATACGTGGATAGTCAAGCAGCAATAAGAGCAATAACCTCATATTGTATTAAGTCCAAAAATGTTCGACGGAGCAGGGAGGCCAGTAGGCTGCATATCTACTGGGTACCTGGTCACAAAGGCATTATGGGGAACGAAAGAGTAGATGAGGTAGCAAAAAGTGCTGTTAGACTACCTTTTGAGCAAGAGAATGACATACCAAAACCGCTAAACACAATATACAACGAAATGGACGACCACATGAAAAGGCAAGTGGAAGCTAGGTGGACTAACCTGACCACATGCAAAACAGCAAAAGTCATGTGTAGAACTAACGACAAAAAACTGACTCAATTCGTACTTACACTCTCGCGAAAGGAATGCAGAACTATTATTAGGCATGCTAACAGGTCATAATGTATTGGCTGCACATGCGTGCAAGATAGGGATTGCTAACACGGACAAATGCAGAAAATGCAGAGAGGATGTTGAGGAAACTTTAGAACACCTTCACCAGATGCCTGGGAGCCCCACTGTTTGACGGTCTGGAAGACGTCTCAAAAGCGGAGCTCCTATTTTCCAGACTTGGCTCCCTCGGATCGCTCGAACTAATCATTGTTCCCCAATTTGAAGAAATGGCTGGCGGCAAAAAGATTTTATTCCAACGGGGAGGTGATTCCAGAAACAAACGGCTATTATTCAAACTTGAACAAGTCGTATTATTCGGAAGTAATCAGTAAACTAACACTCGTTGGACAAAGTACATAAGCCTGAAAGGAGACTATGTCGAAAAATAGAAAAAAGTTTTACCCCAAATTATTAAGTAGCTTTTATTTATTTTTGTACGGGTTTTTAAAAAGTTATTCAAAAACAAAATTGAATGACTAATTTTGCATCAAGTCGATATACAAATAATGAATTCTTTTGAAAATGTGTGCTTATTTTAATAAAAAAAAAAACGAAAATATCTTGAACTAACTTGGTATTGAATATTAAATTTTCTGTAACAATTTACTACTCACTTTTTCCAAAAATGTAACCTTTTATGCGAAAGTGCACAGTTTTAACAAAATTTGATTTAAAAAGGCCGCCTTGTACGTATTTCCAAAGGCAATAATATTATTATTACTTATCAGGTCAGTCCATGAGTTCGTACGTTTTTTAAAGGAGATTTTAAAATTAATAAAAACGATGTTTAAAGTATTTATTAATCAATAATATATTTTTCTTCATTATTTACAATGTCTTTCCAACGTTTAGGCAAATTTTTAATTCCCTGCTCAAAAAATTGTTTGTCCTTGGAGCCAAAATATGCTTCGATATCCCTTTTTATAGTTTCTTTTGAGGAGTAGTTCTTGTTACTCACATGGGATTGAAGTCCACGGAAAAGGTGATAATCACAAGGTGCAATATCCCGAGAGTATGGTGGATGCGGCATTAGCTCCTATCCGAGCTCGTTCAGCTTGCCTAATGTTTGCCTTGCGGTATGAGGTCTTGCGTGGTAAAAAAAAACTTTGCGCCTATTCACTAAAGATGGCTGATTTTTGTTAAGTGCCTCATTCAGATTTGATAGCTGATGGGAATAATAATCAGCAGTTATTGTCTGGTTTGGTTCCAGAAGTTCATAATAAACAATACCGCCATATCTCACCAAATAGACAGGAGAATCTTCTTGGTGTGAAGGCCATCTCTAGGGGTCGATTCTGGTGTTTCATCTTTATCTAACCATTGGCGTTTACGAATAGGATTATTGTAAAGGTCCCATTTTTCATCACCAGTAACGATACGGTTAAAAAAACTTTCATTTTCAAGCTGTTGCAGCAGCTGAGAACACACATTCACTCTCTGCTGAAGGTTGGCGACGGAAACTCTATGCGGAACCCATTTTCCCAGCTTTGAAACCTTTCCCAACTGAAATAGGAGCCTGTGAACTGTTCCTTGCGATGAAGTTAACCTCTGAGCTATCATATCGACTGTCAAATTGGGCTCAGCTTCCACGAGTTCGAGCAAGGCGTCGGAGTTAAAGACTTCAGGACGACCAGCACGCGGGGCATCCTCCACGTCGCAGTTACTACTTTGGAATTTTGAAAACAACTTTTGCGCAGCCCTTGCACTCACGGCATCCTGTGTGTGAACAGTGTTTATTTCTGCAGCAGCAGTTGTTGCATTTTCACCACTTTTATTGTATAAAAAAAATACAAAATATGCCTCTTATACCCGTTCGAATATTCCATTTTATTTTTTAACATCACGTGCTTCTATCCGCGATTAAAATCACTTGTTGAATGCACAATATATCAAAGAAAATATAAATAGTTCCGTTATATTCCGCGAATAATTTTTTGTATGCAAAAATCGTACAAAGGTGAAATTATGGGTAAAATACGCACAAACTTATGGACTGACCTGATATATTATGAGGGATTTAGCGAGCTACGATTGCAAAGTATTTCTTGGAGCTCAACCACCGTAATAAATTTTAGTATTTGTCCTATTTTAGTGAGTTTTATTTCCTCCCCTACTACATAACATAAAATAAATAAATAATTGAGGTGTACAATTCTGTTAGGTGTTTGGCCGAGCACTTTCTCCTTATTGTTCCACAATTTAAGGGACCTGCAGTTTGAAGCCGTCTACGAATGGCAAATGGTTCTTATGAGTTGCTTTTTCATGGCAGAAATACACTTGGAGGCTTGCCTTTGCCCGCGGAGAGACGACCGTTATTAGAAAAAAACTTTTTTTATCATTTCAGATTCGAACCCACGCCCGAATGGTGGTCACGCACCTAGCCATTCGGCTACAGCAACGGGTAAGAGTATAAAGATTATATTATATATGATTTTGTTTACTGCTCCAGATTTTGCGATCAAAACAGAAAAACCTGTAATTTTTCGAAAAAAATGTGCAAGTAATTTGTCTTCTTTGCTACGTAAATGTGTCTTTTTTATTGCTATTGCTTTTCGTTCCCGCGCAATTCGGTCAAGCAGCTATGGTATTAGCCAACAATAATATCATTATATGGAATTAGAAGAATTTTAATTAGCATTTGTTGTTTGTTTCTGATTTTTCTACTTAAATTAGATACGCCATAAAAAAAAAACATTCAACCCTCGCGCGTTTATCGTAACGCATTGGAGACCTACAGGCACCTTTCACTTTCATGCGCTCACAACCGCTCCGCTATTACCCTATTTTGACAACGAATAATTCGTCGTCAGTTCGTTATACTATTTATGCCGCTGCTCGTTTGTTTACACTTACATTCATCTGCAACTGTCGCTACTATGAAGTACGCCAAAAGGCCCAACGCCAAACGCCAAAAACTGCTCATCATTGAACTCACACTGAACACACTGAAGTGAAGCGAACGTCGCGACCTATCGAATATCACTGTTGAGTTTTTTTCAAAGCACAAAGTTTTTATTCAAATTTAGAGTGTAAAAAAAAACCAAAGAAGCTACAAGTCTAAACAGCTAAAGAGAATAAATAAATATGACGATGAGTATCAATAACATTTCATTATTTGTAGGTTTTAAGGGTATTTCACATGAGCTACGCTGGCTAAATAAAATTAAAATCGAAATGCTTCGTGCCTTTAAAGTCGTTAATGGGCGCGGCGGTTAGTGAAAGATTTATTAATGGGCAACAATTGAAGGAATACAGCGTTGTCGGTTGTTATTGCCAGTAAGAGCTGTCCTAGGCTATGCGCAACTGGTTGTAGAGTACCACAAAGTGCCACTTTCACCGACGGCCATGATTCACGTGCAAGTTCTACAGGTTTCCCCGTGCATTAATAATCTAATCAAGTCTAATTGCGCGGCAGTAACTTACATACTGTTGTCCCAAGAGGGGCCGTCAAACCCAAAAGAGCAACGCTTCAACGAACTCCAGGCGCTGATTGTATAGACTCTGTGCCCACTATGCGTATGTCAATCGCTATAAAAGACCGCATCTACGCTCTCAACAACAGTCGTTAGTAAAATGTCGCCTCAGACACAGAAGTTACACAAGCACTGGTTCGTCGCCACTTTGCTGCTACTGGCCATGTTATCGGTCTATACCACTGAGGCCTTGCCCACCTACGCTTGTGGTCTTGGAGTTGATGATGACGATTGCATGGATGCAGCAATGCATCCAGATTTACGCCCCGCCTCGATGTCAAATCGGGCACAAGGAAACAGTGAGCATAAAATTGAGTATTGGCTGGAGCAGGGTAAAGAGTTCGTAAGCAAACAAGCAAATGTTAAACGTAATACGGGCAAAGCCAAGAATATTATACTTTTTCTGGGCGATGGCATGGGGCTAACCACCTTTACGGCAGCGCGTCAGCTGCTAGGCGGCGAGGAGCAGAAACTCTCATTTGAGACATTTCCATATACCGGATTTTCGAAGACTTATTCGGTCAATACGATGGTGCCCGATTCGGCTTGCACTTCCACCGCCTACTTGTGTGGAGTGAAAGCTAATCATGGCACGATCGGTGTTAATGGACACGTAGAACGCAGCGATTGCGAAGGTATGGTCAATACTACGAACCATGTGCACTCTATAGCGAAATGGGCTTTGGACGCGGGCAAATCAGCTGGTCTCGTGACCACAACACGCGTAACACACGCCTCGCCGGCTGGTGTATATGCGCACGTAGCGGATCGCGAATGGGAGAATGATGCAGAATTAGCGGCTGATTGTGGTGAGGAGTCACTGCTGCAAGATATCGCGCTGCAGCTTATGAATGGCGTGGTGGGCAAACAATTGAAGGTGATACTTGGCGGTGGCAAGCGTGAATTCATCGACTCTACGCTGTATACGAAGGGTAAAAGAAAGGATGGGCGCAATTTGATTGAGAAATATCAACAGCAGTCGGCACGTAATGCTTACGTGGAGACACTTGAAGAGTTACAGAATTTGGATGTGAAATCACACGATCGGCTGTTGGGCCTCTTCCACAAAACGCATTTGGATTACAATTTAGAGGCAGAAGAAACGCAACCGTCTTTGAAGGAAATGACTGTGCGCGCTATTGAAATGTTACAAAAAGACGATAATGGATTTTTCCTGTTTGTGGAAGGCGGGCGTATTGACACAGCGCATCACTACAATATGGCGGAATACGCTTTGGACGAGACCGTAGAGCTGTCGAAAGCTGTTGAAGCAGCACGTGAAATGACATCGGAGGACGATACACTGATTGTCGTAACGGCGGATCATTCGCATACATTCAGCATTTCAGGCTATCAGGTGGGTTATGGAAAACGAGAAAGGAAAATTAATTGTGTGGTTATAAAAAATGTGTCTGAATCGAAGAGAATTTCTTCATCGCGATGTGTGGTAGTATGCAACAAGGCAGCTTTTGTAACAGCAACCACACGATATTTGATAAAGTAGCAATGTAACATTTAAAACACCTTTTGAAATGACTTTCTTTTTTTGCAGGACCGTGGTAGCGATATTTTCGACGTCACACCAAACTTAGCCACCGATGATAGGTCTTACTTAGCATTGAGCTATGCAAATGGTCCCGGTTTCGAAGACTATTACAATACTGCAAAGTATAAGCGTCGCCATCCTGAAAAAGTGGACAGCGACACCTATCCCTCTACAGTACCTTTGGAGAGTGCAAGCCATGGTGGGGAGGATGTTGCTGTGTTCGCTTCAGGCCCTTGGGCCCATCTATTTACCGGCGTCTACGAACAGAATACAATACCACATTTGATGGCCTATGCAGCATGTGTGGGGGAGGGGTTGAAGGCGTGCTAAATGTAGATTGAATGCGTATTGATAAGGTTGTGAAAATAAAGTTTTTAAATTAGTTGTGTACCTAAAGTTTAAATATCTTTATGATTGTATTAAAAGTACAAAAAAATAGGTGTGCTGATAAGTAAATTTCTGAACGGGCTGTTAAAAAATAGCGCAGATTTCAAAATGTTAACAGTTATATCAAATTCGTTTGATTGATTATGCACAAAAATTAAACATCCTTTTGAATAAATGATGAAGGTGCAATTTTATATACTGCCTGTAAACTAAATAAAATCTTCACTCGACAGTGAAAGCTTTGTCTAATTTTAATTTGAAGCTTGTGGAACACTTAGAATATTATTTTAAGAATTCTGCAATTCTTACGAAAAAACTTCATTTGAAGGTAATGAAAACTACTGACTAAATCGTCTGTAAGAAATAGTTTTTGCATTGAAAAAGCGGCAGCAATGCTAAAAAAGTGATTTGGAATACTCTCTACATTTCGAATAATACTCATATTTGCTGCCATGCAGCACTAAATAAAATTATTTTAACTAGAAGTGGGTCAGCATTGATAATTTAAGAATATTCGCGTACTCTCCAAAAGTGGAGACTTTTTACAATTCTTACTTATTCAATGTTTTAGAATGGCAGACATCAGAATGTCAGTCTAGTATATGAATAATGTTTTTTATAATTCTTCAAAAGTGTAGACTTTTCGCAAAACAGCAGAATATAAATTAAACGAAGTTAGGCATGGAGTTATGTTCTATGCAAAAATTTAGATATTTTACCCTGAAATTATTCTTAGTAAATCTCTAAAAATATTTTAAAAATACCCAGTTGCTTGCCTTCTCAAAATATCAATACAAAAATTTTGACTACACTTTTTTTTTTGTTGAACTTATGTCCTGTTAGTGCTCGGCTGTCATATTTGGCATGCGATTATCAAAACATTTGATATATTGCCCATAAAAGAAATCAAGATTAGTTAATTTATTAAAAAAAACTTCATTTTATAAATAAACGCTCTGAAAAACATTGATTTAATCTTCCAGTGCATATTAGTGATAAGTATTAAAAAGTAGATTATCATACGGCTGTTATAAATCTCTCAACAACTATTCGTTTTAATTAGCTTACGTGCATTTATGCAGTTACGCGAAATAATGGCGCCGCAACCAAGCCTGTATGTGCATGTGGTGTGCTCTGTAGTCGATATAAACAGTTTTTTTTCTAATTCCGACCATTCTTCCAAATGCAGTTGTAAAACAAATAATATTATTATATTTCTCCACAAAACGCTCACAAAATGTTTCAACTATTTATAAAAAAAATCCAATAAAAAGGGAAATTAACTTCGAATTTATTTATTAACTTCAAATTAAGCTATGATTGATTTCGCTGCAAACTTATGTTTTTAACAGAACATTTCACAGAAACTGAAAAATAACCACTATTGGAGAGTTAAACACCAGTACTTACTAATTGGGTTTTTTTCATGATTCCAAAGCACCAGATAAGTAAATTTTAAAATATATAAAAAGTCTCCACTTTTGGAAAGTATGGGAATTTTAAAAATTAAGCTATAATTGCTTTCGCCAAGAAAATCTTCTGTTTTTTAACACAAAATGTTCGTTGAAACTGGAACATATCCACTATTGGAGAGTTAAACGTCAGTACTTACAAATTAGGTTTTTTTTTATCATCCCACAACATCGAAGAAGCTGATTTTTCAATAAATAAAAAGTCTCCACTTTTGGAGAGTATGAAAATAATTAGTCTGGGTAGTTTTCATTAAGTTTTCTTAGTAATAAATACAAGCATCCTAATTTTTAAGAGCATTAAAAATAAATTTCGTAGTTTTTGAGTCGTTTTTTCCCCTTTTTTATCCAAACTGTACCATTAAAATATCTTTCACCGAATGATAACGCACACACACTTAAATTGCGACTCAATACTAGCAATTAAATTCAATCATAAGCCAATAAAGCACACGCCACGGTCTAACTATATTAATTTTAAATTATATCATCAAATACACATCCATGCAAAATTTACTACAGCGATACGCGTATTGCCAATATTGACCGCAGTATAACGTCACTGCATCGAAAATCGGAAAATGTATAATTAATAGAATTTTCCGCCGCACCGCTGTACGCATAAATCCATAAATTACAATGATTTCTTTTTTATTTTATATCAACATACACACATCGTTATGCTGTGAGTGCTGCTTGGCTACTTTTTTCTTGTGCTATTTGTGGCAACATAACGCTGAATGTTGCAGAAAAAATTTGTATGCAACGGCAGCAGCTGCTGCCAGCCGATAGCCAAGCCGCCAGACACACCGGCAGCCAGGCTAGCATTGATTGCGCTTTCTCACTTAACCCATCAGACACATATGAAAACGCATCCGTACCTACACATACATGTTAATATGAATATGTGTTTACAAACACAATCACACCTATGCATAACTCTGCGTTAACGACCACACCTTCACATTCGTTCACACTTTGAACTGCATATCAGTTTGAAGCATTGTCCTTTCGACCTACACACGCACTCTCCCAACTGGCACGCCCACTACAACTGCACAACATTTTAATTAACCATTACCACAGCTGTCGCAGCGCTAGCGATGTGAGTGTTAAATTTACATTTTATGGTGAATGAATTGGAAGAAAGAGTGGGCGACAAAGGGAGAATGGCAAAGAGAAATATGACGAACGGCAAGGCATAGGGAAGAGCGAACTTGTGAAGTGATAGGTGACATTTACATATGCACATGCGGACAAACTCATATTTTCTTTTGTTTTTCAAACAAACACTCATGTGTGGAAAGATTAATAATAAATATTTTTGCTTCACCCAGTGAACTTCGAGAAGCTAACTTAGGAAGTAGAAGCTATTAAACACCCACTACGACGCTACCACCAAACTTTCATAATATCCACTGTTAAGGATAACAAAAACTCTAATTGTTTACAATATTTTTTGTCAAATTGAATTTAATGCAAAAATAATGGGTTTAAAATTCTTTGCTTTAGCAACTGTTAAACATCGCCACGGCGCCGAGGAAGTCAGGTCGTCCACGACAGACATGGACGGAGCAAATAGAAAATGATATGAAACGTGCAAACCCTGAGCCAAGATAGGATCGAAGAATGAGGAGATTATGTACTAGGAGAGCTGACCCCAAGAGGAATGGAATAAAACTAAGGAAGAAGAAGAGGATTCAGCAAGTGAAGAGGATTTAGCAAATCTTCTTCCATCTGGTTTTAAACTTTTCATGCAATTTGGGATTTAATACACAAAACTCACAAGTTTTGTGCGCATAAAAAACTCTTCAGTTTTTGGAGACTTCACAGCATACCTCAAGTACCTTTAAGTACTAATATACTGTTTGCATGTACATTGAAACCTGGGCTCCGCTATATATTTCTTGGAAAATTTAAAAGTAAAAATCGCAAAGTCTTTATAAATATTTCATTATCAAAATTTCTGTTTGAAAGTTACTTATGGAGGGAGAGAAGAAACCAGTGGGTGGCAAAATGTCATAAGAATAGAAATAATGCCTTATTTGAAATTTGACTGCTGTATAAACAGCATGATCGATATAAATATAATATTTATTTGGTGTTTTACAATATTATTTTAAAACAGCATTAAATGTGATTTTAATTATAATACCATAATAATAAAGATTTACAGGAAAATTCATATTTATGTATATACACTAAGAACATTAATCCCAGCATCCGTAAAACCCGCTGAAAGTGGCATTGGTGGAATGTATAAGCATATATAAAAATAATTAAAACAAAAACAAGTTTAGTATGTGGTTTTAGAAAAGTCTCCACTTTTGGAGAATTATTAGATACTGTATTCTCATATTCCTTTCTGACGAGCAAATATTTATTGTTATTAATTTTGGAAATAAGGAAAAAATATAAAGTCTCCACACATAATAAGCACTGACTCACACTATTTGTATACCAAACTTAACATTAGTGACTGTTTTTATAAACAATTAAGCCAAAACAAATGCAAATAAAAAGTCTCCAATTTGTGGAGAGTATCAATAATGTCAAAAAACTACCTTGTTAAGCTAATAAACAGCTTGGACTGCTTATATTATATTGGTGGACTTATTTTTCAATGTTTCTTGAAATGCGACTAGAGTGCTATTCGCACTGCTGGGTTACAATAATAATTTATCGTATTCTTCATTTCGCATTACTGTTGCATAGATATTAATTTACTTTACATATGCGTGCATACTTTTTGCATTCGAAAATAAATACTATGAATGTACATGCCTTCATGCCATGTTAATATGATATACATATATGTGTGTATAAGTATGTATGCATGTGCATATGAGTAGACAAACTTGACATTCGAAAATGCCGAATGCACTGACAGTTACATGTTGACAATTATGACAGCTACAGCATCCTGGCCAGAGATTGTTTGCCACCAACCAATACAGTCATCACCAATTGTTAGTGTTCTTATTGTTAATGTTGCTGTTGTTGTTTTTTACTGCTGTAGCTGTGTCTGTTGCAGTTGCATTTATTGGCAGTATTGTTATTTATAGCATTGGCGTGGGTGCCGTTTGTATTGAAATTAACGCCATTTTAATTGAATTTTAAAATTTCACACATGAACGAAGGGAGCGGGTTCAAGTGGAGATTTGGTCGGAAGAAGGATTTCATACATGTTTCTTGCTGCTTTGGTGGCTTACAAAAGACAAGTGGCAACATTTAATAAGCGTGCGGCTGACAGCTAGTTGAAAAAGTAAGCCGGCAGCAAAAGCTGGGATCACCAATGGCTAAAGGCAATGTGTGGAGTACGAAAATATGAAAATGGGAAATTTTTTGCGGCCAGATATTATTTCACAGTCAGTGCTAATGGGATTTTTGCGTGTGAATTGTTATATTTGGTGTGTGGTGAAATTATTTTTACCATAAAAAAGTATGCGCACACATACGTACATATTTTTGCTTAATCTATAGCAGCATCAACAGCCAATATCCAATGCACATTACTCCTCAATTCAATGCATAAATTAAATTCATAATGCCATTAATGCCAAATGCAACGCCTGGCATTTGGTGGTGTGAAAATCAAAAATTCATTTCAATTGGCTCGCACAGATTGCCAATTGGTGGCAACGCTTTGCTGCTTTAGTTCAATGGTGATTTTCGCAATTGCAAAATAATGATTGGAATAAAATGTCTGATTGCAGAAATCGGAAAATCCCTCAAATGAAATAGTGAATAGTGCAACTGACAAGCGCATAGTCGCACACAGATACGCACCTACAAACCCATGTATGCAAGCAGAGCTGAATGGATGCATCTAAAAAAATATGAGTGCAAAAGGATTGCAATAAAAAGAAATGAAGAGCAAAAAAAATAAGCAAGCATTTATTAAATCGCAGCTACGCATTGTGACAAGCGTTGACAATAAAAGTGTCAATGCATGACATGTCGAAGCTGTGGCTCAGGCTTTTTGTACGGACGGCGGTGTTGTCTTTGACATGTTGTCGCTTTTGCTGTCATTAACTACACACCATTGCTGTAGCCCCAACAGCAGCAACAGCAGCAGCTTTTTGTTCATTTACACTTTTTTTCTATCGTCTACCCTGGCAGCTGCTACTTACTCATCCCAGCCATGTCGCTTGTCAATTTGCAATTTGCATACGAACGCTGATGCTGATGCTGTTGATACTAACACAAACACATACACATGCATGCATGATGTGCTTGTCGTATGAGAATCTATGTTTGAGCGCATCTGCATATATTCAGGTTTTTGCTTTCATTAATTTTTTCGACACTGTAGTTTGTGTTGTTGCCTTTGGTTGGCATTATTGTCATCAATACGCGTAAAATGCAAATTTAAACGAATTTCAATCATTTCGCAATTGTTCTCGAAAATTTGCAAACAAAAATGATAAAAATAAAAAGAAAGCAGAGCAAGTACGGCGCACTTGGGTAGTGACGTTGCCCTCCTACATGCGCTCTGCGGTTGATTTCATTTTTCGTTCACGACTTAAGTGCCCAGCTATTGTGCGTCAAATGCATTGTTGCTGCTGCTTTGATTCACGCCAAATGCAAACGCTTATGAACCTAGCCGGTATAAAAATGTATGTATGTTTATGTGTTCTACTGCGAGTAGGCCCTGTAGGGAAAGAGAATATTTTATCATGAAGCACTCTGAATTGTTGGGGACAAAGTCTGGGTCCTCACTCAGTATGAATAGGCAGTGGTGAAGATGATCTGTAAGGTGGAAGCTGCCCTACTAAAATCATTTTTTGAGCATAGGCTAGAAAAATTATGAATCGCCTACAATTCGCCTACAAGTAGAGGTCCCGGTGCTCTAGACCGAAAATTTATGGTATTTTCTGGAATTTTTTTTTACAATAAGAAAATGAAAAACAATATTTAAATTTTTTAGACTATTTATTTAACTTTTTTACATACAAAAGTAAAAAAAGAAAATTTTTTTTTAATTTTAATAATTTAATTTTATTTAACTTCTTTAAAAAAATGGCGCTGAAGTTGACCCTCCCGAAAAATTGAACCTGGACGGTGTTGTCCATTTTGGCTCTTCTATTTATCTAAAACAGAAAAACCAAAAAAATTATTAATAAAAAAAATACGAAATAATTGAAGTAATAATATGATTCTAGTTGTAGTACGGGCAATAGTCATTGATGTTGTGATCAACATATTTAAATTTCAGACGACTCGGTTGAATAGTTGTTTTTTTTTTTTTTTGACAACACCAAACCGAAAAAAGTAGTTTTGAGATTGGATATTTTCCATTGATGCTGCCGCGTGTCGAATCTGACTCTACCTACTAAAACGGCTGTAGATACGAAAATACTGGGAATATCCTTCCAAAAATTTGACAGTATTTTCTTAAAAGCCTGCGGTTAGGATGGGTTAGGTTGGTATGGTTGCCCAAGGAAGGGGCACTCTTAGACGAAGAAAAGGATTCGTAGTTTGTGATACCATTATGAAAGAGATGAGGTGTAAGGGAAAAAGGCCGTTGGGATGCAGGGAGAGGGCGGGAAAAGGTGGTGCTGGGATGGCCTCTAGTCTACACGTGGCCAGAAGGATTTCGCGACCTTACACGTTTGTGTACTTGCCCAGCGCTCACTGAGTTGGCGCTATGCCCATCTTTCCAGGAGCAGACCGCAGGTAGTCAGGGAGATCCCAATTCTCTCCCTTCGCGGGGAAATCACCTCACATGTCCCTTGTCTGGCCAGCTTATCCGCCTCACAGTTTCCTGCAATGTCGCTTGGACCAGGAACCCAGATGAGGCTTATGTCAATGAATTCGGACGCAGTCGAAAGTTAGGTCAAGCATTCCTCATTTCCGAATGCACCGTCATAGACCCGAGGGCCTTATTGCCGCTTGGCTGTCGGAGTAAATATTTACTTTCTTGAGCAGCCAATCAGCTGCCTCCTTGATTGCGGCTACCTCTGCCTGGAACACACTGCAGTGGTCCGTTAACCTGAATTTCAGTCTGATGGGAAGCTCCTCGCAAAAGACTTCTCCGCCAACCTTTCCTTCCAGCTTCGATCCATCCGTGAACAAGTAAAAGCCTATACTTTCGAAAAATAAAAAATAATAGATTTTTTTTAATTCTAGACCACTGAGATCCCTTACGTTTTGAGAACAGAGGGTTTTTTGGTTACAAGCACGAGCAGGAATGTCGTCGAGTCGATACGAATCAAAATTCTACCTACAAAAAATCCTACTTCAAAGTCTTCAATGCACTCAGATAATAAGATAATAATACTTAATTACGATTTGATCTGGCGAAAGGAGTTCAGAGTGGACCACTTGAAAATAGCCAAACAATTCTTGTTGTTCAATCGATTTGCCATGGTTTTTCTATCTGTCTATGAAGCACTAGTCGGATAATTGTTGACCTATTCCGCAGCCATATTCAAAGACCTCGCAGTACTCCCCGTACATGTATGGGGAATGTTTATGCAGCTACAACAACAACAACAATCCTTGTATCGCCTCTGAAAATTCCATGCGACAACCGAAATCACACATGAGAAAACCGATGTACATGAAAGACTAGAGCTCAAATTTAATGAATTGGCCTTTTCACTTTTTACGCTGAATGTGTGAATACTTTTTTGCTTAAGGACCAACAAGAATAGTGGTCTTAAAAAAATTTTATAAATCTAAAATTATAAAAAGTTATGAAGATAACTTAAGTGCGCAGTGCACACAATTACAAGAATTTTTTTTTGCATTGTCACCCTATGGTTTTTAAAAATTGTTGTCCTGGAACATCTTGCATCTAATTCATTTTCATTGAAATTCTTCAACAAAAAAATATTTCTTGAATTGTGCGCTATTATCAACTCAAATTGCTTCTACCTTCATTACTCCGGGATCTCTAGTGGTCATGAATCTATCCTAGCCGTATGAACATGCTTTGTAATAAGATATTTTCATCAAGCATGAGAAAATCTTTACGTGCACGAAACAGGTGAACTATAGGGATTCCACGTTTGCAGTTTTCTTATAGTATGCCTCGACTTTTTTTAAAGAACTTTAAAGTTTCATTAAAGATAGTGGTTTCGAAAGAGAGGTCATAAGGCATAGAAATATGGGTATCAAATGAACGAACGATTTTTTTTTCGTATTGATTCTGTGGTCAATGTCCTCCATAATTGTCATCCTTGCATATCTTTAATGACTTCCATTCAAATCCCTTCACAAAAATGTATTAAGGCATTTGTGCTCGCGAGACAACAATATCGACTGCCATCAGCCTGTTGCTGTACCAACCTGGAAAAAAATAGATTTTGACAAAATCACTGGTCCTGTTCATTTAAATGAGACATTTCAAGTACCTTTTAATTACTCAAAAATAATCGGCCGTAAAAGTTTCTCCAAATAAGACAATTTCCAAGTGGGGAGTGTTTTTTTAAGAGAAGCTTTTTTGTGACCGAAATGCACTGAGAGGCTAGTTCTTGCCTGCCGAGGTGTGAACGCTATTTGAGAAAGGGTTTTCTGATGTGCTCTATCCACAGTGAGCTGCGAACCGTAGGCCTTGATACTTTGTAGTCCAAGAAAGTGTTTTTGGAGTCCGTCGATGGTCATGCGAACTTCGAATACTGCGTATACACACATCGTATCTTGTACACTAATAATAATCGTCGATGATTTCGAAGAGGTTAATAAGCAAGAAATTAGTAGCTGCTGATGGTGAAAAATCTAAATGACAAGCTGGTAAAAAAAAGTCAAAGTGAAACGCAGAAAAGATTTTTATTTCTAACAAACGAGAATCTTTCCGTGGAAGTCAAACTGGAATATGGTTGATCATGAAGCGATTGAAGAAAAGTAAGTTTTGAAGTATTTTACGGCTCGATGCAGAAGCATTGTTGATCAAAATCCACACCTTGAAAAAATAATTCACACCTTGACAAAAGGATGTCACGTAACCGAAAATTGTTGTATTTTTTATGTAGCATTCCAGCTAAACGTGAGTGGGCTGACAAAATACCTGTTCGAAAAAACTGCTTATGGTTCTTTGGTGATGGCTGAAAGCTTGGCCATAAAATTGGTTTTGTCTATTTTAAGGGATCAGGAGTTAACGTGTCAGCTCGTTGTTCTTATTCTTGTAGTCATATTTCAGGCTGAAATCCTAGCCATTAATGAGATAGCTGTAGCCGAATGGGTTGGTGCCTGACTACTATTCGGAATTGACAGAGAGAACGTAGGTTCGAATCTCGCTGAAACACCAAAATTAAGAAAACAATTTTCTAATAGCGGTCGCCACCCACTCGGCAGGCAATGGCAAGCCTCCGAGTGTATTTCTGCCATGAAAAAGCTCCTCATCAAAATATCGGCCGTTCGCGACGACTAAATCACTTGGTGTTGTTGTTACTAACTCCATTACTGATCGCAAATGCCGAGCATCTCTTAAGGAGATGGCGGAATATTTCCGCATCCATTTAATATGGGTGTCAGGGCATACCTGTAGTAACATACCAGGGCATTATAAGGCAGAAAAACTAGCTAGAGAAGGTACTACCCCTCGCCTTCCTCTTGACGTAGGTATATCACTTTCAATCTACAGTTTGCGTGGTAAAAGTGGCCACTACAGCCAACACGAGATGGTGCCTACCAAACTGCATATATGGAGATACTGAGTATGTTGATGCGGAGCATACCTTCTTAAAATGCGAGAGGTGGAACATAGAGAGAACAGCTCTGCAACGAGATATTGGTGTATTTACACCTGAACAAATAATCGAGAAAATCATAATAGACGAACAAAAATGGAATGCCGTCGAAAATTTCGTTTAGGATATTATCCGAAAAAATAACCGTGAAATAGAAACTTATGCTGAAGATCCATCTACGAGTACCTCGAAGCAATACGGAAGCAGTCCTGGGGTGGAGGGAAAAATCCAAGAGAAGAGGAGGGTTATTTTTAGGGGAATCACCACACACGTAGTAGCGACGGTTACTATATGTCGCGAAGGCATTTTTAATCCAACCTCACCGCAAAAAAACAAACAAAAACAAAACACGAGATGGGTTAATAGTCTGGCAGGTAACGCCACAAAAAGAATTTATCCAAAATAGGATGTCAGGCACCCAAGGGCACTACTTAATAGGTCAAGGAAAAGCGTCTCTATGCTAGTTCGACATGCACAAAGTTTGAATGTACCTCATTTCGACTATTATAGAAGCTGCAAGAATGAGAAGGAGGAAGAACACTTCAGGCATCTTCTCTGGCTCTGTCCCGCATGGCATGCCACTAGGTTTAGATACTTCGGCTCATCGTTCTTGAATGATATCAATGACCTACATTTCGAGAAACAGAAAGAGAGAGAGAGAGAGAGATAGAGAGAGAGAGAGAAGAGAGAGATAGATAGTGAGAGAGAAAAAGAGAGAGTGCTGCGTGAAAACCAAAACTCGTAGCTGCTTTACAACTTGACAACTCATTGCCAATATAAAAAATTTAATATAAAGAGACAACCTCATTGGGAACATAGAAAAAACCTGTGTTCTATGTATAGGGTTTTCCAATAACAGGTGAATGGATTGCGGTATTGAGATATGATTAACGATTTCTTTATGGCTGGAATTGGATGGTATTAATCTGGACAACGTTTATTTTCAACAAGACGGCGCTATGTGCCACACAAGCAACGAAACCATTGATCTTTTACGAGAGGTGATCACAATTGGCCACCGAGATCTTGTGGTTGAACACCTTGTGACTTTTGGGGCCATCTGAAAGAAAAGGTCTACGCCAGCAGCCCAGGGTCAATTCAAGACCTCAAATATGGAATTCGTGAGGTTAACGAGGACATAGGGCAGCCACTTTGCAAATCGGTTATGGAAAATTTCATGAAAAGGATATTGTTCTGTATGCGTGGCCATGGTGCTCATTTGCCTGATGTTATTTTCCACTATTAGCGGCAAACCTTCCTTTTTATAATGAAGTAAACATCCGATCATTTATATTAAAAAATAGCATTTTTCTTTGAATATCAAAATAACACCTCTTATAACACCTCTTAGATAGATGATATCTTCATCCATGTTATTGTGCCATACTGTTGTTGTTGTAATTGGCGTTTACACCCTTTATTTGGGGTTTGGCTGAGCTCCTTCTCCGATTTGTACTGTGCGCAACTTGATGTTTTTTTCCACAAATGGAGGAACTTACAGTTTTGAGCCGACCCCGAACGGCAGATATTTTGTACGAGGAGATTTTTCATTGCAGAAATACTCTCGGAGGTTTGCCATTACCTGCCCAGAGGCGACGGCTAATAGAAACAACTTTTTCTATCATTTGGTGATTCATGCACGAAGACTCGAAACTTTGTCGAATGTTCCCAATGGTAGCCGCATCAATCCGTTCGGCAACGGTGACTGCTAGCATACACCAGCGGATAACGAACTCCTGGTTTCATTTTCCCGGATATTCACAATTATCAACAGGTCAGTATTACTTACAGACTCATACAAAAGAACGACTAGGCACTGGACACTACTTCCACTAGTTCCACGCTTAGTTCACTAGGACACTTTGTGTGCATTTCACCACATCCACTGGTAGTTTATTACAATTCAATAGTCTCATTGGGTGTTCATTTAGCCTTCTGCAACGATCCAGCTTTCTCTTAGTTCGACTACTGGCGCGCAATGAAAAAGTAATTAAATTTCATTAAACTCCATACCGACAAACACCCGTTCACCCAACTGTCCCCAACGTGAAATAATGGCAATCGTAGCGCAAACACCCTCCAACCTATTGCATGTGTATGTGTGTGTGTGAACATAGTTCAATCTACCGAAGGACGATTGTAGTGGGTAAGGGGGTAACTGACATTGTTGCGCTAAAAGTGTGTGTCGATGGGTGCAAGTGTCAAAAAAGTGTCGCTGACAGCCACCAACAGCAGACAATGACAAAACGCGCCGGCCATCAGATCAGTGCCATCAACACAGCACGAATGTGGGCAACAAAAAAGGGAGGAAGTACAACAAAAAGACCCACATATATGTGCCTACTGAGCCACCCGGCTCTGTGTGACTTTGCCAACTAAATACTATAACTGTATTCGAACTAAATACAAGCATACAAGTACGTCTTCAAACAAACATTCTGTGCTAGCGCATTGAAGGTGGTTGTGTGCGAGTCTCACTGTTAGTGCTTTGGTACAGTTCAAGAGATTTTTTTTGTTTCTTTTTTTCCTTTATATTTTAAATAGTGAGGGAATGGATATAGTGGAAATAGTGTTGTATGTTGTGTGTTCACTTGTGTTGGGGGTAAAAGTTTGTGTGTCTGTTAGCCACAGAGTGTCATTATTTACGCATTCACAGCTGGATAACAGCTGCGTTGGGGGAGTCACTAGCGATGCTGTAAAACCCTTTTTTAACTTTACTTTTTTTATATGCATATGCGAACTGCCTTATTCGATTTTTGTTCACACAAAAGTTTGTTAAAAATAGAAATATAACATCGCAATAAAAAGGTAGTCACTTAGGGCTCAAACATTGAAAAGATATAGACGAAATTTGACATTTATTTGAAAAGTTTGAAAAGCGATATTTTAAGCGCTGGGATGATGAAGGAATTTGAGAATGAATCAATAGAATTTTTATTGAAATTTGGGTATTTTGTATGTTATTTTTAGAAAATAAAAACATGAAGAATTAATCTTATTCTTTAGTGTATTTTTTAAAGGATCAAAATCAAATTTAATGCAGAGTAGTGGAGCCACCAAATCCCTTGGTGCTCCTTGGCTCGCCCAATTCAAATTTCAATTTCATTGCAGTATAGTCGTAGTGGTAGTCCAGTTGCATGGAAAAACCATGTCCTTTAGAGGCAAATAGGTTGAGACGATTCGGAAAAGATTTATTTTTTAATTTTTTCAATACATTGTTTGTAAAACTAAGTAGAAATATGTATATGCATTTTCAGAACTCTACATATAAATAATACTTCTTTCTGGAGTTACGCCCGTCTAAAAACCCCTCTTGCGGATATTTGCACATTTATTTCTTTAATTAAATTCTACTTAGTATTAGTCCTGGTCGTAGTATTTGGCTATTTATTGCAGTGAAACTTCTTAGGTGTCGATGGATGGGCGAGAACGGAGAGTAAGTTTCAAGGCCATGCAACGTTTTGGGCACTTTCGTTCCGCGAGAGAGAAAAAAGATATAAAGTAGAGAAAAAGGAGAGAGAGGGAGAGAGCTATAGCTTATATATATCTTAGATACACTTTAGGCTATTTTTCCTGAGTTTTTCCTTGTGTGTTATATTTCCTTGGTGCCCACTGTTTAGGGCTTTTTGTGTTCCCAGTTTTTTTGGCGTTTTTTTTTTGGTGCCTACTTTTTGGAGCCTACTTTTTGGCGCTTATTTCCGTTTCCTGACTTGTGCTTGTGCGTACTATAAAGTGCTATCCATTCCGGCGTCAGATTTATTGGTATTGCCTTGCGGTAATTTGTGCCGTTGCTGCGAGCCTGGAATCGCCACGGTTTGTGTCCGGCATTTACCTACACCGGTCGACCCTTCTCCGTTTTTTGTAAATTTTGTCTATTTGTATTCTCTACATATGTTGTGAATTTTTTTCGATATATATTCTTTCTCTCTCTCTCTCTCTCTGTCTCTCATTCGCTCTCGGGTCTCTCCCTCTTTCTTTGTCTGCCTTGAAAGTTTCACCTCTTTTATGTGTACTACGCTACACGCATTTTTTGTGTAGAAAATAAAGATCTAGTTCATTTTTTATAGTAAGCCGTATGAAGGAAGGTTCCAAACTTTTTACGAAATTCAGAAAAATTCATAAAACTTCCATCACAATTTAGATATTTTAGTCAGTTGATTAGGGAAACTCTCACAAAAGGAAACTTTAAACGAGTTTTGTGGATTTATTTTTCAAATGTCGAATTTAGGTTTTTTACTTTCTTCTAAAGGAAAATACTTCCTTCATGCTGTGCCAAAATTTCAAAGGTATCCCAGAAACATTTACTGAGATATATGACTTTAACTGAAATAGTCCCCTTTGTTTAGATTGGGATATTATAAAAATTGCTTATTGTTAAAAAAAGCGCAGATGCCAATAAATTTGGAGTAAAAAATTATATTAGAAACAAAAAATCTTAAACAAAATTTTAGCCATTTAAGCTCATTCAGTTTTTGCTAACTTTATAAACTAGTTCATACATATTTAGGTGTTTTATTAATATATTTTTGGTGTTTTTTTTTAATTTTTCCACGCAAATAAGCAAAGCAACAACTCAATGAACGATACAACGTACTATTTGGTCACGTGAATCGAGGACTTACTGTAATAATATTTTGCTATAAAGCAAACAAATTTGAGAAGCTATCTTGAAATATTTGTTTTTGTGTTTTTCGAAAATTTTCAACTCTTTTTCGTGACTTTGAAGGTGCAAACTTGATTTGCTTACATGAATCGAGGTGTTACTGTATCAATAATTTTGTTATAAAAAAAAAATATTAGAAATTCTTTGCAATTTGACATTTCACTGCATCTCATCAAGCAACACGTGTGTTACACGCTGTCAAAGTCAGCAATCAGCCGCCAAAATCTTTGTAATATACAACCATTTACATTATAATAACACACGCAAATATAATTGGAGATCATAACTTGGTGGTTATATAGAGAATATATCGCAACCCAGCATCTATGAATTACAGGCATAACAATTCACTGAGCAGCAAAAACTAATTTTGATAGAAATCAACGAAAAAAATGGAACAAATGATAATTTGCATAATTTTTCGGCAACACTTTTAATAAAAGCCATAGAATACTACCGTGTGGTGTGTCACTTGCAATGCGACACATTTTGACGGCTAAATATTTGACAGTTGCACAGGGTTCAACTGCCTTTTTTAACATTAAACACATGAAATGCGTAGACACACACGCACCCATGCCAGCGCTTAACTCCACCTCCATAAAAATGCAAAAAAGCTTGCCTACGAATAGAATATTGAATGGAATAACCAACCCTCAAGCCGTTTTGAAAGTAATTTTTGTACGCATCAACCTGCAGACAGACACACAAACATACATATGTAGATACATACATGCATACACACACACATACATAGCTACGCACTCATCACACAATCCATCATAATCATTGCTCGCAGCCATAACAGAGTTGAAGTTTGGCAGTTTTTGATCGATCTGTTTGTTCGTCCATCGGTCTACATATAAGTGACCTGTCGTCGCACCCTTAAGTGTGTATTTAACCCCTCTTCCCCACACGCAAATGCAAGTGAATATAAGATTTTCACGCCCTTTTATGGGAAAAGGTATTGAATCAAGTACAAAAATGTTAATTTAAATTTTTTATGCAATTGTTGATCTGCGTCGCACGCCGCTGGGCATTTCTGGCAGGATGAAGGATAAAGGATATGTATACTGAGCTCTTATACAAATTTCAACCACCGCAAATTTAACACTTCGAAAGTGTTTGCAACGCCTCCATTTATTAAGGCTTTTCATGGAGAAGCTGGCACTTCCGGGTACGTTTTTGCGTTCCCAAAAGTGTGTTAATGTTCATTTTGCATGCTTCTTTATTTTTCGTAGCCAAAATTTACCGCCCACAGCGAGTTTTATTACGCCTTTAATGGTTGATTTCTCATTTAACTGATATTTGATAAACGTACGCAAAACTTCTTGCTACTAATATCAATAGCCACCTGAAGCCATAGCGATGGCAGGCATTTGGTGTTCCGGTTTCAATCAGGACCGAAATTGCGCATAAAAAAGTAAAATATGGAATTGCAAAGGTATGAAACCCGTTTTTGTTTCGCAATCTTTCTTGTGCTAAGGTCATTATCATTGAATTGAAATGGGCTGGATCTCAAGATTGCGTTCGACTTCAGGTTGGGTTAAATTAGGATAAATGGCTGCCCTTGCGGGGAGCCCACGTAAACAAATATTCAAAATTTGTCCATTCTGATACCATACAGCGGGAAGAGAGGAGAAAGGAGAAGGGAAGGAACCAGGCAAGTGACACCGGACTGGAAGAAGGAGCTTTGGATTAGTATTAATCGCTTCAAGCTACTGATGAATTCCACCAGCTGTGTGGTATTTAAACCCACAATATCCACTGGAGTGGCGAAAAAGTAAGAGCCCAGATGTCTAAACCTTTGCCCGACAAGAGCAGGGCAGCTGAGAAAAAGGTGCTGAGATGAATATATCTCGTTCTCCACACAGGTTCTACAGAAAGGACTTGAAGCAATCCCAAACCTCACAGCAGGGGCATCTAATAGACAAAGTTCGGTAAGAATACCTACCAAATTTGAGAGCTGCGGCTTTTTTAGTCTTAGAAGTTCCCTTAAATTTTGACCTAACCGACGCCTCTACTAGACAGAGATTTCAAATACTAGGTATCGAAACAAATCACCTTCTCTGGAGCGATTACTTCTTTTTGGCGTACAAAACTTGACGGACGGTGAGCGCCCACTCAAGCGAGGCTTCACTGCATATCACATAAACTCTCCTGTGCTTTTGGAAATTTTCCTTCGCTTTAAGGGCAAGTGAATGAATTAAATTTCTAAATGAGAATATCTGATTTTTGTCATTTCCAAAATTTTCCATTTATGCTACTCAACTGTCATTTTTTAATACCCAAAACTGATTAAATGTCATGCCTCAATGTTTACTATTTACTCTGCGCCTTATTTGTTGTTTGCCTTTGCCTGTGGCTTTTGAATTTTTGTTTGCAGTTATTAAACTGCCGCTGGTTGTTGTTGCGCATTATTGTTGTTGTGTTATTGTTATTTTGATTTTTAGCACTTATAGTGTTGGATGGATGCTGCTGCGGCATTCAGAGGCGCTTGTGGCCGTCAAAGTGACAGGCGGAAATTGATGCAGTGACCAGTGAAGCGTGCGGAAAGTTTGTTTTCCGAATATCTACTCATGTCATATATGCACGGCGCCATATGAGTGTATGTGTGTATGTATGTATGTGTGACCGCATGTATGTATTTAAGCATATTCATGCATACATTTGAACTAAATTTGCAGAAGCGGAAACGGCTGAAAATGAGGTAAGAACTGGCAAAAATCAAGAAGACAGGCGTATGAGAAATATGTAGATGAATCTCACACACACACATACAATGATCAGGTGCACTTGTATGCATGGTGTAGCTTCTAAATAAATATGCCACCCTGTTGCGCCAAAGCTACACACTTTGATGCCCAACGCAAGGGTTGTGTGCGTTGGCATGAAATTGAAATGACGAAAATTTATGCGAAAATCATCACCAATTCAGAGCAACCACAATTTGACGTTGTGCATTTGGCATTTGCACACGAATCTAATGCTGATGGAAAATTTAGTTACACACAAATATATCTACACATGAGTGAGTATATGGATTATTAAAGCCTCTCACGATGGTTATGTGAATGTGTGAGACACAGAAAAGGCTTGGCTTAGATAAGTTAACCAGATTTCGAGGACGATGGTTTTTTCGTTTAAAATCAAAGTTAGAAATTAGACAAAAAATGTCTTCTATGCTTGATAAATTTCAATTTCTGTCTCCCAGTATCTTATTTTTAATATTTTATTTAAAATTTCGAAAAAATAACTTTTTTTCATAAAATGTTAATGAAGGGTGGTTAAGTTTCAAGGGCCGGTATTGATTTTGAATAAAATACAATTTTTTTTGAAAATTATTGTCATTTCTCTTTATTATGATAATATAGGTATGGCTCAATTACGTATGGAACAAAATATCGGCCAAATAGCCGCAGCGGCCTCGGCGGCACACCTCCATCCGATGGTCCAAATTTTCGATGACGCTCAAGCATAATTGAAGTTCTATGCCGTTAATGTGCCGAATTATCTCATCCTTTAGCTCTTGAATTGTTGCTGGCTTATCGACGTACACCTTTTCTTTCATATAACCCCAAAGAAAGAAGACCAGGTGTGGTTCATATTCAAAATCGGCCCTTGAAATTTAACCACCCTTTACAAGAGAAACACATACGATTATCCTCTTACGATTTCTGTTGCAGTCACAGGCGCGAGGAGGAGGTGGAAAGCGCTGATCACTTACTTGAAATTTTGAAGGCACGATTTGCGATTTTAAGATTTCAGATTTGAAAAAACCGAAAACCGAATTTTATATTAGTTTTTAAAAATATTTTTTATCATAAAAAATAATTTAGATGATAGAAGAGTTCGGACGCCAAAGATCTGCATAAAAATGTTTGGAAATTTTATCAAATGAATCCAAATAATGCAATTTTTGGAGATTATTTCAAACCGATCTGGCTTACATAATTCTTAATCTTTTTTAGGGAATATTTTGGCGGAAGTTTTAAATTGGAAAGTGATTATATTTTTGCATCAGATTTTTAAATTAAAAAAAAATATGTTTATGTTTATGTGTCTTAATGTTGTTCCACAAATTGAGAAAGCTACAGTTTCAACCCGACACCGAATGGTAGATGGTTTTTTCTGAGGAACTTTTTCATGGCAGAAACACACTCGAAGGGCAGAAATACACTCGGAGGTTTGCCATTGCCTGCCTTTTAGATAAAAACGTGACTCGAATCAAGGCACTTCCGAATGGTGGTCACTCACCAACCCGTTCTGCTACGGCATTCGCATGGCTTCTCAAAAATTTCACGCGACCCCTAGACTATAATTCCTTTTGGCATCATTGCACTCAAGATGAAAATGAGCCTAATCAGAAGTGGTAAGTTTTCGGCAGAATTTGACTTTGGATTCCAGCTATGAAAGATTGTTCAAAAGTTCCCGCAGAAGGTCACAATCTTGAAAGCACCAGAAAAAGGCAAAATTGAAAAAAATTACAAAAAATGCTGGAGCTAGAAACTTGGTGTTGGCGTAAAACTCAATAGGTGCCTGTGAAGCTCTGAAACTCAAGAAGTAGAGTATTTTACCATAATTCAGATATTTATAAATGTTTCAATTTTCTCCACTGACGAAATTTTCGCCGGGCAGACAGCTGGGTTGGACTTGTTGTCCAGGCGGCGGTTAGACCGCAGCTCACCAGAACCATCGCTCGCCACATTGATATCACGCTCGTACCTTGAGGGGTCGTGGCGCGGATATCAGCATCAGCCGCAGGGCAGGGAGGTGTGCTGCTTTCATCCACCGTCTTTCTCCGCTTACGTCTAGAGCGAGACAATTTGGGAGCGCCAGTGCTCACCGAGAACCCGTTGGCCCACCGAGAACCCGTGGCCCACCGAGACCTTTGCCCGCCGCTTTCTCCTTTCCCTTCTTGCCACGCGGCTCGATTTCCCGTTTTCTTTGGTAGGTCGTGCCGTCGCCGAAGCAGCCTCACAACTCAGGCCCTCCGAAAGCGGGAAAAGTTTTTTTGAAGAAGAGGACATTGCGATAGTAACCCCCGTCTCCTCCAGGATGCGCTCTCGCTTATAGAGCTGAGAGACTTGGGTAATGGTTGGTGCGTCCAGAATCCATGCCCCTGCCGCCGAAACGGGTGGATTGCCATTTGTGTGGGTTCCACCTGGAGCAATTAATACATCGCTTTCCATTACCTTTTCGATTTTTGTTCGGGACTCCTCCCTAGACAGTTTGGTTCGCGGGTGGCACCCTGATTCTATGCCAACGTTGAGTTATCACACGAGTGTTGGAACCTAACCCAGCTGGGAAGGCGACTATTATGAAGTCAGGGTATACCTATCCACCACCTGGGAATTACTAAACAGAAACTGAAACGATATTAAACTTTTATGATATTCCAAATATTTATAGAATGCACATACCCCTGTGCCAATCAATTTCGTTCATTTTCACTCGCTGATCGTCTAATATACGATCAAGGATTTTATCCTCGATTTCTGGTGTGATTATCTGAATTGCGTGACAAGAACACTCGACGTGAGTTGGGCTGGTAGGACCGCGCTAAAATTCAAGCAATCATGTATGAATTCGATGGTAATGAATTTCCATAATACTTCCTTTCCTAATTTGATTTGATTTTCGATGGTTTTTCTAAACAAAAAATTGTGTTCTATTTCACAAACTTCACAAAATTCATTTTTCCCAACTATTTTAATGATCTGTAAAAAAAAATTAGTATGAAAGACATTTCTTGGCAATCGAAATATGAGATTTGATGTTGGCAACACTGCCTGTTCTAACCTGTTTCTCTTCATTCTTTATCTTGTCCAAATCTAACCACCAGAAATTATTCAACAAAAAATTCTGCCTCCGGGCACTGAATTGCTTCTTTTTAAACTAACAAGAAAGAAATGCCCTTTTTCTCCACATTCCATCTGCTTTAAAAAAATTTGCTGCATTTGCTTTGTGCCAAATATCTAAAGTTCACTGTACGCAGGTTTTCAAAAAGTTCATCAACTACTTCGCGGATTATTATTTCTTTGTAGCGTTTCATTACATGCAACCCTCAAATAGCGATAACCAATATTCCAAGTGTTTAGTAAGCAGAATCACCCAGTCATCCATCATTGCGTCAAATTTGACAATATCAGAGTTGCACAATCGTTGATATGTGGACGTTGACATTTCATTAACCGCAAGTATTACAAAGTGCGGAAATGAGGCATGAGATTTAGATATGCATATGCGTACGGATGCTTACACCAAACAGTTTTTCTTGTAAGTGGTGTGAGTGCGGCCCGCAGGAAAAATGGGGGCAGACTCGTATAAGGTCTTATATTGGACAGAATTTGGAGAATAATTAAGAGGGGTTACTCTTGAATGCTTCTATATTCTGGTAGTGAAAAAGTCCAAAGTCGCTTTGTATTTTAAGGTCCTCCCAGCGTTTATTGGTACCATGGATCTTGCATCGTGGTCAGCTGTAACAGAGTTCAGTGTCAACTTCGTGGAAGACTGTTGAAGACATACGACCGCTTTCCAAATATTTATTTAACTTTATTCGTCATTTATATGATCAACGATCAACGTTCTATCTTAAACCAGAGAATGTTAATGCATTAACATTCTCTGCTTAAACTACCACCTAAGGCATAAAAAGTTCTTAAGGTTTCCTTTACATGCCAGAACGCATAATTTTGTTTCAATGGCTACCACTAAGCAAGCTTACTCTGCTCTGATCTCTGAACTCTGAACTTGCTCTGAATCTTCACTTTTTTTTTTTTTTTAAGAACTGAAGCGTATTTTCTTGCCATTTTAGGCCAGTTACCTTCTTTTGGTAACTGAAACGTCTCATGAAATTGAACTGTGGAAGAAAATTTGCAAGGTTTGGGGGCTTCGTTGGTTTTGGCGCTAGCAGTTAATAAGTTGTCTGCCAGTGTTTAGTTAAGATGAACTCAAAACTAAATACAAAGGCATGTATATGGTGACCATGAATATATAGCTAATAAGGTGCCTTTATTTATTCAAACCATTTTACCTCTCCTACCAATTTACAAATGTTGTCTATTGTAATCTCTAGCTGCTTCTCTTAGTTGCAACACTTCGTCTTAAGCCATTGAAGACTTGAACCAGCTTTTCGCAGAGAAACCCCAGAAGTTCTACGCAGATGCAATAATAGCCCCACCTGAAAAATTGTCAGTTTAAAATGCAGAATACTAATGACTTTATTGAAAAAATGCTGGATTGCTGGCGTATGCCGATGGTATTGAGCTCATCGATCTTAACAACCGCGCTGTTAGTTTTGCCTTTTCTAAGCTGGATAAAAAAACGAAGCGAATGGGTCTGGTGGTAAACGGAGAAAAGATTTCTAATTATAGGACAACAGCAGGAAGCATCCCAAATATTACAAGAGAAGCTCGATCAAACTTCTAATGCCTAATAAAAGTGACCTCTGTTACGACAAAAGAGTGCGAATCCAAGTTTTAAGTAAGAAAGGGAAATCTGAGGTTGAGATTGTCAATTTCGTGGAATGTTCCCGGTGTGCAGTCGAATGTGCTTTTAAGTGATTTCCGGAGACGAAATCCTACCATAGAAAAGTGAAAAAAACTAGTGAGGCGTTTTTCGAGAAGGCCGAAAACTAAAACGCGAGTCCCTCGAAAATCGTAAAAAATCCTCTTCTCTCCTTGCAGCTGCCCTGTCGGAAGAAACAATTACTTCCGTAATTACTGTGAAGGATGTAAATATCTACTCCGGCAGCCAAGCGGCAATTAGGACCCTGAGCTCGTTGTTTGTGCGTGACCCTGGAGACGGTTTCATTGCAAAATGATTCCCTTAAGAACCTGTGGCTGCTCCTGGAAAGATGAGCCTCGCGTCAACTCAACGAGCACTGGGCTAGTGCGCAAATATGCAAAGTCGCGAAATCTTTCTGACCACGGGTATATTGGGGGCAATCGAAGGAACTTCTAAGAGTAAAAAAGCCGCAGCTCTCGAACTTGGTAGGTATTCTTACCGAACTTTGTCCGTTAGGTGTCCATGCGGTGAGGCTTCGGATTGCTTCAAGTTCTTTCTACAGAATCTGTCTGGAGAACGAGGTAGAATCATCTCAGCACCTTTTTCTCAGCTGCACTGCTCTCGTCGGCCAAAGGTTGAGACATCTGGGCTCTCACTTGCGGATATTGCGGGTTTAAATATCATACACCAGGTGAAATTCATCACCTATCTGGCTCCTTCCACCTATCTGGTTCCTTCCCTTCTCATTTTTTCCCTCCCCCGTATGTCCAAGTGGGCCCCCATTTAGCCGAACCTAACCTAAGTCAAAGTTTGTGGATTTTCTTTTGTACCGATGGTTCGTCGGTTCAATATCAGCACAAAAATTGCAGCCGACCTCCTGATAATGGATGAATCCGTGGTCCAGATAAATCTCAGTGCATCTCCAGTATATAAACAAAATTTTTAAACTCCAGACACCCCACAGCCCCCTCCTTCTCATGAAGTTATCTCAGAATGCGGATACTTCATAAAATAAACGTCTCCCCTTCGGATAGTGACCAAATTCCCAAATTTCATATTGGTACCTAAGTGGTAGCAATAGCTGAGAACTGCAAATATCTCGGCTCCATTGTAAGCAATGATTGCACACTATCCCGCGAAGTGATGAGTCACATGCAAGCCAGCTGGCAAAGTTAGCGCGCAATCGCAGAAGATCTGTGTGAAAAAAATGCCGATGAAACTAAAAGGAAAAACTTATAGAACTTTGGTCCGACCCGCAATGACGTATGCCTCTGAATACTGGCCACTCTCTGCTAAGCAGAAGCAAAGGATTCATTCGGCAGATATACGAATGCTGTGTTGAACAACGAGAGCAACAAAGCTGGACAAATAATCAAACACATTTCAGAGGTAGCTGTCATTTGTCTCCAATAATTGAGAAATTTAAGGAAAATCGCTTGCACACCATGGAATGGGCATATCATTAGAAGATCATGCAACAAAGAAATTGGTAACTCAGCCACTTCCATCATTTAGACGTGGCAGACCCTTTAAATTCTGGCTAAATTCCAATAGAAAGTTATATACAAAGTCAATGAAGGGACAATCCAAAACTGTTTAACATAGAGATTGCGTACAAAGAGGGCTGACCCCAACTAAGGAACCATGACGAGGTAGAAGAAGTGTAATTATTAACTCTTCTCTCTTCAAAAAGCTAATTTGTTAAATTTTCTTATAGTATCATATTTACTTTTCTAAGAAGAACTGCCTATTTGAAATAAAAAAAAAACGCACTCGCTTGGCTTGCGACACAAAATTAATGATTTGTGTAGTTTTAAAGCTCCCACCAAATACTTTGCATTGGGCTTTGAAAAGAGCTCATTCCCAGTTACGTTCATACATTTATGATTGATACATAAAAAAGTTGTATATATGTATTTGTAACTTCACAACCACACATTCTCACGCACACCTTTCTAAGGACATCGCAACATCACTAAACGCGCTTAACAGCTTTGCTTGTGTCAGTGTTGATTATGTGTGTAAGCCAGCGACATGAAAACAAAAAGTGACAAGGAAAAGAAAGCGAAAAATATAACTGGTAAATAGTGAAAAAACCAATTGCACTTTCATCTTGATTCAATGACTGTCAACAACATTTTGCTTTTGTGGGAGAGTTCATATTTTTTATTTGCCAACAGCAAAACAGAAAAAACAAAAAGCAAAGATGCTAAACACGTTGGATGTGTGGGAAAAAAGGAAGAGGCGATGTTTAGTTTAGGTGTATAAAGTAGGTATGTACGTTTGTATGTGTGTACAGTGGCGAGCATAACTGAGCGCATATGGCTTTTTTCAACCAAAACAGTATAAATTGATCTTGCAAAAAAATATAATTTGTTTTATTTATTTTGAACCAAAATTTTCAGACTTTTTTATTTTTTTTTTAATATTTTCTTTTTTAACTAAAATTATAAAAATTGAACTTTAAAGTTTAAAAAATTTTTTCTTAGTCAAAACAATATAAATAGAGTTTTCAGACTTTTAAATTTTTTTTTTAATTTCTCCGTTTTTTTTAATTAAAACAATATAAAATTGATCTTTAAAATTGTTCTTAATTTTTTAAGCAAATCAATACAAATTCAACTTTCAACTTTTTCTACAATAAATTTTTTTCAAATACTATTTTTTTTTTTTAACCAAAACAATATAAATTGAACTTTTTTTAAATTTTCTAAATTTTTTTTACCAAATCAATTAAATTGAACCTTGAAAATGTATACTATATATGCAAAATTTAAAAAAATTCCACAACTTTCTACCCCAATTTTCACCTTTTTAATATGAATCTTTATACAATTTTCGAGTACGCAGTAACATGGCTCAAGAAATTTTAGTAAAGTAAGGGCAAGTTTTGAGCGGCCAAAAATGTACTTGGATTTTTAATAATTTTTTTCTTCTAACGCCTTTTTTTAAAGACTAAGCTTTTGTGCAAGTCCGCAAGACCGTTTACACAAAAAAATAATAAAAATATCAACTTCAGTTTTTATAACTTGCGCTTGTGAAGTGAAAAACCCGCCAGAGCTTTCACCAAACAAAAGATATTTAAAAATCTGCGCAATTCTTTAGCCACTTGAAACTTACAGTTTATTTTACTGAAATTCAATTGTCCATAAAACTGAATACCCGAAATTTTTCTGAAAATTGAAATTAAAAATTTCAAAATTTATGTAGATGAAAATGTATAAAATTTTTCTAAATTTTTTATAAAGTTTAAAAGTTACAAGCCTTTGATCTCGGAAGCATAGGGCCTCGGCAAGACTCTGCCATTGGTAATGGACTGTTATTTTTGCGCCGTCCCATGTGATGTCGGTATCTGCTAACAACATCGACCTTCTCCAAGTAGTATTTTTCCAACAGGGAAATCTGTTCCCTTGCGGGTTCCAGGCCAGTGCCATTTCGGTGATGCTATCCCGTAGTTTTCTCAATGTGTGGCCTATCCATCGCCACTTTCTGCATTTGATTTGCCATAGGATGGGCTTCTCATTTGTTGATCTCCAATGCGCCTCGTTACTGATGGGTTTTGGCCGCAATATTCCACAGATGATGCGGAGCCATTTGTTAACGAAAGATTGTAGTCTCTGTGTGATGGTGTTAGAGACCAACCATGCTTCACTTCAGTACAAAAATACTGACTTCACACATGTGTTGAATATTCGCAGCTTAGCGCGCCTGGAGATTTGCGAACTCGCCGAAACTGTGTGAATTCGCCCGAAAGTCGCCCTTGCTTTCTTTAGCTTGCAGTTGATATCTTCATCTGCTCCGCCGTCGGTTGTGGTAGTGCAGCCGAGGTAGCAGAAGATTTCGACAAATTCCACCGGGCACTCGTCACCTACCCACATGTCTTGCTTTGTTTTTTGGCTGACTCTCATTGCCCTTCGTTTTGGCTATGTTTACCTCCAGTCCGGCAGTGCGTGGCGGCGTGACTAGGCTGTCCGCCTTCGCTTGCATGTCAGTGAGTTTGTGAGAGAGGAAGCAGATGTCAGCGGCGAAGTCTAGGTCCTCGACATGTCTGGTGAGGCGCCATACAATGCCTGTTTTGCAAGGTAAATTGGCTCATAACGTCGTCTAGGACGATGGCGGAGCGAAGGGGCGACAGAGGACAACCTTGCCTTACCGCCTGCATTGGTGGTGAACGGGTCGCTGATGTTGCCGTTGTGTAGCACTGTCGGTTCGAAGTTATTGGGCTCTGATAAGGCAGATTATTTTAGCGAGATTATGTGCCCTTTGATTAAAAAATTAATAATTTTTTTCGTATTTTTTTTAAGTCCATTTATTACATGCCACCTGTCATAAAATATAACATTTAGAATTTTTTATAGTTACAATTAAAATAATTCAAAAAAAATTTTAATAAATAAAAAAAAATTTAATAAAAACAAAAAAGTTATAAAAAAATAAATATTATAAATAATATAAAAAATAACTCAGAAAACATTGTAAATGTTAAAAAATTCAGCATTTTTTAATAAAAAAAAATTTCAAAAAACTTTTAACTCAAAAAACATTGTTAATGTTAAAAAAAATCTTAATTTTTTTAATTGGAAAATTTGTTTAAATAAAAACAAAAAAAATTGAAACAAAAATAAAAAACAAATTACAAAAAACATTAACTCAAAAAACATTTTAATTGTTAAAAAAATCACAATTTTTTTAAATAAAAAAAAATTTTAACTCAAAAAACATTGTAAATGTAAAAACAAAATCATAATTTTTTTAATTGGAAATTTTGTTTAAATAAAAACAAAAAAATTTCAAAAAAATGTTACCTCAGAACACATTGTAAATTTAAAACAAAATCATAATTTTTTAAATAAATAAAAGTTTTAAAAAAATGTTGAATCAAAAAACATTGTAAATGTTAAAAAAATTAATCATTTTTTAAATTAAAAAAACTTCAAATAATAGTATATTAAAAAAAATTACAAAAAACCATTGTAAGTGTCAAAAAAATCATAATTTTTTAAATAAAAAAAATGTTAACTCAAAAAACATTGTAAATGTAAAAAAAAAATCTTTTTTTTAATTGGAAAATTTCTTTAAATAAAAACAAAAAATTACAAACAAATTTTACCTTAAAAAACATTGTAAATGTTAAAAAAATCATCATTTTTTAATTGGAAATTTTTTTTAAATAAAAACAAAAAAATTACAAAAAAATGTCAAAATCATCATTTTTTAAATAAAAAACTAAAGTTTTAAATAAAAAAATTACAAAAAAATGTTAACTCAAATAACCTTGCAAATGCTAAAAAAAAATTATCATTTTTTAAATAAAAAACAAATTGTTTAAATAATAAAAAAATTACAAGAAACCCATTGTACGTGTCAAAAAAAACATAATTTTTTAAATAAAAACATTGTAAATGTAAAAAAAAAAATCTTTTTTTTAATTGGAAAATTTCTTTAAATAAAAACAAAAAAATTACAAACAAATTTTACCTTAAAAAACATTGTAAATGTTAAAAAAATCATCATTTCTTAAATAAAAAAAAATTTTTATAAAAAACAAAAAATTACAAAAAAATGCTAACCCAAAAAACTTTACAAATGTTAAAAAAAAGTATAATGCACTCAGTTGTGCTCGCCACTGTTGATATGTATAGTGACTACCTATACACATTTATACGATAGTTAGAGTCACGCATTAAATGCTGGTAGTTGCACTTGCAGTTACTATTTTTTTAGGCTTTTGTTCTTGTTGTTGCTGCTGTCTAACCTACTTCGTGTGAAGTCATAATTTTAATGGCTACCTTTCAACAACAATATCGCTGCTGTCAGTAAGCCACCGCTGTTGTTGTATTTGCCTTTGCCGACTTTCATTAAACACCGAGTGAAACATACAACTATTCCATCAGCAACAACATAAATAAAAATCTCTGCGCGTCACCTCATTTTATACAGTAAATGCTTTTCTATACCCCACCACCAGCCGCCAGTTTGCCAGGCAGCCAAGTGAAATTACTTGCTTGCCAACGATTTATTCCTTTTTTTCAGTCACTTTCCTTTGCCATTCAGTTTACCATTAATGTGCAGCGTTCAAACTATTCCTACGACGCGGGTGGAGTAATCAGGGGTAGGTGGGACGCTTGGCTTAGCATTCATTTGCGCTCAACACTTTCTTTGGTGTTTTATCAGTAGATGTAAGAAAACGTTTGCGTCGATGCTAAGGGCAACTCAACTCGACAGTAAATGTGGCGTTGAAAGCCAACAGCCAACAGACGATGTTCGGGCGTTTAGGTAACAGTTCTACTTCTGCTTCACTTTGTGTCATATTTGCTTAGGAAATGTTTTATATTTTCTAAAGACCAAAATGCCGTGGGAGAATGGCGATCTTTGTGTTGAGCTATTACTCGTATTTGCTTAGGCCGTTGAGTAGGTTAGGCCACAAGTGAGTTGGTGTTGAGGAAGACGTGGCAGGAGCAAAGTAAAGGATGTGCTGTTCCAGCAAAGTTTTATAAGCTTAATGAGAAAGGACACCATCAGCAATTTGTAGGCAGTTAGTGTAGCGTATACACAACTACACGCACAGAAACATCATCGAAACTACACAAATCAAAATGGCGCCACAATCAACGTCAACTTCATCTCATTTTCTAGTGCGTTGCTGCAGTGAGATTCCCCTTCAAAAATCACTTTAAATTATCAGCAGCAAAGTGAATTTAAATTGATTTTTATCGTTTCTTCGTCGCTTGCAGCTTTGCACTTTCCTTTTTAGCGAGCGCAGCATCACCACTCCACGCACAACAACTCATATTTGGCTAAATAAATATTTGTCGACACACGACGCAACGGGACTCACAGGGTGGTAGGGGTAATAGTCGGATATGCAGGCGCATAGGCAGTTGTGTGATTGAGGTGGTGTATATGTGTTTACACTCACACATACATACATATGCAGGTGGAGGTGTGCTGTGGTGTGCGAAAATTCGTTAAATTGCGAGCAAATCTAATCAGTGCGAATATTTTCTTATTTGCACGCAGGGGTTTTGCGGGGTACAAATAAAATGTTTAGTTCAATAAAATAAAATTTGACTTAACAGACACAAAGTCATCAGCATTTAAGGAATAAAATAAATAAAAAATAATAATTTGAGGATTAAAAAAATTAAATATTTCTTTAGCTCTAAATTTCTTAATAATTTTAACAAAATTTGAACGCGTTGCCAAATGCAAAATTTCAACGGATTTACAATCAGAAATTCAAAACATTTCAATTTCAAAATAACTGAATTTTTTATACTCAGTAGACATTAACACCGACACCAATCGAATGGTAGGCAGGCATAAGCGCCACTCGGCGAGGTCAGCCGCCAAAACAGCAACAAATTTCTGTTTCAATGTTCTCTAAACGTTTGTCTTTCCGGAACTGATTTTGCACGCAATTTTCGCTGTAATAAACAATAACTTGATCTATAAGGCCCAAAAGTATACCGATTTAGTTACCTCTGACAATTTGAAGCTTCCAAACGGCGCCGCATTATGATTAAGCGAAAAAATATATCTACCAGAGAATGGCATTAACCGCAAAATTCTATTCATTATTCACTGCTCTGATCTTGTTGCGTACTACCATTCCTCGATCACGCCTAAAAGTATACTATATTTTCCACAACAATTTCAATTGATCTCAACACTCTGCCGATCATACAGGTAAGAAAAAATAATCACCAAATAAACAAGAAAAAACAACCAACAAAAATCTGCTGCTAAGATTGAGTTGAGATGAGTACAAATAATAAAGCAGATACAAAAACCAAATAAAATAAGTCTGCAGTGAGTGCACGTTACGATTTTTTCGCTACCTGTGCATGGACCGGCGGCAAGACTTGAGAGACACCTAAAGACGAGATTGAGACGGTGTGGCGGTGCGATCAGCAGACAGAACGAACCACAATTAGCGCATTGGGCCGCCGAAATGAAGGCAAAGATACTCAGTCGCAGCGGATTCGCGAGAGTGAGCGCAACGTGAACGCGTTAAGACGGAGTGAATGGCGAAGCGCGAAAAAGCCAAAATACTGAGATACATAAAGGGCTAAACGGAGTACCAAATGTACTTTGTGTTGCGGTGTGTGGCAGCGCAGACAAAAACAATTTGCCTTAATGTGTGCTGAAGGAATTTGTGAAAAGTGAAAGATTTTGCTATGAAATTGTGGAAAAGTGTGGCTTTCAGTGGTGAATGATGATTATTTGATTTACAATTCGTAATTATAAATACTTTTCGGCACTTTTTTTTTTTGGTATTAAATTTTGTGGTAGCCAAACCGCATGATTGGCTGCCCGTTTGATATTTTCTTCTTTGTGTAAGGTTGAGCTTCACTTTGAGTGTAATAAAATGCCGAAATCATTGAAAAACTGGTTTTTGAAAAGTGCGCGCACGCATACGCACACGCTCTGATCGCAATTTACAGACTGAAGTGACGATAGAGGGGTTTTGTTTACAATTTTCCGATGTTGAGGTAAAATAGCAGAATTGGAGAATGGAAAATAGAAAATAGCAGAAGATTGGAGGGAAAACGAAATTACATAGAAATATTATATATATAAAATATATGAAAATATGTATGCATGTCCGTATGTATGTATGTTGGAGCACACAATCAAAGTATGTTTGTGGATATGTAGGTACATGAATACGTGCATACATATTTACAAGCATCAAAACAAAAAAAGTTTTCAAAAACAAAAATTTGAAAAATATAAAATCATAGACGAAAAATAAAATTAATTAATTATGGTGAAATAAAATAAAAATGAATTTAAATCTTTTCTGGTGAAAAATAAAAATTAAGAAAAATTAATTAAATTTTTAGGGAATAAAATAAAATAAAAATACTGCAAATTTAATTTAAACTATTGTGGAATGAAATAAAAATGATGAAAAATTAATTAATTTTTTTTTAGGGCAAAATAAAATGAAGCAAAATTAATTTCAATTTGTAAGGAGTAAAATAAAATAAAAAAGAAACAAAATTAATTTAGACTTTTAGGGAATAAAATAAAAAATTAAAATTAATTTGAATTTTTGTGGAATAAAATAAAATAAAAATGAAACCAAACTAATTTAAATTTTTAGGGAATAAAATAAAATAAAATGAGGCAAAATAACTTAATTTTTTTTAGAATAAAATAAAAAATAAAAATGAAGCAAATTAACTTAAATTTTTTTGGAATAAAATAAAAAATATAATTCAAAAAATTAATTTAGATTTTTAGGGATTAAAATAATAAATAAAAATTAAGGAAAATTAATTTAGCCTTTTAGGGAATGAAATAAAAAATAAAAATTAAGCAAAATTAATTTAAAATTTATTGGAATAAAATAAAAAATAAAATTGAAGAAAAATTAATTCAGATTTTTAGGGATTAAAATAATAAACAAAAATTAAGGAAAGTTAATTTAGATTTTTATGGAATGAAATAAAAAATAAAAATTAAACAAAATTAATTTAAATTTTATTCGACTAAAATAAAAAATAAAAATGAGGCAAAATGAGTTTAGATTTTTAGGGAGTAAAATAAAAAACCAAAATTAAAGAAAATTAATTTAAGGTTTTATTGAATAAAATGAAATAAAAATGAAGCAAAAATAGTTTAAATTTTTAGGAAATATAAAAATGCAGGAAAGTTAATTTAATTTTTATGGAATTAAAGAAAACAAAAAAAATTTTAAATAAAATAACACCAAAAAAGAAAATAGTCAATTTAATAATATGAAGTATGTAACAAAATAATTTAATGAAATTAAAATGCACTAATCAAAAACAAATCAATTAAATTAAAAATATTTTTACTACTAAATAAAATATATAAAATAATGAGACGAAATCAAATGAAATAAAGCAAAACAAAATTAATTTTACACCCTTGCTATTCTCCTGTTCACTCCCAACTAGGGAAGAATGGAAGACAAATCTTACCGAAAGCGATGGCCCTCTGACTATATATACAGATGGTTCAAAACAAGACGGCAAAGTGGGATTTGGAATCTTTTCCAATTCCCCTCACATCAATCTATCATTTAGATTACCCGACTACTGTAGCGTATTCCAAGCGGAAGTATGCGCTATCTGGTATGCTGCGAAAACTCTCTTAGAAAATCGAATATCACTAGAGGATATCCGCTTTTTCACCGACAGTCAAGCGGCCGTTCGAGCACTCAGCTCCTCTTATACCCACTCAGATGTGGTTCGATCCTGTCTCTTATCTCTTAACGAGATAAGTGTTCAGAATTCTGTCCAAGTTATCTGGATACCGGGTCACAGTGGATTCGAAGGTAACTGCAAAGCTGATGAGCTCGCAAGAGCTGGAGCTGCGCAATCATATGTCAGTAACTTACCCACAATCCACATTCCGCTCTCAACATGTAAATTACTCATTGATCGAGAATTTCACAGCGTTGCTGATCGGAGGTGGCGAGTGGAAACTACTTGCGTTACGACCAGACAAATCTGGCCATCCTACAATCTGAAACAGACAAAAACCCTTATAAGTCTTTCGAAACACGAACTAAGGCATATAACATCTCTTATCACCGGCCACTGCCTTTTGGGCACTCACGCACGTCGGCTCGGGGTTCCTCAAAACGACCTGTGCAGATACTGCGAGGACGAAGATGAGGAAGTATCGAGCAGACATTTGCTGTGCAGTTGTCCGGGTCTAGCCAGAAGTCGACTCGCTCTTCTAGGCTCTCCAACTATTGACAATCTTTCAGTACTCTCGGATCTGAAAATCGAATCTCTCATCAAATTTTCGAAACGAATTAATATCTTTGACCAAAATCTACAATAAAAATCTCGGTTAGGTGGGGAAATCATTTAAAATAATGAGCTCTAGGGCAACACAACGGACCCAACTTGCGGTCTATGTGGCACTCCGATGCGGGGTCACCCTTAAACCAACCAACCAAAATAAGAATAAGTTAAAAAAAATTATTTAAATAAAAATAATATTTAACGAAATGAGATTAAATTAAGCAAAATAAAATAAATGGAAGATAAAATAAATCACAAAACATAAATAAAATAAAGTAAAATTCAAAGTAGTTAAGCAAAAATTAGGCAAAATAACCAAATTAAAATAAAATAGATATGAAACAAAATTAATTTAAATGTTTAAGGAATAAAATAAAACAAAAATTATGTGAAATAAAATAAGTTAAATAGGAAATTAGTTTATTAAAAAGAAGTTAAACAAAATGCAGCAAAAAAAAATTAGTTAAATTGAAAATATTTGTTTACTATTATACATAATGAGATGAAATAAAAGAAAATAAAAAATTAATATTAAATAAAATAATAAATCATAGATAAAATGGGCTAAAATAAGAAGAAACAAAAAAATTTTACGAAAAGATATTAAATTCAGCAAAATAAAATGAATGAAATGGAAAATAAATCACAAAACTAAAATAAAATAAGGCAGAAAGTTAGTTAAGGAAAAATTAAATAAATAAACCAAAATAAAAAGAACAGAAAAAATTACAATTAAATAAAATAAAATGCTTTGAGTAATAATATAATTTTTTTTTTGTCGTGACAGACTAGCAAGAACAGCACTCAGACACATTTAAGGCCATTGTACTGCACTCGGGTTACCTTTTTAATTTTCTTTAAATCTACTCTACCTCCGAAGAAATCTGAGTAGATCTTGTGGTACCAAGGAGCCAGTTGCAAAGACCTCAATCCTGATTCGAGCGAAGGCTGGGCAAACGCACAGAAAGTGGTTCACCGTCTCATCCTTTTCTCCACATACTAGGCAGAGTGCACTGTCTGAGATACCAACCTTCGCCCATAGAAAGTGGCACGTCATCAGTCCAGCAAACTGCCTACAGTCCACTCTGCTTAGTGACAGGAGGAACTGCGACGTCAGACATGACAGGTAACATCAGTTTTGTCCATCTGTAGCCTCTCTCAGCGCGCCAAGCTCGCTTGTGGGTTAGAGTAACCCGTTTGCTAATCATGGCTTTGATGGCTGCAGAAGGGAGTGGCAGAAGGAAGGTGGCCTCAGAGCTCATTCTGGCTAAAGAATCAGAGATCACGTTACCCACGATACCAACGTGTCCCGGGACACATGTTAACATCAAAATATTACGTCTGCGGACATAGTTTAACCTAGATTTACAGTACTCAACTACCCTTGAAGTGGTTGGAGGGCTGTCTAAGACCATGAGCGCAGCTTTGCTGTCGCTACAGACTGGTAATAATATAAAGTTGTGCCAAAAAACTTTGATCTACGCACATTTCCTTATTGTCATTTTTGAAAATATCTTCTGAAGAAGGACGTTGAATGAAGAAAAAAAGATTCTGTATAACTTCGAAGCCTGTGTACTACGTAAAACGCGAGGCATTGCCATCTGATATATGCCATCTTTTTATCATTACAGCATAACACAATAATTTTTAGAAAGTACCGACTTCAAGCGACGAGTCGTTACCTCAGAGGTTTTCCATTGCCTGCCGAGGGGCTACCGTTATTAGAAAAAACTTCTTCTATCCGAATATGGCAATGATACTAACCCATTCGGCTACGGTGGCCGAAAATTACTAAGGGTTGTTGTTGTTATTGTTGTTGAAGGGGTTGAGTATTTCTACTTAAATAATCCAAATAGCGACCAGCACCGCTTTACTGTCACCGTCCTCGTGTGATGATGTCTTGTTTTTTTTCCTTCTAAGTGGGATCCATTTAGTCAGGTCTAAATATAACAGCAAATTCTTTTTCTCGATGTCTGAGATCTCAATAATTTGCTGTAAAAAAGACTTACCGAAAGAGCGAAGTCGTGCCCTAGCTAGTCCTGGACATTCACATACATAAGTAGTGGTAGAGACTTTCCTTCACCCCTTCCACTTGACAGCTTCTGCAGATGGGATCGAAGGGGAGGTTGAGTCTGGCTGCATGATCCCCTATCTTCCAATGACCTGTAAGAGCTGCAGTGATGATTGGATGAAATGTTTGGTCGAGGGCATCGAAACAGGTGATTCGTCCTTGGAGAGGACAAAATTACTAAGAGTACTACATTAGATGAACTCTCATACAGGCATGCATATATAAATATGTAAATCTAATATAAATAAATTAAAGTGAATATTTTATAAATTAAAAAAATAAGTGCGAAATATTTTTTTTAAGCCGAATCACAAAATAAGATTAGCTTTCTTTACATCAGTAAATTAATACAAAAAAAAAAAAATTTTATTTAATTTCATTGAAATTGGTTAGCTGCCTAATTCGAAAGGTTTTGAACTAAAAAAAAACATATCTCAAAATATAGTCACAAATTGAAAAAGTTTTGAGTGCATAAAAAATTATTTCTCGCCTTAGGAATTTAATTGATCCTGCTGGATATCAAGTCGTCGAGTAAATTGCCAATGCATGAGAAATAGAAAAAGTGCATTCAATTAAAAGCGAAGTGCAATACAAAATAAAAACACTAACAACACTGCCAACAACAATTATACGCAGCACGTGCTTTCAACTGCATAGTTGCATGAAAAAGACTCAAGTGACAAACGCGATCGTACAACAAATGATTGGCTGCCGCCGCTGTTGACAAGCCATCAGGCAAACAAACGCACCAGAAAACCAAAAGAAAAAGAAATAACCAAGTAAACCAGAAACACAAACGAAAGACTTAAGCGACTAACGCGCAGAGTGAAAGACAAAACAAAAACAAAAAACTGTTAAAACACCCAGACCAGTGAGTGTGTCGTTGCCGAGTATATAAGCGGACGAGGCACGTCGCTCCGCGGTTGCAACATTAATTAACTGACATAAATTAACAACAACAATCAACCGACAGCAGTAACAAAAACAACAAACTGAGAAGACTCGCTCTCAGTTTGTCACTTAGTGCGGTGTTACTACAATGGGCACACGTGTTCCCCCACCTTGCCCCACACCACTGCATTTCGATCAGGCCGCCATGGCTGGCCTGCCACAACTCATCACCGACTTGCAACGTCTGTCCGAGGATCAGGAGAGCGCCGATTTGGTATTCATTTGTGGACGCGAAGAGGAGCGGATCTATGCCCATCGCATTTTGTTGATGGCGCGGTAAGTAGGCGTTTTACGGTGGTGCAACGGAAGCCGGTTGCGAAGGGTGGGTGGTGTGTTAAATACGTATGCGCTTGTGCATCTGCGGCTTCCGTTGCAAAATGCTGTAATACGATCTGTTGCATGCTTGTGGTTTTTTCGTTTTGTTGTTGTTGTTTTTTTGCTATAACTCAAATGCGTGATGTAATTTTTTAATTATTCGTCAACTGCTGTATTGTTGTTGTTGTATAACATTTATAAATTTCAATTTTTGCGTAACTTTTTGTTGTTGCCTTTAATCAATGCGGTAAATGTTTTACTCATTTGCATTTATGCTTGTTTTCTTTGCTGATTGGCAATTACACTGTTCAACATTGTTTATGCAACACGAACAAACTCGAATAGGTTAGGTTAGGTTGATCTGGCCATCACGTAGACCTATTGTTCCTTAGCACATTTCCCGAGGTAAGCCCAATATATGTTGGTTCCTCACCACGGGTTGCTACTTCTAGGCTACTTTGTAAAATAAAATTGAATAGGGACTCACCTCTATCGTTTATGTCAGAGCTGCCTCAGATGGTATAATGTGAGTTTCCATCGGAGCCTACGACAAGCGCTAGCTTCCTTCACTCGGCTTCCTTGGCCAGTCTGTGAAGCTCGTCCGGCGGTGTATCCTTTTGGTGTGACATTTAGCAGGACCCAAGAAGTAATGCTTCATTCTTGCAGTCCTGGATTGTAACTACTGTCAAGTCATCTGTGAAGAGATTAGTATTAATGAGTATCACTAGAGCGGTTTCGAGTTTGTCTTCTATGTCGAGATCCTTCTCCAACTCCCCAGTTTCCAGCGTATTTTGATTATTATCTATTGGGCTGCGTATATTGAGGCGAAGGTTCACGCTACTAACACCCCACGCTATTTTCCCAAACCTTGCATATAAGATGTCCTCCGCTGTTTTCTTAATTTGGATGATGTAGTTTTGGCCTCCATCTGCATTTGCTGATTTAGCCACCTTCAACACCTTCCAATCATCGGTAGGAACATCCGTATTTTGTCGTTGCAGGAGTTTTAAGACATACTCAAGATTTACCGTGCGCGGTATCAGCACCTTAGCTGTCCGTGTCGTTGGTATACAACTCCGATCCCCGATTTCAAGAGATGTCCCTTCCCATAGGCTTTGAAGTTAATTTCACCGCTTCCTTAACCCATATGAGAGTGTGATCATCTTTACATTTAATTATCTTGGCGCCGCTGAACCAACCTGCTCCATCAAATGTACCCATTGTTGCGCTCAGATCAGCGTCAATTTTTGCGAACAGAGCATCCAGTAGTTTTATCTCAACTACCTTCCATTGCTCCTGCGTTATCTGTCCCAACGGGTTACTGCGATCAGTAAGCGCCACGGTCAAGTGCTTCTTGGCTACCTCACTGACTGCCGCCGCTGCTTTAGATGTTGATGGCTTTCCACCTACTCTGATTGAGTGCTTCGCGATTGGCTTTACAACGTCGCCTTTACACTTTCTTTTTGTGTTGTGCATCTTCCCTTCGCTTTCTGTAGATCGCTGCCTCTTTACGGCCATTTCCTGCTCTACCTTGTTGACGAATATTGAGTTCGATACGGCACATCCAGCACGTGCTGCAAAATGTGCGCGGTCCTTTTCTACCTCCTCCCTAGCCTATGCCTGTCTTTCCGTTTCTGCTTGCGTCAGATTGGCCATGCCACCAAGTCCGTCGCAGATCTTGACCGCTGCTTTGTATCGCGACTTAGCTTTCAACTACTCCTAACTAGAATACGAATGAAAAAGAATATCTCGAAAATCATGGTTGCCGATGACAGTAATAGTCTAGAAGGTCATAGTTTCTTCAAAAGAGAGGTTTAAGATTTTATAATCTTAAGCGAAAATGCAAATAGTTCAGTGAAAATTTTACTTGTAAAATGACTACAAATATAATTTCTGTTCAAAAACTTCTATAATAAAACTCGACGAGGATTTTTTTGTAGTACAATTTAAACCTCTACCTTATACCTGAATGCGCATTTTTGACACTTGCTCAAAACAAGTATAATGAAAGTTCATTAAGCTAGGCAGTTAGAGGGTTAAATTGTTCCACAGAATTTTAAGCAGACAATTCTATTGGGGGTCACTGAAGGCGAAGAATTCGGGGGTCAGTGAAGGAGAGTGCGCAAGGAAGCTCTGTCCAAGCTAGTTTCTATACTTTTGGTATAGATACAGCCGCTGAAAAATACTTAATTTATTTTTGAATTTAACATTGCCATTTGGTCACCCATGGGTGTCCCCATGGGAAGGCTAATTGAAACCGTAGGTTCGCCAGATCTTGTACGGAGTTCGCTATTAAGCTTGACTCTACCCCGTCAAGCAAGCTCACCGGCACAGCTGTTCCACCGCGAGTTTAGGGATTTTTTTTGTTCTTTTTTTAAGGTGTAGTGATTTTGACTCCGCCCCCCGCTCTAAAAACTGGGCCTTGAAAATGAGATGCGGAGGCAAAATCCACCCCAGGGAGTTTCTTCTCCCACGCCCGTCTATCGGCAACCAAAAAACCAGCAGAGACATGACCGTACTAAAAAGGGGCAATCGGTCCTACTGATATCCGCACTACCCCAAAGGGCGGACCAATTTACTGGTGTCGCCACCAGCTAGCCTAACGACTGATTAGGAATCGTATGAAGTCTACTCTCAACCTGTGCCCTGCAGGTAGTAATATATACCTGTTTTAATTTTTTAACGACCTTGTCTGGTCGACTTGTTGGTCCGCGAGAAGTATTTCATTTCCCTCTACCCACCTAGCTATACCAGAGAATGATACCCTATCCACCACCTGGAGGCGCGCTCTGTAGGGGTTACAAGTTCCCCACAAGGGCACTTCTAATATCTGACTTCATATTCGTTTTTTTATTAGAAATGTTAGTCAAACGCCACAGCTCAAAATCATTGCAAACTAGTGTAATTAATATAAAAAAAATTTTTTACATTATTTTACATTTAGTTCCTTCCCCCTTTTCATATTACAATATTTTAATATGCACTCGTTTGCCGCTTCATTTAAAACTTGCTTATGTGTAAATAATTACAAATGTTTTTACATGCGAAAGTGGCACTCGGCGTGGTGTCGCCAAATTGACAAATATTATAATTACGCTTGCAATAAATTTATGATAAAATCGCGAAATCGATTTATGGCCTTTTGAATGCCTGTATTAAATGATTGCTGCATTAAATTGTTGTTGTTTTTTTTGGCCCGTTGCAGCTGCAAGAGCTTTAAGATGGCAAAGCGTGGTGAAATCTGTCGCATCCCCGGCTGCTCAGTGTCGCCTGCAGCGCCAGGTACACCCACACCGGTACGACTGCCGCACATAAATCCGGATGTCTTTCGCCAATTCATCGTTTACGTCTACACAGCGAAGGTAATGAAATATTTTTTTATTGGCATCTAAATAAAAGCAAGTGTTACAATGCAATCGATGCAAAAATGAATGTTTTGCTGTTATTAATAAAGCATTTCACTCTGTTTAACTACTTGTATCAGCAGATTTCTCTTTCAACTTGCGCTGTGCCGTTTTTGCTTTCAGATTATGCTGCAAGATTCGCGTGTTTTCGAAATGATGACTCTAGCGCAAGATATGGGTGTTGAGGAGCTGCGTGCGGCCTGTGAAGATCATGTGATCTCAACTCTATCAGTGGACAATGCGTGCACGTTTCTCACATCTGTCATGGAAATACACGAGAAAGCAGGTATGACAATGAATCTTTCGCTTCACTTGTTCTTATGTATGTAAAATAAAAAAAAAGTAATGGTGCGATTCAAATATTTAAGTAGGTATAGAAATATATACATAAGTATGAACAAGAATATGGAAAGTCATCGAGGATCCCTCTTTATGAAGTCCACTTATATGAGCTTCAATTGATAAACCAAATTAGTCTGAGTATCGGTCATAGTATAAGACTCTGACTGGCCTCATACGTGCATACGATTCATTGGAGAGGCACATATGAAGCTTTGTTTTTAATACAGGGTGAACGATATGAACACTGCTTGTATCTGTAAAACAGCTCACGTCAGCATCAACGTCAAAATTGTTCTAATGACAGTTCAATATATTGTTTATAAGCCATTAAAAACATTTGCGTCTCAGTTTTGTTGAATTTTTTTTTTCTGTGATGGAATTCAAACGTAATAGTGTGATTGCGTTATATTTGGCTGGAAAATCAACCAGCCATTGATCGTGTGCTCAGTCACCTCAAAGTGAATAAAATGTTTGTGTATCGCACTATAAAACTTTACAATGATACTGGTAGCATTGCAAAACGCTATGGAGGTGGACCAAAAAAAAAACCGCAACAACGCCATAAATGGTTGGAAAAGTGAAGGCTCGACTTTAACGAAATCCACGTCGAAGTGGAAGAAAAATGGCAAAAAAACTGAAAATGCTGTCTTGAGCATTCGACGCATATTGAAAAATGAGCTCAAGGCCAAGTTCCAAAAAGCACACGATCTTTCACACCATCAAAACAAAAAATGCGGTGCGAAAGAGCAAAGGAGTTGTGGCGCTTGCACGAACGTGGCGAATTTCCTAACATTGTGTTTTCTGATGAAAAAAATTCCCAATTGAGCAGTTCATAAACACTCAAAACGATCGTGTTTACTTGACCGAACGCTCATACGAGAATTTTAGGCCACTCGAAGCAATTTCCCATCGCAAGTAATGGTTTGGGCCGCAGTGACCGCTGATGGACGCTCTCCAATCGTTTTTATCGAGCCTGGTGTCAAAGTGAATGCGACTTATTATCGGGAAAATGTTTTAGAAGCTGATTTAGAGCCGTGGGCACGCAAACATTTCGGTCGTAGACCATGGACGTTCCAACAGGAATCGGCACCGTCTCATAAGGTTCGTGTGAACCAAAAATTCGCCAGACGCAAGTCCGATGGACTATTCAATCTGGTCCATGCCAGTATGGATGCGCTGAAAAAAGCGATTATACGAGAATGGGCCAAAATACCTCAAGATCACATTCGTGCAGCATGCAACTCATTTTTTTTACCGTTTAAAGCCTAGAGTCAAGGCAAAAGGTGGTCCTATCGAGCTAAAATGAATATATTATAAAGGGTGTTTTTTTAGAGGTTAGGTTTTCAAGATGAAATAAAACGTATATAATTTAATGTTATGGCCAAGAATTTAGCTTTATTATAAAGATAAGGGTTTGCCATTATGTTTTAAAAATGATTTCGGGCAAGTGGCCGCCGCGGCTGGCTCGAATAAATTCCAGCCGAGAGGCCCAATTTTCGACCACTTTTTGCAGCAATTGGGGCCGTATGTCAGCAATAACGCGCCGAATATTCTCTTCCAAGACGTCAATCACATAGCCCCACAAGAAATAGTCCAGCGGTGTTATATCGCACGATCTTGGAGGCCACGCCACAGGTCCACGGCGCGAGATAATGCGCTCACCAAAAGTTTCCTTCAATAAATCGATTGTTGCGTTGGCTGTATGGCATGTAGCGCCGTCTTGTTGGAACCAAAGGTCGTCCACATCAACATCGTCCAATTCAGGCACGAAAAAGTCATTAATCATGGCTCTATAGCGCTCTCCATTGACTGTAACATTATGGCCGGCTTCATTTTTAAAGAAATATGGACCAATGATTCCCTCTGCCCATAGAGCACACCAAACAGTGACTTTTTGAGGATGTAACGGCGTCTCAGCAATGGCTTGTGGATTATGTTTACTCCAAAAGCGACAATTTCGCTTATTGACATACCCATTCAACCAAAAGTGAGCTTCATCGCTGAACAAAATTTTCTTCGTTGCGTCGCGCGAACCGAACCATTATTTTCGTAATAAATTTGCACGATTTGCAAACGTTGTTCAGGTGTAAGTCTATTCATTATGAAATGGCAAACCAAACTGAGCATAAATCAAGTGACAGCTGTCAAAAAGACCATCTACGAAAAAAGTAGTGCCAACTTGAAAACCTAACCTCTAAAAAAAAACACCCTTTATGTTAAAATTGTAATCATTTTTGAACAATTTTGTCTTTGAAATCAATAATAACTAATTTCACACAAAAAAGTTATGGTGTTTTGAATGGGGAACACTTCATATCGTTCACCCTGTAGTATATGACCATTATTCCACAAAAGAGTCCGCAACGAAAATATTTCCTTTCAATCTTCATGTTTTCCGATTCAATTCATACACCAAATGAGTCTGAACCTGAGTAGTAAGTGGGGAAATTTGCTCTTGAGAAACAATAACAGTTAAATCCAGTAAAGCAATAAAATTAATAGAAATATTCAATTACTATGTCAACAAATAAGCTGATTCTGTTGAGGTCACTGAGAGCAGGATAGCGGTTCGCGAGTGTCGCCATCTTCTATATTCTCTCCACTGTGCATTTCATTTACACTTTCCCCACGGTGTAGTTACGCTCTTTTTCTCACTTCAATCTATGCAATTAATGTGCTCTACCATACTTAACTTGTAGGCGGCACCTTTTAGAGGCATTCGGAACGGTTTTTATATCAGTAAGGAATACGAAGCTTTTCGTTAGAAAAAAAATCAACCATAAGAAATTTCATGCGGTTTTTATACCGATAACTTTGTAAGAGTTTTTTCTGACAATTAAGTTTGAAAGAGATATCAAAGGTCTATTATATTTACCTTATGTTAATCGGGCACATTTTTCAAGCCTAACCCGTACAACTATTACTATTACCATTAAATTAAAAGAAATACCTCAACTACTTTTTCAATGATGTACTTCATTTTGTTAGCAGTGAAGTAATTTTTGAGATAGGTATTACAGTTATTAATATGAAGAAGAAAATGTGTCTTTGACCATCGATATCTCCTTAATCTTTCATTAGCGGAAAAAAGATATAATAATGCCGTTATAATAACCATAAAATGTTTTGAGAATACACTTTTTTTCCGCTACCACACTTTACTCAACCCCCCAACAGCTCAAAAATTATTTTTATCACAACTTATCTATGCAGCAGAATTGATTGTACTTAAAATTTAAAAATACATTCTTAAGTTATAAAAAATCTTTTATTACAGAACATTAAATAATACATAAAAAAATTATATAGATATGATTGCTTATATTTAGATATTTCAATTTAATAATTTTAAAATACTCAAATGAATTTAGCGCGGCAACATATCGGCTGGTTGAAGTCGTAGCTAAGGTATTTTATTTATGTTACATCTTTTGCCTCCTTCTGGGCGTCATCTGCCGTGTGAATTTTACTGGTATTGTTTTAGGTTAGGGAGTGTAACATCACTTGAATATTTTCACAGGGTGACAAAAATATTGCATATAAATAATTTCGTTGGACAAAGCAGCAGAAAAAATAAATTAGTTTTCCTATATAGCTCTTTTGCCATAAAAATTAGCAGCAATAAAAATATTCCAGCACGAATTGTTATTATGAAAACATGTTTTTTTAGTTTAAATTAAAAATGCCAGTTAAAGCTTCGCTTATAATACGTTCATATATACAGAAGTAGATGATCTACTTTTTCGTGCGTAATTCCCAATCCGTAATTAAAACGCTAGATTTCCCATACAAAATTTCTCTCCCAAAATCTGAGATTAGAAAATAATCCTAGATTATTACCATAGTTTTGGACATACAATCCAGTATTATCGATAATTATTATTACGAATGTAAGGAGAAACATCAAAATAAAAACTAAATGAATTAGATGCTGGCAAAGAAAACAGATTTTAGACATAGTTCTAATAAAATGTATTAATATAAAAGAAAAAGGCGGGTGTCCATAAATGCTTTGTCCTCTTATTACTTATCATAAAATGTATTATCGAATTTCGAGTGCGTATGTTTGCCATAATTTTTTGAAACCTCAGCAAACGTCGTTTACGGATTTCCCCCAACTGGTCATTACTAACAACCAATTGCGCGATTAAATTAGCTTCTCCTGCTCCTTCTAAATTAGCTATCGTTATTAATAGTTAAACAAACCAAAATATTCTACGAAAATAATTTCAATGAAGGAAAACCTTTCACAACAGTATTGACAGCTGATTGCAATTTTGCAGGTAATCTGCCATATGTGAACGGAAAGATTAATTTTGTGAATTTATTGGTATTTAATGAATATGTGAACGTACTTTTAATCACTGAAAATTGTATGCACTTCTAGCGAGTTTTTCGTTGCGCAAGTGCCTCTCATGCAACCCTGTTATTGTGCTTCTTCACTTCTCATTGGAACTACAACACTTTTTCCCAATTTGACATTTATGCGTGGTGCTGTCAAAAATTTTGCAAGCAACCAACGCCGGTAAACGTTTCGGCAGGGAAAGTTTTCAATTTTGTGTTAAAAATTTAAATAAAGTGCATAAAAATCATCTTCAAAATGTCTTTTAAAGGCAATACGAAAGTGCAGAAGGTGATGGTGCAGCCCATCAATCTGATCTTTCGTTATCTACAAAATCGATCGCGGGTACAAGTTTGGCTGTATGAAAATGTTTCTTTGCGCATCGAGGGACACATTGTTGGCTTCGATGAATACATGAATTTGGTGTTGGACGATGCCGAAGAAGTGTGGGTGAAAACACGTACACGCAAAAATCTAGGACGCATCATGCTCAAAGGCGACAACATAACATTGATACAAAATGTGAGCCCGTCCAAGGACTAAGTGGATGATGTTGAAGAGCAAAACATAAAAGTGAGGTTATGTGCTACTGCTACTGAAATGGCGCGATTTCTGGGCGCAGACGACTTGAGGAACGACTACATTTTAAACAAGCATTGAATTAATGAAAAAACCACACATTCATTACTATAATAACTTTAACTCTATACGAATTGTTTATTTTTTATCATGCACTAAAAATAACTCAGGTGGCTGCGTGGTGCGAAGCAAATGCATGTATTTCTATCATACTAGAAATTAAGTTAGTTTAAAAAACGAATTGTAATTGAATTTTAAGTTCGCTCTAATTCCAATGAAAGTGAAAAATAAATGTGAAATATATTAAAAAGCAAATAAACAAGTGTTAATTAAAGAGTGGGGTTCATGGAGGTTTATGGTTACAGAATTGGCTTCGAAGTAGTTGGAAATTTGTGTACAATGACAAAAAAACAGTGATATATACTTTTTTATAAAGACACTCGCTAATCAAATTGCTAAATTATTTTCCAGGTGCCAAATGTGCCGCTTCGTTTATGGAGCGGTGCATAATTTACATAGGTGAAAACGCCAGCGAGTGTGCTAAGACCAATGCCTTTCTGAATTTGACCAAGGATGCATTGGTTAAACTTATCTCGTCAGATTACGTGAGTAAACTAATTTATTTATTGCACTAATGCATTACAAGGCTTTTTTAATTTGTTTCTCTTATTAGTTTTGCCTCGAAGAGGAGGATGTCTGGCGTTGTGTGCTTGCCTGGGCTAAGAATCAAGCGGGCGTCACCCAACCCACCGCACATTGGACTGAAGAAGAACGTGCACGCGTTTGTCAACATCTGTCTGGTGTAATGTGCCATGTGCGTTTGCTGTTAATCGATAGCCAAGTATTCGCAGAGGAAGTGGAACCTACCGGTGCTGTGCCTATGGAATTGTCATTGGAACGTTACCGCTATGCAGCATTACATTCGAATAAAGGAGGTGGCAGTGGAGGTGGTGTAAGCGGTGGGCAAATGCTGCCATCTATACCGGGCATGACTGAAGACGACAAGCGTTTGCAGCCGCGCTTAACTGTCAATATGTTTCCAGGCTCCCAGCTGTTGCGGAATGATAAGTTGCATTTGCAGAGCGTGCTAAATGGATGGTAAGAAAGAAAAATGTGCTAGACATTAAAATTTGAATAATTGATTTTTTAAGCAAACACTGAAATCTATTAAAAATGTATAGTATAATAATGGATGTATACTCCTCTTAGGTACGGCATGCCAAAACAATCTTGGCGCTTGGTCTATCGCGCATCAACACATGGCTACTCATCGAGTGCTTTTCATCGCTATTGTGATGGTGTGGCACCTTGCTTTGTTATTGGTATTGTAAGTACATGAAAATATAAAATGTAAAAACAGAAATTAATTATCTCTACCACCCATTGTAGGGTTCGCGTGGTGAGCTAAGCGGTGGCTACACAGATGTTGCATGGGCAAAAACAAGTCGCAAAGGCGGCTACATTCATTCCGAGCGTGCTTTCCTTTTTGCGCTCAATCCCGATAGCGGTGATCCACCCGTAAAGTTTGATATAATCAAGAAGCCTTATGCCATCTGCTATCACCCAGAGTGAGTGGTGGCGTACACTATCAAAAGATTGACGCCAAATTGCATTAATTACCTGAACAAAGAAAATATTGTGTTTTATGTTTATTGATTTTCTCTCATCCCACCTAACAGTTGCGGCCCGATTTTTGGTGCTGGCGCTGATCTGCTCATCGCCAATAACTCCAATACGAATATGGATTCCTATTCAAATTTACCGCATTCGTATGATGGTCCAAACGCCGCTTACATGACACTATTTGGTGATTACAATTTTACGGTTGTCGACTATGAGGTTTATACTTTGTCCACAACGGCTGGTGGTGGCGGCGGCGGAAGCGCAGGAGTGGTAGGCGGCGGTGGCTCTGGTAATGGCAGCAATAATAGTAACAATAATAGTGTCTCAGGCAATAATGGCAATAACAGTAACAACAGCAATAGTACATCTTATAATAGCAGTGGCAACAACAACAACAGTAGCGCTAATATGTCGTCAAACGTTGGTGGCGGTGGCAATGTTGGCGGTGTGGGTGCTAACAGTGGTGGTGTTGTGAGCGCCATGCACAAACCGAAATATGAGAGATATTGATTGGATACGATTTTTTTGAGATTTTGTAGTACTATGAATTTTTTACAATTATGCTTTTATGCCCATTTCATTGTTTATATCTTCCATTTGTGTTGCAGAAACTTGTTTTATTGCCTTTTTGATGTCTTTGTGTTTGAAAAAAAAGAAAGAATAATAACGGAACGGTTTATTTGTATACTCTCCCACTAGTTGCTCTGCAGCTTAATGACTTGTTCATACTATGTTGCTTTGTGATGCTACTTTTAAAACTGCTGGAAACATTCGAGTTTATTTACAGTTCATTTTTCTTAATTCCTTTGTTCAATTTAATTTTAAAGTATTAATTGTTATTTTATATATTCGTTTTAAGTGGTGAAAACATAGATAGAAAGCAAGGATAGTGCACAGAGTGATTTCCCATTATACCGAAAGCTAAACAGAGGGACTGGAAAATAAGCCTTTGGCCCTGACGGACTGAACACACTGATGCTGAAGCACCTCGGACCATTGGGAGTAGGATTTTTCACAAGGGTCTTCAATCTGTCCTTGGCCACTCTCATTATCCCTGACAAGTGGAAAGCGGGGTGAGTAGTCCTCCTACTGAAACCTGGGAAACCCGCCAACCAAGGGGAATCTTATCAGCCGATAACTCTTTTCTTCAGTAGTGAATACCTTTGAAACCCTCCTACTCCCACTCTTCTCGAAACTCTTGGTCAAGCCCCACATCAACATGGTTTCCGAAGAGTGTATAGCACCATCACAGCACTCCTCGTAGTAAACGCCCAGATAAACCCAGGGCTTAACCAAACTCCCCTCTGCGAGAGGACCGTCCTAGTAGCATTGGACTTGAAGAAGGCTTTCGACACTGTCAGCCATTCCACCTGGGCAAATGAGGTCAAATTGCCTCTCACGGTAAAAGTCGATGACTTACGAATTCCGACAGTAAACAATCCCAATCCCGACATGAGCGCACGAAGGGAATCGAATTGCGAACACTAGCGAAAAAGGGGGCAAACACCCCCTTCATAGGTCCTAAGCCTTTCTGCGGGGTAAATAACAGCTTCAAAAGTGCCTTTCTGCGTGAGCAGGAACAACGAGGCCTAATCGATTACTGGAGAATCCAATCGGGCATGCGGCAATCCAAAGACTCATAGATCCAGAACGGATAAAGGCAGAAGCAATTCTTAACCAATGCAGAAAGGACATAAAACTTTGCACTTAACTACTAACAGGACACTGTAAACTTAATTATCACATGAAAAATATAGGTGCGATAGAAAACGATTCCTGTAGCCTCTGCAAAGAAGAACAGCAGAAGATATTTTATGCGACTGCCCAGCAGTGGCACGACGCAGACTAAATAACCTGAGAAATAGGGCTATAGATCCAAACCTCCTGGTAGAAATTAAGTCTACATCAGTTTTAGGATTTATTAACAGGTAAAACTGTTTGAGTAGGTTAAATGACTGCACAATAGATCTCTTTAGGTCGCAGTGCACGAACAGTCAATCAATAATAATAATAAAATAACTGGTTATCTCTCTACTCTTGTGAACTTCTTCACTACGCATACTCTTGAATACTCTTCCGCTATTAAGAGGGCCAGGGATGCTTCCAGATGTTTCCTCTGCAACACACTTCATGCTAGCGCTCAAGGAGCACAGTAAAATGCTCAGTAAAGTATTTCTGCTTGGGTTTTACCGCAAGAATCACCCCTGCAGACATTTGCTAGAGTCTGAGTCACCTCGCATCAAGATATCAAGAACCAAACACACCTGCAACTACTGGATCGGCCAGTATATAGACAGTCCTTGAACGATATTCGTCGGGAGGCTCGCACCACCTTCCTAAACTCTCCATCCCCGAATACCGTTATGTGAGTCCAATCACCATCCATTGCAGACGAAGAGCTTAAGCTATCTCGTAAGAATATCGCTTGCAACTTACAGACAGCCCCTACTGCCCCAATTTAAAAGAGAGCATCTCGCTTTTGCGGAGATCGGGTTTTGCTCGCAAGGGTCTTAGAATACCCGCCAACGGAGATCGGACTTGTGTAGGACATGTGTTCGTCCAACGCCAAAAGGGACGCAGTAGGAGTGGTTGTGATCTCAATCATGATGATACTGCAACAAACTGATTGGAAAAGGAAAACCCAATGGTGACAATAGCAGCATACCACCGGAGACGAATTGCTTTAGGTAAACGAACAACTAAAGAGACGCTTGAGATAAGCACTCATTACAGCATTAGATAGATGACAATACGATAGCTTGTAAGTTTCACACTATCCCAAAATTTCCAATGCGCCATTTACTCCAAAAACGTATTCCGATGAAATGGATATTATCGAAGGTATAGAGTCTCCATACGCCTTCAGGAGAAGAACCTGGACGCAGGTACGTGTTGTGTCAGCAGATATAAACATGGCACCACTCTGATGAAATATGTTTCTGACATTTTGAATTAAACCTCCTTCCAAAAACAAAAAAAAAAAAGAAACTCGTAAGACCTGTGTAACATTGGCTCTATTACGGTCTGGATATTGTAACAGATTAAACTCCTACTTATCCAGAATCGACCCTGACATACTCAATATATGTCCGGTATCTAAAGGTACCCGCACATGATCCTAACCACCTATTCGCATGGCAATTCAAACCCAAGAGTATTGCTATAGGTCGCGCGATTTGGAAGGTGGAAGAAATCGAATAGGGGGCGTCCATAAATTACGTGAGATGATTAAGGGGGGGAGGGGGTCGAGTCAAATCTCATCTAATCTTAGGTTGGGGAGTGGGGGGTCTCGGCAAATATCACGCAATTTCTTATGGCCCATATTGAACCATATTGACCTAGACGAAATGTGGTTCCAGCAGGACGACGTTACGTGCCACACAGCAAACGCCACGACATTCCATTTCAAAATCTACCCGCTCTTATTGAAAAACCCTTTATAAGTAGGTATTCAGAGGTAATTCTACGTAACAAAAAATATGCCCAGCCGTACTTATCCAACATCCCTTTTCCCCTGCTCCGACTTCATCCAAAGGCCACATTTCTAGTGACTACCATGAGACGACATCGACGACGAAAACTGATGGACAAACCGAACTCGGCAGAACTTAAAGAAGATACAAGCCTGTTACAACAACAACAAACTGTCTAGTGTTAACAATTGCTGGCTTGCTGGCCGGTCTTCTCTTGCAGCTCACTGGATAAGACGAAAAATGCTTTGACCAAATTCTTGCCACTTATGCAAACAAGAAGAGGAAGCAATAAATGCAACCACTTTTACATGTCAACAGCAATGCTGCCGAAAGTCCGCCGCAACATGTGTCAACAGTGGCAGCAACAAATCTCAATTCCCCAAACAACAACTGCAACAACGAAAAAGAGACACAAAAACGAGGAGAATTTAATGTAGCGTAACAAAAGCGGCAACTGTCGTCGCTGACTGGCGGGCTACATAGTTTCAAAAGATAAAAAAAAAGTGATTGTGTCTGTATGTATGTATGAGAATATGTATGTATGCGGATGCGCATGCATTTTGTCGGCTGCATAACAGCAAATGTCGCTGCCGTGTTGAGACACAAATTTTCCATTTAAAGTTATGCGCAAAGGACACGCGACAACACTTTGCGCGCCGCACTTGTAGGATGTCCTGCTGATAGTGTTGTTTTTGTTGCGCTTTTTGGGCTAGCAACTTTTTCACTACCTTTCTGCGCGTTCGCCTGTCAACTGTAGGTGTTTTTTGTTGCCGCTGATTTGCAACTTACAACTGAATCAGGTGTTAAATACGCGAGACACATAAAAATGCAAGCCAACAAATGGCAAGCGAATTGCAACAACAACAAGCATAACAGTATGTAACATAATGTTGCATGTTAAGTGAGAAGATGGCAAGCAGCAGGAATACACTAGCAAACGGACATTTGTATGTAGATATGTTTCGAAAAATGTTTTGCTAGTTGTTCGTCTGTGGGCTGTCTACCAGCGTTTTGTGATTATTGTTGCTGCTGCTGTTGTTGTTGTTATGTTGCTTTAGTTGCCGCCGTAGAGCGGCAGGTGACAATTTATGGCTTAATTTAATTTCTTGTGCCAAGCATCGAGCAATTTGAGCGCAAAAATGTTTTCTTTTGCTTTGTTACACCTCACTAAACGGCTGGCATGCAGTCAAATCGAAAGACTTAGGCAACAAACTCGATGAAAGTTTGAAGTAAGCGGGCGCTGGCCGTTGAATAGAGCAAAAGAAAATTGGATTTGTGTAGCAAATATACTGAAAAATGGATAATTCTGCGGGAGTGCATAAGGTTGCCATAAGGTCCACAATTGGAAGTAAAGAGTAAAGCGCTCCCTAATTTGAAATTGCCCTGAATATCCTCTTTCAGTAAAAGTGCCCATAACTCCCTCAATTTGTCTCGGATTGCCTTGGAGCTTTCATTGCACGATAGCCCAGGTTCCAGACTTTCCAACCAAGTACAACTATTGAAAATCGGTTGTAAAACAACAACAGAATCGAAGGAGCAAAAGCGCTCTTTAATTTGAAGGTTCTCCTGTATAGATCAGAAACTTGGAAAGTTTACCTACACAAATGCCTCTGACGAAATCTGGCGGATTTTCTGGCCAGCAACCATCACAAACGAAAATCTTCATGCTCTCACAAAGGACATATCCACTAATCTGAAAATCAAAAAGAAAGAAAATGCAGCTGGATTGACCAGACGTTACGTAAAGATGACATGTGACGGTACATATTGAAAGCGAGCAATTCGGTTCCTGGAGTCAAATTAAGAACTATGAAGACTAGTTTCCGCGGCCTATTGCCTCTACATAAAAAACTGCGCTGTTGTTCAGCTCGACGCAGTTTGGTAATTACTATTTTTGCCATGTTACTGACAGCGGTCCCATGTTCTTCTGAGTCAAGCGTGATATCTACTAGGTTGCTAACCATTATTGGCTTCCCAACCCTATCACTCAAATCTTCTCTTTCCAGCTCAAAACAAGGGCAGATAAGGAAAACAGCTCTGCATCTTCAACTAGACTGTCGCAAGAGGTACAGTGCGGGTCATCTTCGTGCTTAAGTCTATGCAGATAATCCTTAAAGCATCCATGCCCACTAAGTACTTGGGTCAGGTAGAAATCTATCTGTCCATGCTTTCGATTTATCCATCTGGTGATATTCGGAATCAAACGAAATATGTCCATCGTCCGCCCATGGATTTCCTCTATTCCTCCTGCCAAGTACGGATGCTTTGCTCCCGTTCAGTCCATCGGTTAGTCAGCTGTGCTGGATCCGCTCGATGTTTTTTTCATTTCGGCGAATTCGAGTGCAATCAGCTTAACTCGTAGCATACCCACGAGGTCTAATTCAGCATTCTCCGATACTGTGCGGAATGCGCAGCACACCCTGTGGGCACATAATCGGTAGACCGATTTAATGCCTTTCATGTATGTGCTGCAGCTTGTTGCTTCGACCCAGGCTGGTACCGCATATAGCAAGATAGACGATACTACACTGCTAAGCAACTTCCTAGAAGCCTGCTTAGGTCCTCTCGTATTCATCATAGTACGTGTGAATGCATTTAGAGCCTTCGCTGCTTTATCGCTGGCGTATGTTAGGTGCTGTTGAAAGCTCAACCTGTGGTCAATCATTACCCGAAGATATTTGATGTACAGCTTAGACTCGAGTGCGTGGTCACTTCTGACATCTGAGCCAGTGCGTTCTGCTCAGCATGTGGAGAGGTAGATGAGACGGCGGACCACTTTCTGTGCGTCTGCCAAGCCTTCGCTCGAATCAGGCTTGAGGTCTTTGGCACTGATGTGTTAAGAAGCAACCACCTTGGCTGCTTAGCACCACAAGATCTACTCAGATTTCTACGGAGGTCGAGTATCACTATTAATCTAAGTCAAAACAAGTGGCTCGAGAGTGGTGTGAAGCTAGTTCTTTGGCTCCGAAACGAGTTCGTGTTCAGAAATCGGCCAAGAAAGTGTTAGCATCAGTTTTTTGGGATGCTAAAGGAATTTTGTTTGTGGATTACTTGAAAACTGGTAAAACAATAAACTACGAATATTATGGTAATCTTTTAGACCAGTGTAAGAAAAAATCCGTAAAAAGAGATTTAGTTTGCAAACGCAAAAAAAATTTTCATCAGGACAATGCACCGCGTCACAAGAGCATTTTGACAATGGCTGAAATACATGAATTCAAGTTCGAATTGTTGGATCATTCACCGTATTTGACCCTTAGTGATTTTCATGTGTTTTCACACCTAAAAAACTTCATACGTGGAAAACGTTTTTCATTAAATGATGAGGCCGTAACAGCTGCGGAAGCGTATTTCGCAGCCCTTTTAGATTCTCACTTCAGCGATGGAATTCATAAATTGGAATCTCGTTGGGTTAGATGTTCAGGGAGACTATGCCGAATAATAAAGTGCATTTCAAACCATATAATTCTGTTTCCCTTATCGAACCGCAAAACTTTTTGCACAACCTGGTAATAATAGCTGTTTCTCTGGTAAGTCATAGCTTGAATAGCTATAGTACAGGGATTTATTGGCAAGTTTTTACAACTCATTTGTTTCTTATTTAATTTTAATAATTTGTATATGAAAGTTCAGTTCATTCTTCGACAAAAACTATGCAAATGAAAGCTTCAAACTCTATGTAAATTACAAAAAAAATATTAACAAATGTTTTTATCAATATTGCTAAGTTTTTAATTGGAATTAAGCGTCAGGCTAATGACCTACCCTGCCAGAAAGCAAAATAGATTAACGTAACCAACGCAAGTGTTGTCGAGGTCCTATGCTCTCGAGAGGACTGAACAAGGGGGAAAAAATTGGAATTTCTAGAACAATTTAGAGTATGCAGTTTTATAGGCCATTCAATTTTGTAATAATAAAATGAAAGTTTGAAGTGGCTCAAAATTCGCGTTGATTTTTGAGAATTTTTTTTTTGCGGATATTTCGATTTTACGAAAAAATATATCCCGAATGGTTTAATTTTAGCATATTTCATACAATAATAATCCCCTGTTGTGAAAATGATCACAAAAATAAAAAAAAATATTAGTCGATAAAAAACTTGAAGAAAAATTCGTTAAACATTTTTTTTAATAATTTTAAAATTTCGTTAAATTTTTTTTTAATGAGAATTGTTATATACTATAGTATATAACATAGTTAGTTCCTAGATGAAACATAGGGCCTCAATAAACAAGTTATAATATCTTTTGTGTAGAGCTAGAGTGTATTTGACTCCAGGAACGGCCTGTTCTGTCCGCCTCTGCTGCTACATGTTGCCTTCATGTGTTGACTGGTCTCCGACACCTACTGCTTCCTTGGGGATTCCACTCTAGCGCTGTTCTTGTGATGTCGTCTCGTGATTTGCGCAATGTGTGCTCGATTCATTTCCATTTGCGACGCCTAATTTCTACGTGAACTTGGATTTGCCCGGTAGCCGCCCAAAGATCATCGTTGTTTCTAATATCAGGCCAGAATATCCGGATTATCTTTCGTAGGCAACGGTTTAGGAAGGATTGCAATGATTGTGATATGCTTGTTGTAAAGTTCCATGTTTCACATGTAACATTTTGTGTATTACTGGAGATGTGGGTGGATCTCCATACCTTGTCAAGCAGGCCAAATGCAACGCGTCTATTAGATATATTTGATGGCGTATGCCAGTTGTTGATCCGCTGTTTTTTTGAAATTATGCACCCAAATTAGCAAAATTCATCTACATCTTCAAGCGGCGTGTCGGCAATTTGAAGGGCTTGCGTTTCGGTGGTACTCGTCCGGATTACTTTGGTCCTTGCAATGTTAATTTTTGTTTGTGTTGGTGCTACTACATTATTCGATAGTAAATAACTGTCGTTCGCATGGGTCTAGGTCCTCAAGCCGGCCGCATAAACCCAACGAAATGCCTCTGCTGACCGCACACGCTTGTCGCATTGCTAGGAATGGACTAGGTTGAGCAAGAGTGGAGATAATACATATTCTTGCCTAACATCGGCTTGAACTTCGATACTACCACTTAGAGCATTTTCATACTTCACACGGCATGAAGCGCCCGAGTACAATTCTTGTATGATAGTGACAATTTTCTCGGGCACTCCTTGCATTCAGGCTTTGCTTTCCAGATTGCTTTATGGTTGAGAGTGTCAAAAACTTTCTCGAAGTCGATGAAGCAGAAGTAAAGCGGCGAGCTCCACTCAACCGACTGCTCCTCGATCACTCTCAAGGAGTTTAGGATGATCGACGCAAGAGCAGTGGGGACGAAAGCCTGCCTATTCTTTGCGTAGTCCCTGATTCAATGAGTTGGATAGCCTTTTGTGAATTACGTGTGCTATTACTTTGTTCACCATGCCTAGCAACGTGATTCTTCGCCAATTTTTGCACTCAGATAGGTTACCCTTCTTCGGGAGAATGGTGATAATCCCCTCTTTTAACTCAGATGGTATTCTATCAGAGTTCTAGATGTTTCTCAACAAGGGCAAAAGGACCGGAACGTTTATTTTGGCGTCAGCTTTTAGTAGTTCCGGTTTGGTGTTATCGGACCCAGGAGCTTTGCAGTTTTTTAGAGATTTTATCGCATTTATTATCTCGAGAATTGTTAGTGCAATTTAATTAGCTTTTTGAATATTTCAATTCTAACTTAGGCCGCCACCTGATTAGTAATCAAAAATATTAACAAACCACCTCGTAATTTCTTTGAGAATCGATGCAATTTATACTCAATAATTGTTGATAAGTGAGTAATCCGTGGACGCACTAAACATTTTTGTTGCTGTGGGGGGAAAAAAAATAATAATGACCTCTAGTGCTATGCAACTTTAAAGGTACACTCGGAAGGAAAAAACTGGGTTCACATATTCTTTAGGTGTTGAAAAACGTTGACCATTGAAGGCAAGGGATGGCGTGGCGGGAAAAAAGGGTACTGCACTGTGGTAACTCTGGACGCTAGAAACGCTTTTAACACAGCTAGCTGGCAACTTATACTGGAAACCCTAGCAAAAATAGGGTCGTCTAGTTATATTATCAAAATAATTGAGAGCTATTTCACGGACCGTAAACTGCATTTTAGAAGTGACAAAGGCGCTGAGGAGCCTTATCGTCTTACTACTATGGAACTTAATGTATGACGGGGTTCTAAGATTGGATATGCCCCCTAGAACTAAAGTCATTGGATTCGAGAATGACATCGCGGTGGTAATGGTGGCAAAGCAAACCCACAAAATGGAGAGGATCGCCTGTGGTCTATAAAGTTGGAATTAGCTGCGCATAAGACCGATGTATTCCTAATAAGCAGCAGGAAGATAGTAGAAACTATAACTATGGGTCTGTAATCATTAGTTCAAAACCCGCTATAAAATACCGAGGAGTGATGAATGACCGTCGCTTAAATTTCAAAATGCACCTGGAGTATGCTGCGAAGAAGGCATCGAGTGTGCAGTCTGTCGCGAATCATGCCAAACAAACATGGCGGTCCTAGCCACAGCAAAAGAATACTATATAGCAGGGTAGTCAGCTCGGTTCTTGTTGTAGCAGTAACTTTGCCCTGTCAGTGTAGTGTAATCACCGGTCGTCTTCGTCTAACTCATCTAACGGTAGGCCCAGGAAACTAGTTGCTTGGACGGGTTGGGACCAGGGGGAGAGGGGTGCTAGATGAGTGGGAGTCAGCTCGGTTCTCTTATATGCCGCATCGATCTGATCTGATGCCCTGAACATAAAGACCTACACAAAAAAACTTATAGCCGTCTATTGGCTAAGCGCTTTGGGAACTATCTGCGGCTTCCGTACAATTTCGGACGATACTTTCTTCGATATAGCCGGTGTACTCCCCGTAGACATTTTGGCGAAAGAAATGCAGAGAGTCTATTTAATGCTATCCGAGCCCGACGTAAGAGCAAGGCGTAAAAATATTGCAGAAGAAGAAAGGCGCCATTCGATCGCCCACCGGTGGCAAGACCGGTGGAACAGATCACAGAAATGTAGATGGCCGCATGGGTTAATATCTATTCTTGCGACATGCTTAGAAAGGAACTATGGTGTAACAAACTTCCATCTAACCCCATTTTTTGGACTGTAATGCGGGGAGAGTGGGTGATTGTGGGGAAGTATTTAGTACGTAGGTGTAGCTGTGAGGCTACAAGTCGTGCATACTGCTATGCCGGTATAGCAGTACCCATGAGAGTTTCCTCTCCATGGGAGTCATCCCGGAAAAAAACAAAAAAAAAGGTACCAAATCAGCCCTGTACGGCGAATTGTTTCGATTTTTTGAGTGCCCCAAAACTCTCTTGTGTGAGCCGATAAGTGAGACCTCGCAATATTATGGCGAAGGATAGTTCGTCTTCTTCGGTTGGCTTACTTTAATTCTCCGAAAAGTCTTCTTTAATATATTTCTATTTAGGATTTAGCTTTATTGAGCTTGCCTCATTAGAATGTGTGACAATAATATTCTCATATAAATTCTTAAGCAACGATAAATCTCTAATATATAATAATCTACTTCGCCTCAAAGAAGAAAAAGAAACAAAAATTCCAAAATTAAACTATCAATTTAACTGTCAACGATTTCTTTCACCTCTACTTACATGCATATGTATGGGTGTGTGTATGTACGGGCATGTGTGCAGCTGCAACCTGCAGCTTAACGCACGTTTGTCGCTTAAATCTTTTGTTTGCGGTCATTTTCTAATTTATTACCCACAAACGGGTGAAATTTTCGCACAAATATGCAATTATATGACCGACAATATGCGAAATTAATACGCTAAGCCGCTGCTGCATGATATGGAAACAAATATATTCGCATACATACGCACATACCTGCATACGCACACACAAGCAGCTAGCATACGGGCACACTTCCATATCGCACCTATGTACATTTGCATCATCTCGAACTATTAGTTACTATTGGAAAAAAACCGTTACAACCATTTCGATATGTGACGATTTATTTACGCGCATTAAAAACCGCTTTTGACTGCAATGCAATCAAATTTGCAAAGTGCCGCGAAATATTGGCTAAAAACAAAAAAAAAAAAATGTGCGCGGTTGCGGCGGCTCAACTGTGGACGAGTATTTATGAAAAATTTTAAATTATTATTGGGAAAGCGGCTGTTGGCGTGTCTGGGTTGTTTAATTGGGAGGATATTATTTGTGGATTTGTTAATTTTCTTACCTTGGGGTTTTCCACTTTATTCAAAAAGCGTATTTTACTTTATACGGAACCGTTGACATTAAGCCGTTTTATTTCATATTAATAAAAATTAAGTTTAATCTGTGTTTGTATAATAAAATATGTATCGAGCTTGTGTTTATCTACTTTTCGATACTTTTCTGCGGAATACCTAAAAATGTAGATAAAGAGCTCAATATTGAGTTACCAAATGGCTTAGATGTATAAGGTGGCGCAAAATTAATTATCCATTTTTTTAATAGCTTTTTGACTAAAAAAATATTTTGAGTGATGGATATTTTTACTTCGATCTTTACGGGCTCCATAGGGTATGCAGATGACATCTCTGTAATAATTAAAGGCAACCACGAAAGGACCATAAAGGACTTAATGCAGGATGCCTTAAATATAACCTGGGAGTGATGTAGAAAAGAGGGATTATCAATTAACCCTTCCAAGGGATTATAAATCAACCCTTCCAAAACTACTGTTGGGAGCAGCACCTAATTTACATGACATAATTTAAGTATAGGGTTAATTGTATAGTTTTTATTTAATAATTTAGTATTGTAGTCTAACTTATAAGATTGTAATATTTTTAACTCGTAACACCTGGTCACCCTAATCCTTGTACTTGTCCTTGAATTATATTAATACACATTATCCTATATTTGTCATTTTCCTAACGTTCGTATCAACGCATTCTTATGTACATACATTATATATAAGCTGTGCTAAGCAAATATTTCGAGACTTGAAGCTCGACATCAGCTGAGGCCGGTGAACTTAAATATTGTAAAGGGATTAACAAACACACGAACGCGTAAATTTCTAAGTGCGAATAAATAATTTATAAAGTTTTGTGAAAATAAAAGTGTTTTATTAAATCGAAAATTAATAGCTGCCAAAAAAGCTTGGTGGCCCAACATTTTGGTGACCCCGACGTGATATTCGTGTGTTCTACTTGTGTAAAATAGAAATTATTATTCGATATAATAATTTTGTTAACCCTTCGAAAATATTGTTACGGTAGTTAATTATTGTCGCGTAGTCGTTTCCAATACCTACCCAATAAATAAAACCGTTTGTTAACTTTGTGCGGGACCTGTAAAACAAAGCAGTTAAAACCGCAACCTATATTTACGGCTAAAAATTAGCTTGCACCGTTTTCTATTTACTGACTTTTTCAACGGTTTCCGTGTACATAGAACCGTGCCTATAAATTCGTGCGCTATCGATATAACCGACCAGTTAATTTTAAAAATCAAACGTTCAACATGTCGCTCAGTCCAGGTAATGGTACCTTCATTAGAGGCGATTCGCCAATTACTGCACCAACGAGTGGGCAACCGTCTTCAGATCGCGTGTCGTTTTTAAAGCTGAAAACAAGGTCAGTCTTTAATCGACTTCAGCATACAGCAGCAGAGATGAACACCGAAATGCTACAAGGCATGGATGAGTACGGTTTGGCAGTAATCATGGAATCAGTGGGAGATTTGAAAGCAACATTCACCGCCGCTCACACCAGTTTGGAGGAAATGGACTTTGAGTCTATTGCCAGTGACCTGCCCTGCAAATTCGATGCTACAATAGTGAAAATTAAGGCGAACCTGCAACGAGAGATTGGGAAACGTAGCACAGGTCAGCTCTGCTCGACATTTAGAGCGAACACTGGTGACTCGCAGTCGATCATCGTGAATGCCAATCGTTCTCGCTTGCCTTTGCTAATGCTACCTAAATTTAGTGGCGCGTACACCGAGTGGAGCAACTTTTTCTCGATGTTCACCTCCGTCATTGACAACGATGGCGACCTAACGCAAAGTGATAAGCTGCAATACCTGCGTTCCTGCTTGAGTGGTGCTGCTTTGGATACTATCCAATCTCTGGAGATAAACGAAAATAATTATAAAAATGCATTAGATTTACTCAAAAAACGTTTTGATAACAAGCGAATTATATTTCAGGCACACATCAGACAGATCTTTGGGCTGGACAGGGCAGATGCATCCGCAAGCAAGTTGCGGGAGTTGACGGACAAGGTTACATCACACATACGCGCGTTGCAGTCGCTTGGGTCACATGAACAAATCGCTGACTGCATTATAGTTGAACTACTAATCCAGAAGTTGGACAAGGCTACTCAATCCAAGTGGGAAGAAAATTCATCAAGCAACGAACTGCCGTCGTGGGATCAGTTAGCTGCATTTTTGGAAAAGCGGTGTCGTACCCTCGAAAATGTGGAGCATGCCATACAAACCCAAACGGTAAAACTGTAAGTACAAATAAAAGAAAATCATTTGTTGTTTCGAATGCCTCAGTAGGTGGTTGCGCGTTTTGTCGGTGCTCTGATCATAGAATTTACCACTGTCAGCAATTTTCCACTCTTTCTCCAAATCTTCGCCAAAAGGAAGCCAAGAAGCTCTCGCTTTGCCTTAACTGTCTAAAGGGTGGCCATCAAATGAGAGATTGCAAATCTGGACCCTGTAGAGCTTGTCAATAGAAACACCATACGCTTTTGCATTTTGACCGCACATCTTCTGCTTCAACTTCTATATCAGGCCCAGTCACGCAACCACCTACATTGAAATCAAACACCATAGCTGCAACATCATCTGTCCCTGGCCATGCCCTCACTTCGAGATCTCCATCTGATGCTGTGCTTCTAGCCACTGCAGTCATTTTTGTCAAAAATCGTGCTGGTACCTTCGTGCCATGTCGGGCGCTTTTGGATTCGGGCTCCCAGCTTCACTTTATTACAAATCGTTTTACTAATCAATTACAACTTCGTAGGACCAAATATTCGGCGGCAGTTTCGGGCATCGGGGATGCCAACCTGTCAACTGAAGGCTATTCGGTCAATATCGTACTGAAGTCGCGGACTTCAGATTTCTCAACGCACATCACTTCCGTCGTTGTTCAAACAATCACTGACAATCAGCCTGGTTTTTCAGTGAGCATCGCGGACTGGAACGTCCCTTCGAACATCCAACTAGCTGATCCCAATTTCAACATACCTCAGCGTATTGACTTGCTTATCGGAGCAGGACTATTTTTCGAACTTCTCTGCGTTGGGCAGATACAGTTGGCGCCCGGATTTCCAGTTCTTCAAAAAACTCTTCTCGTTTGGGTGATATCAGGTGGTGGTCAACAGACTTCTAAGCTTTCGTCATTTGTGGCCAATCAAAGGTCTTCGAGAGACATCGACTCTGATACCCGACTAGACGATTTGGTACGTCGCTTCTGGGAAGTAGATCACGTTTTTGAGCCAATCACTAAAATAACAAGGGAGGAGCTCGACTGCGAGGCGCATTTTCAGCAAAATGTTTCGCGTTTACCTTCAGGCGAGTACTCGGTTCGTTTACCTTTGAAACTCGGCACAGAATCATTAGGCGAATCATACACACAAGTAAAGCGACGATTTGAGAGCACTGAGCGTAAGGAAGATAGGTCCCCAACAGAGCTCAGGGTCGTTTTTGATGGTTCTGCTGTCACAACTTCGGGCCTCTCATTAAACGAGATTCTAATGGCGAGGCCGACCATACAACCCAAACTTTTTGATATTCTTATTCGCTTTCGTACGTTTCCCGTTGCCATGCCAAGCCGTATTTGGTCAGACAACGCAACCAATTTCGTAGGCGCTAAGAACGAGTTGAGGGACCTAAAACGCCTACTCCTAAGCCAAGAGCACCGCAGCAAGGTTCACGTTCACTACCTCAACAATGGTTTCGACTGGCGATTCATACCACCTCGTTCACCCCATTTCGGCGGCTTATGGGAAGCCGCAGTAAAAATGGCTAAACAGCACCTGTACCGCACTCTTGGCTCTGCAATTCTTGGTTTCGATGAACTGCGTACATTGGTATGTCAAATCTCTGCTATAATTAACCTCTTGTACCTCTTTCAGAAAATCCAGAAGACCTTGATGTTTTAACTCCAGGTCATTCTCTTATTGGCGGCCCGCTTTCAGCTGCTCCTGAGCCTAACATCACGCATTTGAATTACAATCCACTCGGTCAGTGGCAGCGTGTCACATACATCTAACAACTATTTTGGAAACGGTGGAGCGAAGAATACCTCACTCTTTTTCAACAAAGAGCAAAATGGCGCACCCCTCACCATAATGTGCAAATCAACGATATTGTATGCATTAAAGCGCCTCTTAAGTGGCATCTAGCGCGCGTCATCGAAGTTATTACTGGTGAGGACGGTGTTGCACGAGTAGCTGTTCTACGTACATCCACTGGCCTTACACGTCGAGCTGTTACTAAATTGTGCCTCCTTCCGACAAAGGAATCAGTTGAAAGCCCTGAACTTTCAACGGAGGGGAGGATGTTGGGAGCAGCACCTAATTTACATGACATAATTTAAGTATAGGGTTAATTGTATAGTTTTTATTTAATAATTTAGTATTGTAGTCTAACTTATAAGATTGTAATATTTTTAACTCGTAACACCTGGTCACCCTAATCCTTGTACTTGTCCTTGAATTATATTAATACACATTATCCTATATTTGTCATTTTCCTAACGTTCGTATCAACGCATTCTTATGTACATACATTATATATAAGCTGTGCTAAGCAAATATTTCGAGACTTGAAGCTCGACATCAGCTGAGGCCGGTGAACTTAAATATTGTAAAGGGATTAACAAACACACGAACGCGTAAATTTCTAAGTGCGAATAAATAATTTATAAAGTTTTGTGAAAATAAAAGTGTTTTATTAAATCGAAAATTAATAGCTGCCAAAAAAGCTTGGTGGCCCAACAACTACTATTATCCCATTTACCAGGAAAAGGCTTCTAAATATACTCTCCCTGGGAATAAATGTTATAGACGTACCTCTAAAGCAAGAGGTTAAATATCTAGGAATTATCTTGGATAAAAAACTCATTTGGGAGGCCTACCTCAACTCAGTAATAAAAAAGGCAACGAAAAACCTTTGGACAACAAAACTACTCTTGGGTAAATTCTGGAGCCTATAACCTAAAATGACCTTCTGGATCTACACCCAAATGGTAAGACCTATCGAACTATATGGGAATTTGGTTTGGTGGATTGAAACAAATCAAAGTACAGCTATATCAAAACTGTGTAAACTACAAAGGCTAGCGTGCCTAACAGGGGCCATGAGAACTACCCCAACTGTTGGCAGTGCTTTTAAATTTAAATGTTTAGCAATACAAGAGGAAGCTACCATGCATAACCCAGGCGAATGACCACATAACCCAGGCGAATGACTACATGGAACCCGTACTCGATTTTATAAAGAGATACAAGGTTATCTTCCCATCTAAGGAAGAGTGGAACACTAACCCAACATGGATAAATGATGACTCACAAATATGGTACACAGATGATTCCAAAACGCTCCAAGTAGTAGGAGCAGGAATAGTGGGGCCTAGAGTACACAAATCCCTAACATTAAGTACAGATACCACAATTTTCCATGCGGAGCTTTTCGCCATAATAGAAATCATATCTAAAAGTGGGGTCGAGAAAGTAAAAAGTAAAATACTTTCGGACAGCCAATCGGTTCAAAATCGAATAGCTTCACATTCAAGTCAAAAGTCCTAATAGAGTACAGCTATGCACTCAACAAACTGGCCACTTATAATCAGGGCTCACTGATTTGGGTACCAGGGCATGAGGGACACGAACGAAACGAGAAGGCAGACTTTTATGCCAAAAAAGAGGCAGAAGGGTTATTTCTTGGACCAACCCATTTCTTCGGCTTTAACAAAAATAATATAAAACAGGAAACCCATAAATGGATTCAAACTAAAATCAGAGAACACTGAAACAGCACAAGCGGCCTTAATCACAACAAAAAGTTTTTGAACTTGAATGCCAACAGAGCAAAATTTCCTAGATTAAAAGGGCCTCAGATTACTCTGTGGAGCACTTACAGGTCACTTTGCCTGTAATAAACACTTTAACACATTATCTACTACAAAATCATGCAGGTTCTGCTGTGATGAAGAGGAGTCTATGGAACAATTAATCACCAACTGTGAGGCATTAGGCTACAAGAGTCACAAAATCCTGGGCTCGTACCTACTAGAGGAGGAAGACCTACAATTACTCCCTCCTAAGGAGGTGGTTCGATTGCTCGGTATACTAAATAATTATAATTAAGTAATTAGGGGCGCATAATAGATTAATCTGGTCGCAGTGCATAAAGGTCTTAGTCTTAGGGTGCGACCAGAGTGAGCGCTGAAAGCCGAGCCGAGATTGCCAGTGCGATAAAGATTGTCAGTGCGATAAAACTGATTACATACAAGTCAATACAAATAAGCTTGTGTATAACACAGTGAGCGCCGACAAGAGCAGAGAGCAAAGCCGATGAGTGCGAGAAAACAGTTTCAAAGCGTTTTGCGCGCTTTTTTGCATTGTTGATGTTTACTTTTTAGAGTGCAATTGTGTTTTTTAATGGTTTAAAAATAAACAAAAATGGATATCGATCAAATAATAAGTGAAATTTTTTCCCGGCCTGCTTTGTGGGACCAAAAAAACAAATTGTATCACAATCGTGTTTGTGTGGAAAAACTGTGGACATCGGTTGCAGCAGAAATAAAAGTACCAAGTAAGTAATATTACATATTATTTGAGTTTATTGAGGCATAGATAGTTACAAAAGTGATCTCTTATTAATCTACCATTCTTGATGCTAGTTTTATTGAATTCATTTTGCGGTTCTTTTGTGTATTGCTTCTCAACTTCTTCTCTCAAGTTTTCATCCAAACCCTCTCGATCAATGATAATATTGTGCAGTAGGCAAATTGCCTTAATAATTACTTCGGCAAGGGAAGGATCGGTTTCTATCGGTTTCCATAAAACTCTAAATTTGGCATTTATAAGTCCAAAAGCGCATTCAATGCACTTTCTAGTCCTTGAAAAGCGCATTAAAATACTCGTGGTCTTCAGTGCAGTCTTTTCTGCTATATGGCCGTAATAAACATTCCCAAAGGGGATAGGCTTCATCACCAAGAAAAACATATGGCAAAGTTTGGTTAGTATTTGGTAGACTTGTGCTTCGCGGTACCTGTAGTTCCCCAGTTTTTAAAAGTTTATAAATTTGAGAAGAACTGAAAGTACCACCATCACTTTGCTTTCCATACCCTCCAACTTCGATCGCAATAAATTTGCAGTTGGCATCGGAAATACCTTGTAACACCATGGAAAAAAAATGTTTGTAATTATAAAACATTGAGCCAGAACTTGCTGGACACTTGATACGTATGTGCTTTCCATCAATAGCATCAATGCAATTTGGGAAGTTCCATAAATTCCAGTATTGCGCTGCAACTTCTTCCAAGTGTTTTTTTAGTTGAGGAATGTGAGGAAATGTATGAAAGCTTTGAAACAAACCCTGAATCATGCCCAAAGAGGAAACGGACTGCGAACAGCAGCAGTGCCGAACTGTTAGAAATAGAAAAAAAAATTACTTTTGCTTGAAAAAAGAAATTCAGAAAAAAAACAGTCTTGGACAAAGATGAGGCATTTTTCTTAACATTACTGCCGCATATTCGGAAATTGGAGCCGGAAAAAAAATTTTTATGCAGGATCAAAATGCAGAATACACTGTACAAATATGTGTATGGCAAAGCCAACAGTTTGCCAGAACTGCGCAACGAACGCTCACGCTATGAAACAATTTCCTCTCCAATTAGCATCTCCTCTGAGAACGTGTACTCAATTGATTTGAGCACATCAGGACATTTTCAGTCCAGCACATTTGTGCCAATTGAAATCACAAATAAACCAACCACTTCATCATTTGCCTCCATACAAATTGGAAGTGAGCCATTATTGGACCAAATACAAACAGCAAAACAGACGCCAATTTATTACACTGACTCGATACATAAATAGTTTTTTATAAATACAAATTATTACATGAAATTTAATTGAATTAAACAAAGTATTAAATAATTATTTTACCTCAGAGTCACTATCAATCTTTCGCAAGAAATTACTGGCACCTTAATAAAATTTGTCCAGTTTTTGTTTAGTTTCACACCTATCTTGTCCAGAATGTAATCAAATGTTTCAATTTTCATTCGGGTATATTGTTGAAATTTAGCTGGATATTTTCTTAAATCATTATATAAGTGATGAAATTCACCAAATTCATTCCTTTTTAGTGTAATTGGATGTTTTCCAAACTCTTTTGTGTTAATAATTGCATTAATCACACTAGGAGAAGCAAAATACTCTTCATCAGATGAATCCATTACCGTGTACAGCAATTTTATAAACACAAATGAACAACAAAATTAAATGACATAAGAGCAAAACACATGGAATAAACAGAATTTCAGCACTGATTCTCGCATTCACTGTGTTATATACAAATTGTCTTCTCGCATGAAAATAAGCGTCAATCGGCTCGGCTCCGCTCGGCATCAGCGCTCACTCTGCTCGCACCCTTACCCGTACAACCATTACCAGTACCATTACGTGCTCCATTGCTTGTCTGTTTGTATACTGCAGCTGTTTAATTCAATACTGTCAAAAATGAATGATGAACGACGCTTTTGCAAAAATTTGAAATCTTCTGTATTTATTGAAAATGACAAATTGGGACTTAAATCATGGCATACTATGATATTATAAAATATTTCCTATTATATTTCCTATTTTGGAGCATCAAAGGTGTCCATTAGTGGGTATCAATGGACGTTGCATATGCAAAGGCGCTTGCATAAGCAATACAAAAATGATAAGCAGTTTTAGTATTTTAGTACATAGAGTCAAAGAATTTTTACAAGAGTTAATTTTTTTTGGCTATAAACTGGTTGAATTCATTTTAGATATACAGATATTTTTTCAATAAAACTCCAACAACAATCAATTAATCTAAATTCAATTAATCTAATCATTAAAACTTTTCTCAACGCATGCAATATTAATTTTAATGCCAGTGTCTATGCAAAGTATATTTAATATTGAATATAATATTTGAAATTTGAGCAAAGTCACATAAATTACTTGGAAGTACAAACTTTGTGCGCCTAAGTTTATGCAATCCTAATTATTGGTGCTTATATGGGCTGTCGTCTGCGTAAATACTTGGCTTTTTTTAAGTGGAAGCAAATCCAATACCAACAACAAAAAAGAAAAAAACTAAAAAATCAACACGATTTTGGCTGGTTGTAACTTTAAGCATTCAATGCAGGGCTAAAAATAAATCACGAGAAAACGAAAGCCATGAAAATTCGATCCACTAGTAGCCATCTGTTCCTCTTAAATAGTGATCAAATTGAGAACGTTGACACCTTCACCTACTTGGGTAATATCATTGACGCTGAAGGCAATGCGAAACTAGACGTTATCGCCAGAATAAAGAAAGCGAATGGCGCGTATGCACAGCTCCGAGCTATTTGGTCTTCGAGCATCCTCAGCGTACTTAGTTGAATTAAGTTACACCACAAAATCCCTTAAGAGGTTAGGAGTAGTCAGAATTATCAAAAAATTGGATTTTTTATTTTGCATTTTCTTAAAGCATAGTATCTTAAAAATATTGAAGTGAATCTGACAAATAATTTTCGAGTTATTCAACAATTAACAAAGGCCGCTCGGGCAAAAACAAACAAAAGCTTTTGAATGCGTTTTTCTCAAAACTATGTGTTTTGAGCTGGTGATCACTGTAACTTAAATCCCGCTTGTTAGATTTCAATAAAATTTTTACTGCGTTTGAAAAACATAAAAAACTCATGCCTGATTGAAGGATTTTTTTTTTCAAAAATTCCGATTCTTTTTAATTGTTTATTGTCGGTTTAAACCCCTAAAATTGTAAAAATATCTAAATATTTTTCCACCTACTTTCTACATTTCATTTCGGTGAAACCAATAGTCAAATTTGATTTTTGAAGTGTGCAAATATCTTCATATGCACCAGCGAATTATTTAAATCAAAACTAATATCATAAAAAGAAAATATTTCGTAGTGGCTGCTGGCAATTCTTTAGCACACGCAAGCCACGTGCTAATGTTAGTATAAAGACGCCTAGTTGCCAAGCAATTTCGAATAATTTTTGTTATTTAACGCACTTTAAGTCAATCAATTTATGCGAGTTTTTATTTCATTGCGTGCAAGGCTCTAATTTTTGGCAGATGGGGGCATCGTTAGTGCCAAAATTAAAGAAATCTTGTTTTGTTATGAGCTTTTAGTGTTTGTTAATGGCATTTTAATCACTCACGAATTATGCTAAGTCGCTTTTTGGGCCGGTAAATGAGGTTATGTGCCGTTTTTAACACGCAATTTTTGCTAACTAAAAGGAAATGGAAATATAAATGTTGTTTATTGTTGGCTCAAAAAAAAAAAAAAATAATATGAAAAAATAACATGAAAAATACTATGAATTTTATAAAAAATATAATTAATCAGTTATGCTTTTGATTCCGCTGTAGTTGAGTTTAAAATCCACTAGCATAACAAAAAAGTTAGGCCGTGCGTCCGAATAGCTATTCAAAACGTGTTCAGGAGGATTTTAAATGGATAATAATGCGTTTTAAAATACTCACCAGCACCCTGTATTTTGTGATACACAAATATTATGAAATTGCCTACACCTGCCAAAATGTCCAATATGGAGCACGTCTTGTAAGAGAGCCCATAACCAGTCAGTGCTCTACTGACGATAAATGAAGATGCTCCATACAACGAGTGGTAAGTATGGTATTCTTGTAGCGCCCGAAGAAGATAGGAAAGTTGGAGTAAGCAATAAGCGAAGGGATAAAAAAGTGCACAGTTAATACAAAGGGAAACTTTGAGATGAAAATAAGCTCATGAAATTTGAATTTTTTTCAAAAAAATCAACTCACTCAAAAAAATAAGTTTTCAAAAACACCAAACAAGTTTTCTCCAAAAAAAAAATGTTTTTTCTCAAATTTTTTTTTTCACTCAACTATTAATGGAAAAAAATAAGTTTTCAAAAACACCAAACAAGTTTTTTCCCAAAAAAAATGTTTCTTTTCCCAAAATTTCAAAAAAATTTTGTTTTCTCAAAAATTTTGTTTTTTTTCCCACAATTTTTTTTCTCATAAATTTTTTTGGAATATATAAAAATAGCATATTTTAAGCTCATGAAATTTGAATTTTTTTCCAAAAAGTCAACTCACTCAACAACTAATGAAAAACAAATAAGTTTTCAAAAACACTAAACAAGTTTTTTCCCCAAATTAAAATTGTTTTTCTCAAAATTTTATTCACTTTTTTTTCTCACAAAAGTTTTTTTCGCAAAATTTTTTTAACTTTTTTTTAGTTTTTTTCTTACTGAACTATTAATGGAAAAAAGTAAGTTTTTAAAAACACCAAACAAGTTTTTTCCCCCAAAAGTTTTTTTCTGAAAATGTTTACACTTTTTTTCTCAAAAATTGTTTTTTCTCACTCATCTATTAAAGAACAACAATACGTTTTCAGAAACCCAAACAAATTTATTCCACCAAAAAAAATTTTTTTTTCTAAAAATTTCCAAATATTTTTTCAAAATTTTTTTTTCCTCAAATTTGTTTTTCTCAAAAAATCTTTTTTCTCAATTTTTTTTTTATTTCTCAATATTTTTTTCTTAGAATTTTTTTTCTTACAATTTTTTTTTCTCAAATTTTTTTTATTTCTCAAAAATTTTTCTTTTCTTGAAATTTTTTTTGTCAAAATTCTTTTTTTCACAATTTTTTGAATTTTTTTTTTGTAAAACATGATTACTATTAAAAAAAAGTAAAAAAAAAATAATTATAAATATGATAAAACGACATTTTTTTTCTCTAATTTTGTTTTTCAAAATTTTTTGAACTATTTATTTTTCTAAAAAATTGTTTCTCTCAACATTTTTTTTCTCTAAAAATTTTATTGAAATTGTATGTATTATTATTAAAAAAATTAAAAAAAAAAGAAATATAAATGTGATAGGGCGATATTTTTTTTTATTCTTTCAATTACTTTTTAATACACTAGCAGTATGCTCAATTGCTCCATCTTGTTGAAACCACAAATTAAAATACTGTTCCGCCATTGGCCGCAAAAAGTTTTCAATCAATGTTCTGTAAGAAGCTCCTGAAATCGATTCCGGCGTTTCATTCTCATATTCGAAGAAATATGGACCGATAACTTTAGTGGCCATAACACCGCACCAAACAGTACATTTAGATGGGTGCAACTGATGTTGATGTGTTGCTCTTGGATTTTCAGAGCCCCACAATCTACAGTTTTGTTTGTTGACATAACCATTTAAATGGAAATGCGCTTCATCCGACATATGCCTATATCTGCGCTGCGTTAAAACATTTGATCGTTGACAAGAATAGAAAAACTCGATCATTTTAACGCGTTGTGTTGTACTGTAGGGTTCCATAATAAATTTCGAATAATTCAATTATAACCTACAAAAAGAGAAAAATAAACATGTCAAAAAATAAAAAAGTTATTTGTGCTTAACATTAGTAGGTCTTATTTGGCTCAGTTCACATTGTTAAAATTTTAAAAATGTTTTTGTGGTTTTAAACATATTTTTTAAAAGTTGTTGGGAACAAGACGTCTTATACGATTTTACTCATCGTTGAACAAACTATTATAAAAAAAGGAAATATAGTACTTTATATTGTAGTTTGCAGCTGTTAGAAAAAATAAAATAAAATAAAAAAGTCATCGAAGTACTAAAGAAGATATTATAATATTAATTCTAGTACTTGCTTTAGTCCAATAAACGCATCTTTATCGAAAAAACTCCCGGAGTATAGTTTTATTTTAGTTTTTGGTTTACGACAGTTTTTGATGATGTCGATTCCTTTCTATTAATTTCCATTTGCTCCATTAATTTTTTAAATCTCCTTTAATTTTTTGCGGCCAATTAAGGGGGGAGCCTGGTTTATGAGGTCTAAAAATTGCATCTCTTTGCGATTTTTTTTTTAAGGAAAAAGTTGAGTTAGCACTGCAAAGTTTTTTCTATCTTTTAATGAACATTTAAATAGTATAAAAAAATTTTGTACTGGTTAAAATAAGTTGAAAAAAATGTTTAACATAGAAATTAGTAGAGCGCTGCAACGCTGGAGTTTCCAACTGGCGTACAAGATACAGCTCGTAATTATTAGCTTAAGCAAAAAATTCAAATGGATTTCTAATTATCATGATTTTTTATTCTAGATGAACTAAAAAAACTGAGAGAAATTCCAAAATTTAAACTTTTTGGAGGTTTTAAAGAAAAAAATGCCTTTCTATAAAAAAACAAGTTCTCAACTTGGTACAAAAATCTTAAACAACTTTTTTTTATCTATTTTGTTAGTTCAAATAGAAGAGAATTTAATACTGAAGGGGACAAGCTATGATTCATTTCAAAAGGTTCATTCGTTTTTTTTTCATTCATGTACGCCAATTCAAAGAAATCATAAAAATGAAAAGTCGAGAAAAGAAGATAAAGTTTGTACTATAGCTGTCCGGTCACAGGGTAACTACCTAACGCTCGCCTACCTTTGGCTTTGTATCTACGGAAATATTGAGAATTAGGCTCTGTAACTTTGTGTGAATATTCTGAAACATATTAGGAATCGCTTAAAATGAAAAAAAAAATATTTTTTTGGCTCCCCCCTTAAAGCAACGCACTTTAAAAAATGTGAAATTATGACGTAAACACGCCTTCATTTGCTTCTGAGTTCAAGCAATCACGTTACTTTTTCCCTTTTTGAACAATAATCTATCCTCTTTCTCCTAAAAGTGGAAGCTGGAAGTGGAAGAAAAAATTCGAGTATGCAGTTTTAAACTTTAGTTATTTTGGTGGCGGTCTTCTTATAGCAGTTTTTCTTAGTAACGAATGCTCGAAATTTTTTTATATGGAAGGAAACACCCAACCGGCAAGAACCACAAAATGATTAGTCAAAAAATATTTAAGTTTACATTCATTAATAATCATAGCAGGTGATCTAAAGCGCTCAGCGATTTTTCAATTTTTCGATTTATTTCAATTATTAAATGAACGTTGGTGAAATTAGTAGATTTAGGTAAACTATTTTTTTCTAGGTGCACACCTAAAATTTACATTACATGTAACAAATTTGGCTTACTAAGAAACTTATTTATATTGATATATAATAGTAAACCAAAAAATTGGCAGACCACCCTGGGCCTTTTGCATTGATGACATTTATTGATTCCCACTTCACTCGTATGCATCGAGTTCGCAGCTTAAGTCTTTAGATTTCAATCGTCCACATTTAATACCGAATGGCAATTAAATACCAGGAATTGACAGCAAACCGCAAATCAGCAGGAAAACCACTCAAATATGTGGCACTAACATTTTACGCACATATATATTTTACTTATGTATGTAGTGGTATATTCAATTCGGTATATGTTGCTCGCCGTGATGCTGCGAGCGTATGCGAGAGCGCGCACAGCAATTAGCTGTTGGCACTAATTAACACTCGGGCTCCCAAAAGGCAAGTCGCCAGCAACGCACGAAACCAGCAGCATAAAAAGCACACACAACAATAGCAAAACCAAACACCAGTGCAACAACAAAATGGCAAAAATCAACTGCACGTTCAAAGCAGGCGATTCCGTTTGCATTTAACACATTCTGCTTCACGCACGCATCTTGTGCAGAACGCTTGCGCAAATTGCAATAGGCGCGCGCACATTCGTATTCAACGTAGTGCAAAAGTCAGCTGTTAAAGCGTGGATGCGTGTGGCGTGCAAGCGCAAAGCCAGCGCGTGCCCCATAAATGGATAAAGTGTAGCGTGGCGCAACGCGATGTGCAATGCGAGTTAAGTATTCGCCAAAGTGGAGAACGCTGGCATATTTGCTATTGCTTTTGTTGTTACCTTAGCAATCCTTCTAGGGTATACTGCGTCACACAATTGATCACCGTTTTAATTGTGTGCGTGCGTGTGGCGCAAATGAAGATCTTTGCCAAGGCAATTGTGTGCGCAGCTTCCAGCAATCCAAAAGGAGCGCAGCATCGTCGGCAGTCTCGGCGGCACCGCAATTGGCACCGCTCGTTGATCTTTCGTGTTTTAGAATAACAAATTTTTCGCACACACACACACACTTGGTCGCACTCATGCTCACTGCATAGTTGTTGCCAAAAATGTGATGGTTACTTCTTCTTGTTTGGTGGAATTTCTTATTGAAATTCTTACTTTTCTGGTTCGCCACTTAGCTGCCGCATAGCAAATCCTTTGGGTATACAATTCGCACCTGATACCATCGTCTCCGAATATTGGGCTCGATGTTGCTACAAGCAATTGTTTTCCACTTATTCACTTTGTATTAGTCTATTTTTTGATGTTTCTTGTTTTATAGGATTTTTACTTATTTACAACCGATGGTTGTTCAAAAATTGCGTGCCACTAGAAAAATGGTACTGTTTTTGAATTTTTAGCGTATTCGAAATTGCAGTAGTATTCAAATGCAAAAACTTGGATATGAGTCTTAATGTTTAAGGTTGGTTTAATAAATAAAAAAACTAATAACAAAAAAAATTAATAACAACAAAATTAATCATCTAAAACCTGTTGAAAAGTCAACACTCTCCTACTAAATAATTTCGAAAAAGAAATGCTAAAACATTTTTGGAATTTACATATTTATATATATTATACATAATAGGCTCGTACACTCTGTTTGGGTGTTTGGCCGAGCTCCTCCTCCTATTTGTGGTACAGAAAATGAATAGTATTGCCATCTACCCATATAAAAATTGTGTTCTAAGATATCTAAAGTAGTAATAGTTATCTCCGCGGAAGGAGAGGATTAGGATCGCCTTAGATACCTGTGGTCTGCTCCTGAAAAAGTGGGCGGTTTGCGTCAACTGAACGAGCGCTGAGTAAGTACGCAAATTTGTAAGATGGCGAGGTGCTGCTAGCCACGAGAGATTTTTTAATATTCCCTTATAGAATATGTCCGTGTGCATGAAGTATGCATGCAGGGAAAGTCGGTATTGCTTCGAGTCTTTACTGCGTCAGCTGCATGGTGGGTGCGGTGGACTCATCTCAGCAGCTTCTTCTTAGTAGTCTCATTTTTGCAGTGTTAAGACCTAGGCATCTGCGCTCTCATTTCTTCCCTACGCCTGCTGATATAGCAGACCTTCATATTAGCAATCTGATAAACTTCATCACAAATTTAATTTAAAAAAAATTTAAACCAATATAATCATTTTTTTATTCAATCATTTTAAAAGTTTTATATAATTTTTAAAGTGAAATATCTTCGATGCTTTTTAACATTATTAAAATTGCTTAGAACAAAATATACTTAAATTTTTTTTCTTTTTAATATTTCAAATTATATGATTTTTTTAACTTTCCCCAAAACTTTTAACTAAAAAAAATTTCACCAAAAAAAAAAAAAAATTTTGAGAAAAAATTTTGAGAAAAAAACTTTTCTTTCATTTAAAAAAAATCGCAAAAAAAGTTTTCTTTCATAAAATTACAAAAAAATTAAAACCAAAATCGAAGATATTTAATTTAAAAAATTTAAATAAATAAAAAAAAATTTTTTTCATGCCTTTTAATATTATTAAAATTTTTTAGAACACAATATACTTAAAATTTTTTTTCTTTTAAATATTTTAAATTATGTATATGACTTTTCTAAGTTTTCCCAAAACATTTAAAATATAAAAAAATTTCAACAAAAAACAAACATTGTTTCTTAAAAATTTTGAGAAATAACTTTTCTTTTATTTAAAAAAAAAATATTCAAAAAAAGTCTGTTTTCATATAATTACAAAAAAATTAAAAAAAACGAAGATATTTTATTTAAAAAATTTAATCTTAAAAAAAATTGTTTTTTTCTTCGATGCTTTTTAACATAATTAAAATTGATTTATTTATTTATTATATTATACTTAAAAATGTTTTTTTTTAATTTTTTCAATTATATGCATTTTTTTAGTTTCTTGAATTTTTGAATTTGAGTTAGAATTTTTTACGAAAATTTTCACCAAACAAATACATTGTTTCTCAAAAAATTTAAAAAAAATAGTATCTCAAAAAATAAATTTTTTTTTCATTAATCAAAAACCACCATAGAAAATTATTTTTCATATAATTTAAAAAAATTAGAAAGAAATGAAAAATGGTTAAAGCATACATATTTTGTTCTAAAATATTACACAATTTTTTTTTATGAATTTCTGTTTATTAAATTTGCCCATAACTTTTGAACAAAAAAATTAAAAAAAAATTGTTTCTAAAAAAATTTTGAATAAAAGGAAAATTTATTTAAAAAAAATTCATCAAAAAAATTGGTTTTTTCATATAATTTAAATAAATAAAAAAATATACTTTTTTTAAGTATATTTTGTTCTAAAAAATTTATATCATTTTTTATGTGAATTTTTTTATTCAAAATTTTTGGGAAACAATGTTTTTTTTGTTGAAAAGTTTCGGGGAAAAAATTGAATTTTTTTATTCAAAAGTTTTGCCGAAAAATTCTATTTTGCTAAAAATTTTGCCCAAAGAATTATATTTTTATGTTCGATATTTTTTGGAAAACTTTTTTTTTGCCTAAAGTTTTTGGGGTAAATTTTTTTTATTCAAAATTTCGAGAAAACAAATGTTTAGCATTTTTAGAAACACCCCACCTGAAATTCTGTTTCCTATTTTTTTATTAATAGCTGACTCTTTGCCAAGGCAAATCTGTAAAAGATGGTGTTGGTAAATCAGTTGAGTTGTTTTTTTTTTTCTTTCGCCGTGTCCATGTGGCTGTCAGCTCAGAATGAAACAAGGCGAATTCCTTACTTATTTTCTAGTTTCTCAATACTTTGCTTTGACAATCAAACGTACAGAACACCACCTTTAATGAATCCGTCTTGGTCTTTGCTCAGTATGATTTTCAAACGCTTCATAATGGGACTCCCATAACTTTCCGAATTATATTCAACTAAGAATCGAGCAATGCATGGGCCATGCTGCTCGTCTGCTACTTCCTTATATTTGTATAACTCTTCAGCATACAAATTTAATAATAAGAAAAATAATAATTTACGACGTCCTACGAACCAGTTAAGAAAACGCGGTTATCTGCTTACTAATGTGCGTAGCGAAGCTTCGATTGATTACTAGATTTCCTTGTTGGATTCGACCATTATTGCTTAATTGGTTGTAGTGCCAATTAAGAAGACGAAACATAGCCCTAATAGATTTAAGACCTCGCGATTCAGTGGGAATGCACATGAATGCTTCAGCTCCAAAATCTGTCTACCTGCTAGCTGCCTATGGCCCTTAATAGCCAAAGACCTCTGAGCTGAGAAAAACTGTTTCAGTAAGAAATTAAAAATGACTGTTCGTATTTTGAAGCTGACCAAAGCCGTAGATGATTTTTGAAAATTATTATTCATATACAAAAGATCTGTTAGCTTTCAGTGCCCCTCGGTCCTACGCTACCAAATTTATTGTTTTTTTTTTAATACTACTTGTCGTACATAATTAGTACCTTTTCGAATTTCGGTTTGATATGCGAATAGATTTATCTATAAGTACATTGAAAAATGTGTAGAAAGATTGTCACTATTCGCTTATACAACTTCAATTTTACCGTTCTGCGGAATGTTGCACATGTCAATTGCATCCACCCCAAAATCGAATATCAAAATAACATATGAATAGACATGCAATATTGCGCATACAAAATATTGCAACATAACAACGTCCAGCCCAAATGACCACAAATGAAAACAAAGACAAAAACAAAACAAAAAAAAATTAGAAAAAAAAATATGCAGACAACAAAATTGATCGAAACAAGTAACGGGCGAGCGATTGGGTGAACGAATGGACAACGAATGAGAGGTGAGCAAGCGAGCATGCGATGAGGCAGCAATCGAAAGATCAATCGATCGATCAGCAGCGCAGAAAAGCTCTTCACACACTGCAGCGCATCTTCAGTTGGTCGAGCTAATGTGCAATAACCATTGCAAATAACAGCAGACGAAGAAATATCAATATGCCAGGACAAAAACAAAGCAAACTAATGCAATGCAATAGCAACAACCACATTATTGCGACAATGCAATTTTCGTAAGTCCACGCGCAGCCGTGGTACGACAGTCTCACCGTCTCACAGCCTCACAGTGCAACAGCCCAACAGTCCAACAGTTCGACAGTTTGCCAGTCAGTTGGCAAAGGGGCGGCAGCGCACATATTGACATGAGCAAGTGCATACCAATACCACATGTGCCCAAGCATGTAGCTCTGTGCTTTGTTTTTTTGTACACATGCATGTGTGCGTGTGCGCGTGCGCGTTAGTACACAGTACTCTGCACATTAGGTCACGTGTGGTTTGTGACCCCTATGACCATATTTTGCATTGCTTTGCACTGCCTTGTGCATTGGTGTGGCACGCCAAAAAGTGGCCGAACGCGCATAGTCGGCGTGGCTTCTTGACTGGCTGAGATGAGGCTGGCTGTGTACGCGCATGCGCATGCGCACTTACCGTTCGCCATGCAATTGCGACTTGTTGCTGCTGTTGTTATTGCTTGTTATTTTTACTGTTGTTTCATGTATTTAGCTGCGTTCGAACGCCCCAACCATTGCCAATACAAAAATTGCTGCGCCACAAAAATGGGCAAAAATTCAATGGAATTCGCTGTTGCTGTTTTTCGACCATTCTTCTCCACTATTTGTTTACCACTTTTTGCTATTGCATTTGCGTAAAATCAACGAAATTGTGCGACAGGTGAATTGCACTGATCGCCCTCACCTAGGCTAGGCTGAGGCTGAGGCTAGGCACACTAGTGCCTTTCGTTCCTTTTGCGTCTCAGTTCGTCGTTTTGGCGCTGTCAATGCAAACCGCGCCAAAAGCCATCAATGACCAACGATCAGCAAAGCAACGGTCAATTCAGCTTCAGCTATAGTGAATAGTCTAAGCTTAGTGTTGTTGTTGTTGTATTTGTTGTTGTTATTACTGTTGTCGCTGCTATAGCGTTTGTCGTCAACACAGGTATCAGTCGCCAACATCAGCGTCATCGCATCCATCGCTAGGCAACATCGACGATACGAGCTGTGCCTCAGCCGTTGACTCTGTGTGTGGAGAGTTCAAAGGCAGCAAGCAGGCCACCAAGCGCATCTAAAGTGGCGGTGGACTGTTGGGTTATCTGCGTTGGCTGCAAGGCAGTTGGGAGGCTAGCTGATACGGTCGGACTGCTAACATTCGGCTTGTCGCTTTGTAAATATAAGTATATTTTTCTCGACTTTTTCCTTTGCCAATTTTTCCAATTTTCATTGCTACGCCTGCTTTATTTGGCTGGTCATTTGATGACCAATTCGATTAGGTTTTCATATGAAGTTGCGCCGCAGACAACACCTATTTTTTGTAGGACAACAAGAAAACAAAAATCCTATGGGTAGTGGGGTGAATAGGGGAGCGAAACACAAGACGGGGATCAACGTAGATGTGGCACTATTGATTTTTGAAGCTTACAAATACATAAAATATTTCTCTGCTTTCCTTGTATTTACTATTTAATTTCGAATTTTCTCATTAAAGTATCTGTTTTGACTGGAAATATAATAAAAGTGCATACTTTTTTTTCTTACATAGCCGTATTTTTCTACCGTTAACATATATTCGACTCAATTTCATAGTACATGTATCTTCATCTGATTTTAATTTTTTTATTTAAATTATATTTTTTATTTCAAGTTTTATTGTGTAACTTTCTAAAACGAGTAGGTAACTAATTTCGATTATTTATTTAATTTTTTAAGAAAAATGCATAAATGCAGAAAGAATTCGCAGAAATTCTCTTAGAGAGCTGAAAATCATGTCCAGGGAAATAAATGCATCGACCAGATCCATGTCAAGACTAATTAAAGATGATCTCCACGTGAAATCCTTTCGTCGCTCAGCTGGTCATCTTTTCACAAGGCGCTTGAAGAAAATTAGGCTCGCGGTCAATAGCCATGAAATGAGCAAATCTTCACTGTTGAAAAAATTTTCAATAAGCAAAACAACAAAATCTATGCTGAAACTTCTAAAGACGCAAAAAATGTTGTTCCAATGATTCAGTGGGGCCACCATCCAGCCTCCGTAATGGTTTGGTGGAGAGTATCTTATAAAGGCGTTACATCTCTTAATTTCTGCGAAAAAGGGGTTAAGACCGGGGCAAAAGTGTTCCAGGAGGATGTCTTAGAAGGCGTGGAGAAGCAGTTGAGCAGTACTCTCTTTAATGGAAAGCGTTGGACCTTCCAGCTCTAAATTTCGCTCGAGTCCACAAGGCAAAAACCACCCAGCAGCGGCTAAAAATAATATTTCTTGGTTCATAGCGGCAGAAGATTGGCCGTCTACAAGTCCAGTTTTGAACCTATTGAACTACAGTTTGTGATCAGAATTGGAAAACATGGCCTGTCGAAGATCATACAAAAATTTCGAGTGTCCCAAACAATCTTAGAAACCGTGCGTGCTTCAATAGTTGAAAGCTTGTGTAAAAGCAACTGGCTAAATACATCGTAACTTTTTATAATTTTTCTCCCAATGACGCTGAGCAGTTTCTCCATATCACAAATGCACGACTGTTTTTGATATGAAGAAAATACTCAACACCATTTGGTAGCAAAATTAACAAAAACCAATGAGAATATTAACCACTTCAAGCGTGTAGTTCAGTACTATAAAATCTTTTTCGCATTTTTACGGATGTTTTCGCATTTTTACGGATGGCTTGAGCACGGCTCCGGCTATGGTGGCTACGTGAAATCCAGCGGAACAAAACTAAACTTTGCTCTTGGAATGCATGCATCTGTGTTTCAAGCGGAGGTGTATGCTGTACAAGAAACGATGAACTTTGTTGTAGGCAACAGTTAGAGACGCAGATCTATGTGTGTCTACAGCGACAGCCAAGCTGCGCTCATGGCCTTAGGCTGCCCCCCAACCACATCAGGGGTAGTTGAGTACTGTAAATCCAGGCTGAACTATATCGGTAGACATAATAGCCTGACGCTAATATGGGTCCCGGGACACGTGAGTATCGTGGGTAACGAGACTTCTGACTCCTTAGCTAGGATGGGCTCTGAGGCCAACTTTTTTGGCCCTTGGCCCATTCTGCCACTCCCTTATGCAGCCATCAAAGCCATGGTTAGCAAACGGGTTACTCTAACCCACAAATGAGCTTAGCAGGCTGAGAGAGGCTGGAGATGAACAAAACTAATGTTACCTGTCATGTCCCACTGACTGTCGCAATTCCTCCTGTCTCTAAGCAGAAGGAACTGTAGGCAGCTGGGTGGACTGATGACGGGTAATTTTCTATGGGTGAAGCACATGGAACAGGTAGGTATCTCAGACAGTGCACTCAGCCAAGCTTGTGGAGAAGAAGATGAGAGGGCGGACAACTTTCTATGTGTCTGCCAGCCTTCGCTCGAATCAGGCTTGAGGTCTTTGGCACTGATGTGTTAAGAAGCGACCACCTTAGCTCCTTGGCATCAAAAGATCTACTCAGATTTCTTCTGAGGTCGGGTGGTTTTAAAGAAAATTAAAAGAGAATCCAAGTGCAGTACAATGGACTTAATTGTGTCTGGGTGCTATACTTGCAAGTCTGTCCCGACAAAAAAAATAAAAAATAAAAAAAAATAAAAAAAACTATAAAATGTGATGGGCTATAAAACTGTGTATCTAAGTCTTATTTGGTTTTTTGTTTTTTTTTTTTTTAATTCTGGACCAAAATCCATATTAATCAACGAGTGTTTCGGAGTGTAAATGAACCTCCCGGGGATTTTGTCACCCCAAACCTGGCAAATCTGGCAAATTTTGTTGGATAATGCAGCATTTTATGGCTAAATATCAAGACTAATTAGGTAGTTCTGGAAAATTTGACAGCTGTAGCTTTACCAAGTTTTTATTGTTAAAAATCCAGCGTACTTAAAAGAAGGAGGTTGGCTGTCATCTAACAACGCACACCAACGATGGTGGGGGTTGTACAGATCAACCTCCACCACAGTAAGGCGGCCTCAGCCGCACTCATCCTCCGTCTCGCTGAAAGAGAAGAGGAAATCGCTCTCATCCAAGAACCATGGGTCATAAAAGATCGGGTTTGCGGGTTGAGTAACAAAGATTTTAAACTGGTCTATGTCACCGACAAAGGTAAACCCAGGTCGTGTATACTAGTGAAAAAACATATTAATGTATTCTTATTGATGCAATTTAGCGATGCGGACAACGCAGTAATATCAGTGGAGTCCCGCGGAAGGACAATATGGCTTGCCTCGTCCTATATGGCACATGACGCGGTACAACCACCACCATCTCCACTCCTAAGAGGGGCAACAGAGGAAGCCGCAAGACGTGGCATACCACTAATCCTGGGCGCAGATGCAAATGCTCACCATCATGTCTGGGGTAGTACAGACACTAACGAACGCGGTGAGTACATTTTTGAATTCATCATGTCTTCATATTAGCAATATAGGCGACTCCCCTACCTTCGTAACAGCTACTAGAAGGGAAGTTCTGGACATTACATGTGTCAATGAACGGGGGTCACAAATTATAAGAGACTGGAGAGTGTCTAAAGACAACTCCTTCTCAGACCATAGGTACCTAACGTATAGCATTGAATAACCAATTAAACTGTGTAAACCGGTCGTGAACCGCAAACGCACAAACTGGGGTATGTTCGAAAATATTGTAGCCAACAACCTTACGGGCATGACATACCAAATTAACTCCGAGCTACAACTCGACTCCACTGTTGATGAACTGACTTCAGCATTTCAACAGGCTGCGAAAGCAGCCTGCCCTCCGAGGACGAAAAGAGGCAAACCGAAACCTCTATGGTGGTCCACAGACATAGCAGACCTAAGAAGAGAATGCAGAACCAAGTATAACGAAGAGAGAAGAACTAACTCGTGGGATGGATACAAAGACTGTCAACGCAGATTTAAGTATGCCATTAGGGCAGCTAAAACGGCGTCTTGGAGAGATTTCTGTCAAAAGATAGATAGTACCTCTGAGACAAGTAGACTCAGGAAAGTTATATCAATGAGCCACAGCAACCCTAGTTACCTCATCAAAGAGGACGGCAATTGGACAACTAATAGTGAAGAAACACTAGAATTACTATTGCAGACACACTTCCCAGGTTGTCTATGCAATGAAGATGGTAGAACTCATCCTACAGTTCTCAACGGGGGTCCTCCAATAGATTTTATTACGGAGGACAATATAAAATCTGCCATTGGCAGTTTCAAACCTTATAAATCGCCGGGACCAGATGGAATCATCCCCGCCGACCTGCAACACACAATTAGTATGATTGCACCTAGACTCGTCTCAATTTTTGAGGCAGTAGTACGACTTAGTTATATCCCCAAGAAATGGGCGGAAGTAAAAGTGGTCTTCATTCCCAAAGCAGGAAAAACCACACATACGAGACCGAAGGACTACAGGCCGATCAGCCTATCATCCTTCCTGTTAAAAACTTTAGAGCGATTGCTAGATGGGCACATCAAGGGGGAGATTGGCAACAAGCTATCACCTTCCCAACATGCATACAGCAAAGGCAAATCAGTAGAGACGGCGCTTCACTCGCTGGTCGACACGATTGAGAAATCACTTCACTACAAGGAATACACCCTTGCTGTCTTTCTAGACATCGAGGGTGCTTTCAATAACATACACCCGGAAGCAATTACCAAATCGCTAACAGAAATGGGAGTAAACAGAGCGCTCGTCTCGCTCATAGAGCGAATGCTAGTCGGGCGGACGATTCGCGCAGATTTGGGTGAAACATTCATCAAGAAATTTCCGATCAGGGGCACACCGCAGGGTGGGGTAATCTCTCCACTTCTATGGAACCTGACCGTCAATAATCTCCTTCAGGAGCTAGAAAAAATGGGAGGTAAGGTAATCTCATACGCAGATGATATTGTAATAGCAATCTCTGGCAAACACCTTCCAACTATGTGTGATCTTCAACAAAGAGCTCTCAACAGACTATCACTATGGTGCAAGAGTCGAGGACTAGAAGTAAATCCGGGAAAAACGGAACTGATACTGTTTAGCAGGAAACACAAAACACCTGCTCTTCAACAAATTCTTTTGGGGGAAACCCCCTTAAAGTAACAGAAAACGCTAAATACCTAGGACTTGTACTAGATAGGAAGCTAAATTGGGGACTCACAGTCACAGACAGAGTACGCAAAGCTACGACGGCGCTATACTCCTGTGGAAGGCTCGTTGGGAAAAAATGGGGTTTGAAGCCCGGTATGATACACTGGCTGTACACAGCAGTAATTAGGCCAATTCTTTACTACGGTATTGCAATATGGTGGAACGCCCTGGAGAAGGGCGTGAACATCAAAAGGGTTGACAGGGTCCAAAGACTTGCATCTGTTCTTATCACCGGTGCAATGTCAACCACACCGTCGAAAGCACTAAATGTGATACTAAACTTCCTTCCAGTAGACCTGCAGGCAAAGTACATGGCGCGCAGTGCAGCAATAAGGCTGAGCACTTTAAGTAAGTGGTCAAACACAATTTATGGCCACGGCAAAATCCTGGATGGCACGTTGGGACTTCCCAGACAGGTGGACTACACAATTCCGCCTACACTTGCCACTACAACGTTCGTGACCCTCGTACCCACGAGGGAAAAGTGGGAGCGTGACGTGGTAAGACAGGGCGAGTCCATCCATGTATACACAGATGGCTCAAAGCTCGATGGCAGGGTGGGCGGGGGTGTGTATTCCGAGCATCTGGGGATTTCCTTCAGTTTTCGGCTCCCCAACTACTGTAGTGTCTTTCAGGCTGAACTGATGGCAATAATGAAAGCCGTGACACTGGTACAGTGTGATGCGATATCTGGTGATGATATCTACATTTTCACTGATAGCCAGGCGGCGATAAAATCCCTCACTAAACAGTCGACAACCTCTAAGGTAGCCATGAAATGCCGCACATCTCTTAACGAGATGGCTGAGTCATTTCACCTAACGATAGCATGGGTTCCTGGCCATTGCGACATAGAGGGGAACTGCAGAGCTGATGAACTCGCGAAAATCGGCACCAAACTGACTGATGAGCACATAGACACTGATATAGGTATACCCTTGCAAACATGTAGACTACATATCCACGAGGAAATTGTAAGTATAGCGAATGAAAGATGGCGAAACGAAGCCACTTGCAAAATAGCCCGACAGATGTGGCCGACTCTCAATGCCAAACGCACAGAACTACTACTAAGGAGAGACAAACATAGTCTCAACATATTGACTTCAGTCATAACTGGGCACTGCCTAATTGGTAGGCACGCCCAGAGAATGGATGTGCAAACACATGACTTCTGCAGAAGTTGTCTAGACGAGGAAGAGGAAGAGACGATTCCGTACCTTCTGTGCCATTGTCCTGCTCTATCCAGACGTAGACTCGCCAATTTGGGCAAACATTTCTTTAATGAACTGGAAGATCTCGGCTCTGTCGAAATTAAGGATCTAGCAAAATTTTTGAATAGTACACTGTGGTTTCAGGAGGGATAAGGGCTAGTTTCCCCATGCGGCATCACAATGGGCTACGAGCCTGAGTGTGTTCACAATGGACAACCGCTTCAACCTAACCTAACCTAAAAGGAGGCCGCTGTATATTAAAAAAATTACTTTCTGAGTCAATCATTGTCAGATAAATATTATTGTACTTATCTTTACAATTCCTTGGCATCTCATCTGACTTAAATATAGTTTTCTGAAAACAAATTCCTTCCGCTTTCAAACTAATTAGTGACTCAAGCTAGTCATTTGAATGGCCTAACAAAAAAAAAAAAATCCTCCTTCTGAGTAGGAAAAAAATAGTCACCTAAATAATCTCGTTTGCTGTTTTTTTGTTTGCTATCGTACATTCAGTTGTGGATTACAGGATGTTAACAACGGAAGTCAACAAAGAGAAAACTCGGTACAATTTATAGTTCCTCTTTGGGAAAAGCGAAAATGCAAGCCAGACCGCTGAAATTGTGAATGGTGTCTATGGTGTCGTTACTGTAACAAAATATTACGTGCAATTTCGGTTTCGTCGATTCCATTCGGGCATTTTTCGTGTTAAAGATGCACCTCGCACTTGCATGCCCGTCGTCAACAATGATGATAAAATCACAGAAATAATCACAGAAAGTTGATCAGCACGTTAGTAGTCGTAGCATCGCTCAGGAGCTACAAATTGAGCACAAACCAGTTTTAAACCACTTGCGCAAAAATTTGGATTTGCTCAAAAATAATGGATTTCTTTTTCTCCAAACTAATATTTAAGGGGTTAGAAGGCCAAAATTTTCAGCATTTTTTCTAAGAAAACTTTTATTGATCTAAAAATTTTTATACATATTCGTAAACATATTTATTGGAAAGGAGTTACAGCTGATCTCCGAGAGCTCCTCTCAAAAATGATGTTTTGCGGTGACCACTAATATCTGAACTGGATCCTCTGAAATAAAAAACCAAAACATATTTCGTTAAAGTGATCTTAAATCTGGTAATTAATCGAAGGAATAAGCTAAATAAATTTTTTTAACAAAATGGCTGTTTCTTAAACCAAAAAAGTCGATTTTTGACCAAAATATTGGACTTAAACTGCTTATAAAAAAAAAAATTATCGGTGAGAAAAAAACTTGGATTAATTACTAAAAATACGTATTTACGAAGCTTGTGTTGAAATTCGAGACTAATCGGTTTAGGTGTTTTCGAGTAATGTTGGTCACCGACTTTGAAAACACCATTTTGAGAAAAACGCGCCATTCTACCATTCATACCAAAATCTACTCCACATATATTAGTTAAATATAAACATTTATATATAACTTACATCCCAATTCATATAATACAGTTTTCCCAAAAAAAAGTTACTCTCAGCTCTGCTACCAGAGGCATCAATAAGTAGAACAAAACCTCAAAATGCATCCCAAACGAAATCACCTACCTATTAATAAACAACACGCGATATAAACAACAACAACAACAAGTGGGATATGTAAAATGCTTTTGGCAAAACTTAATGCAACTCATTTGTACCGTAAATAGTTTAATTTTACCGCCGTTGCAGGCTTAATACTAACTGCCACCAGTCATTCGCTCAAAACATATGTAATTTTTTATATATTTATGTACCCACATATGTACGTATGTATGTGTTTTATGCTTTGAGCGCTGAAGTACACAAGTACGCATATATTTTAAACTGTAAATCGTTGTCAGCGTGCATTGGTGTAGTTTGCGTGCGTACAGAACAGAATAGACCCACCGCTGCTTGCACGAGTCACTCAGTGGCGTTGCCAACTCTATACGCCACAGTCATTTTGTTGTATGCGTGTGATTTATTGAAAATTAAATTTTTCAGAGCCGCTCAAAGCGAAACAAAGATGTGCGAATGGAGGGGGGAAAAGGTGGAGTGAAGCGAAAAAACTCAAAGCGCTTCGGGCGATGATCGTCTGTGAGTGTCTGTTACAGCGGAACAGGTGGGCAAATCAGGTAGAATTGCGCTGGTTGGTAGGTTGTAGCGGCTGGTGGCCAGTTGAGCATAGGGATATATATAGTGATATATGTGTATTTGTAATGAAACACTACAAATTTGTTGTGTACATATGCACATACAAGTGGAGCTGCCTTCAACTTTATATGTGCACACGTGGTACTACTTAGGTACATGCAAGTGTGCGTTAAGCAATTAGGTTTTCGAGTTAATTATATTTAGGTTTCCCTTACATGCATTAGTGTATTCTATGCACTTTGATATTTGACGCTAGGCAGCCAACGGCACCGGCTTGCAACGTAGGCGCTAAGCCCCAACTCGAACTAAAATTTAAAAAAAAAAATCAGCACTTCGCCACTGCGGCTACTCCTGCTGCTGTGTGAAACTGCTCACCTTGGGTGAGTGGCACTAGGCTGACTGGGCGCTTACCTTCCTCCAATTTCTACTTAATTAGCTGTACAAGCTCGGGTTACACGCTTAGCAGCTCGATTGCTGAGATTCACGGGTCGACTTTTGAACTTTTTTTCTCGGTTTGTTATTAATGTTTGTTACTGCTGCTTTTTTATGTTGCGTGCCTTTATTTATATACTGGTACTACATTTGTACCGTTATTTTTTTTTCTTTGTTGTTATTTGTTTCTAAGTTGTAAAGTAGTCAAAGTGGCAGCACTGTAACGAAATACGGAAGTTTTTAATTAATACCTTTAACACTGGAAAATTAATGATTTTTACTGGGCACAGAGCCACGCTAGGCATTAACGGGGTACAGTCTCTAATACACTCTCCAATGTGCATTTAAATGCATTTTTCTGCAAGTACAATAAATATATAAAAATAACTATTAACACCCCATAGAAATTTCAGGGATATTAAATAAATAAAAAAGTGGGTGCAGCATAGAACACATAACAGAAGTGAAACTTTCAAGCTAGACAAAGAAAGAGGGAGAGACACGAGAGAGTCTGCGAGAGAGAGAAAGAGAAAGAAAATATATATCTAAATAAATTCACAGCATTTGCAAAGAATACAATTAGACAAAATTTATAAAAAAAGGGAGACGGGTCGACCGGTGTAGGTAAACGCCGGACACAAACCGTGGCAACCAAAGCGCACTGCTCCGAGCGTTTATCACCCGCAAAAACGCAGCGATTCCAGAACCGCAGCAACGGCTAAAATTACCACAAGGCAATACCGATAAATCCGACGCCGACGAATGGATAGCACTTTATAGTACGCCAAAAACTAGGCACCAAAAAAACGCCAAAAAAATTGGGACCAAAAAACGACCAAACAGTAGGCACCAAGGGAATATAACGCCAAAAAGTAGGCACGAAAAATATATTTCCTACAAGTTTGCACCAACAAACAAGAGCCAAAAAGTGGGCAGTGTTATTTCTCACTAGAAATTGGCAACCACAAGGAACAACTCAGGAAAAATAGCCTAAAGTGTGTCTAAGATATATATAAGGTAAAGCTCTCTCTCTCCTTTTCCTCTACGTTATATCTCTTTTCTCTCTCGCGGAACGAAAATACCCAAAACGTTGCATGGCCTTGAAATTTTACTCTCCATTCTCGCTCGTCCATCGCCGCCTAAAAAGTTTCACTTCAAAAACCTCCTCGTGGTGGATTTAAAAATTTACGATGTTTGTGTTACAGATGCGGAGCTTTAAGAGAAGTGAAGAGATTGAGACTTATTAGCACTTTGACTGATTGGGTCGATATAACTTCCTAAGATTTTAGAATAGTTGTGAAGACCGAAAGCACATAGTTGAGAGGGATGAGACAAAAATTATGATATCTTGAGCAGTTGTTTTGATAATAGCTTGGCAAAACCTAGGTAAACATTACAAGTATAAGTGTTGATGGCTTTCTTTTAGAGTAAATTTAATCAGTTTGATGTTATACTTTTTGTTGTTTTTTCTGGAAACTTCATGTTGTAGGTTAACATGGCCGAGAATGGGTGTAACGAGGAATGGAATGTAAAGATAGAATCATTAAAATGAAGTAGATATTTAGCCCAGTAGTCAAAAGTCAGTCAAAAGTTTATGACAAGATTTTTGTCAAAACTTTTGCATTCATGCGATGAATCACCTGTCAGGATGTTCGCGACCAAACATTTCATGCATCACTGCAACCCTTACAGGTCAGTGGAAGGTAGGAGATCATGCAGCCAGACTCAACCTCCCCTTCAATCCCATCTGCAGAAGCTGCCAAGCGGAAAGGGGTGAAGGAAAGTCTCTACCACTACTTATGTGAATGTCCAGGGCTAGCTAGGGCACGACTTCGCTTTTTCGGTAAGCCTTTCTTACAGCAAATTAATGAGATCTCAGACATCGAGATAAAGAATTTGGTGCTATACTTGGCCTTCGCCAAATGGATCTGATTTAGAAGAAGGATTTGACAAACAAACAAAAAAAAAGCAGGTGCTGGTCGCTAACTAGGATTATTTCAGTAGAAATACTTAACCACTTCAACAACTACAACAACAACAACTCAATTCGAGTAAATATTAAAAAATGGGCTACCAAAATTAAGAGGCTTACTGGTTAAATTTGAACAGAGGTGGTTCAACGGAGTTGGCGCACGGCTTTGGCACGCTGTTGAACCATCCGAATTTTGTACAGAATCAGCTTCAAATCGTTGGTCGAAAATTTTCGAAGGAACCGTCAAGAAATGACCAACTACTTTACTCGTTTCTGTTACCGTCCATTTAGGCTTTCTTGCACATTTTCACTTCCAACTTGGATGCTCTTGGTTGACTATGCATGCCGAGCCACCAGATATCGAACTGCATGATTAGTAGGCACCAAGCGATGCGAATATTCGTTTCGAAAAACACAAATTATTATGCAAAAACATTAGAAAAGGAATACCCGTTGTGGCAGCTATTCGGTGATTCCTAAAAATCCCCCTTAAAGGTCACATATGAATGTGTGCATGTGTGTGTTCTTTATACTTTTCCATCTTTAATATATGCGCTTGCGAGTAAGTTATTTTTCCTGCATTGTTCATTTAATTTTTATTAGTTGTTAACGAAAATAGCTTACATAAAGAAATTAGTTAGCTTCACTACATTTGCGCTTCAGTCAAAAAACAAAAAAAAATTAAGTAATGGTTATAAAACTCTATGGTGCACGACATTAAATAGGCCTATAAACGAAACGAACTAAACACAGGGTCACGGCTTCCCAGTGCACAGGCAGCGAATGCATAACAATAACAAGAACATCACCACCAACAACTACTACAAGCGACCAGCTACAAGAGCAATAAAGTTCAAGGAAGCGTATTGCTTCAAATGGTGGGTGGAAACAGCGTGCAAGTAGGGCGCCAGTGTTCGCTTCAACGCGAGCGCCTTTGCGCTCCAAATCCAATTTGTTTAGTCTACAAAGGCACACACAAGAAATATAGATTGCAAGCTTATTTCTAATATAAGCAATGTAGATGCGTTTAAAGTAAAAACCAATTATTAAAAAATAGTTAAGGAAAAAAAACAAAACAAAAAAGTTTAGCTTGTGCACGAAATTTACTTTAAAACAACCATAATTTTACATGATTTTATTAGTACGAGCCGCATGTTGTAAATAATTAAAAACTAATTAAGTTCGAACATATTGAAAACAAGGCAATGCTAGTTAAGTGCACACTCCAGCACGAACACAAAGTGAAAGAGAGTGCAAGCACAACAAATGCAGGCACCGCACGCGCTTTATTATTTACCAAATCTGCTATACCTTTTTTTCAGCGACTTTTACTTGTGTAAATAAGCTCGTTTTGTGTGTTTGTGTATGTGGCGTGCTTTGTTGGTTTCATATTTGAGTTTGTTCCATAGTTCATATTAATAATTCAGTGACCTAAGAAAGAAGTTGCTGCGATAAGCTATTGCCATTCGAGTTCGTTTCATAAGTCTTTTATTAGACGGGTGAAGGCAAATAAAGTAGAATTAGGAAGTTAAGTGGTTGGGGGTAATTAGAAATTGAAAAAAATTGGATTTTTTGCATTTTCTTAAATCACAATATCTTAAAAATATTGTGTAAAAATTTGAAGTGATTCCGAAAAACCCTTTTCGAGTTATTCCGGAGCAGATAGCAAAACTTTAAATGCGTTTTTCTCAAAACTATGTTTTTTGTACTGGTGATCACTGTAACTTAAAAACCGCGTAGGAGATTTTAATAAAATTTACACTGATTTTGAAAAACATAAAAAACTAGTGCCTGATCGAAGAATTTGTTTCCAAAAATTTCGATTTTTTTTAAACAATTAATTGTTGGGGTTTTCTCGAAAATCTGAAAAATATTTCCTGAGGCCGCCATATTGTTAATTTTGAGAAAAAGCTTCGATTAAGCCAAAGATTATCTATTAGTAAAACTAATTTCGCTTAACTGATTTTAGATGATTCTCCAAGGACTTGTCAGGATCACCGCAAGGGACTTCTGGAGAAACGGGCTCCACACAAACAGCGATAACTTTTATAATTACCAAGTTTTTTTGTTGAAATTTTGCTTAAGTCCAGTCGAAACATGATGTATTAATGCTATGTTTTTTTTTGTAAAATAAAGCAACTAACTAGCAAAAACAAAATTATTGAAAATCATAATTTTTTCGGGCCTGTGACTACTCCTAACCCCTAAAGTTAAAAGAATAATAATAAAATGGCTCATTGTATAGTGACTTAAGATAAAAGAAGTAATAATAAGGGAATATTTTTATTATTCCTTTAAAATCCTGTCAATATAAATTATTTTTAGTTTCGATCAGTACGAAATATTGGACATTTTCCGTTTTTTTCACAAAAATTGAGACCTTTTGAGTTTAGCTGCATATAGAATTTCAAACTCAATTGATTTCACATTTATAAATAGCCAGTAACGAGTCCCCTTTGGTCAATTTGTATGACATTTTGTCAAACATATCTCATATTCAAGCCCATCGTGCAAAAACATTTGAAAGAAATCGAACGCTTTTTGAATTTTTGTTGTTGTTTTTTTCAAGAACTGCCTATAGGAAATTCAATAAAAAGTGTTCATACCTAGCAATAGTGTGCTAAGTAGCCTACGCCTAAGTGAAAAAAACTCGAACATGTGCTTCCATAAATTACAACTTCAGAGAAGTTAAGAGCCCGAAGAAATAATAAAAATTCGAAAAATATTTCTGAAAATATTTGCAAACATTCCACCTGCATCTTGACTTATTTAATACGAATTTCACTCAACATTTACTTTTATTAAATATATAATTATTTTCATAAAAACAATATTGCATATCCCTACTTAGGCAAAAGGCAACAGAGATTGAGTGAATTAGTGTCAAGAAAACTGCATAGCATATTCCACATTAATTTGTATTCAAATGCATACTCATCCTTTGAAAAATGTGTAAATTTACTTTATTCAAAAAATAAAACAAAAAAACAAAAAAAATACGATAATAATAATATTTCAGTTCTCTTGCCGTGAACAACTTAATAAATGCATCTCGAATGCGGCCAAACGCGTTTGTGTCTTAAGTCTTTTGTTTAAATATGACTTGATTAATCGATGGTTATTAATTTGCCAGTAACGACACGGAATGGATGAAATTTTTTACACAGCGCAGAATGGGTAAATAAATTTTTAACTTTTTATTCTTGTCCACGTTGCGCTTGCATGAGCGCGCAAGCTACAAATAATAAGAATGTGCCACATTAAATGCGACGATAACTTTATTTCATGTGAGTGGCGATAATTTCGATGGCAATGGCTACAGCTTATGCAGATGCAGAGAAAGCTTGACTGATAATGCAACAAAATGCTGAGCGAAATGACAGAAAAAGTAAGCAGGCAGGCAGGCAAGCAGGCAGAAAAACCGACAGACATTAACAATTTAGGCGACAAATACCACAATAGCCATAAATAAACAGGCGGCAAAAGCCAAGACCGAAACAAGAACAAATGCAATGATAAATCGTATGAGCAGCGGAAAAAAATGGAGCACTTCTGAGGGTATCAAAGAAGGGGATGAAAGAGTGGTGACGCGCGCTGAAGTAAACTAAGCTGAGATGGGCTTAAGCAGGCCTGCTTCGAATGCATTTCGACCGGCAAGCAAATTAAACTAATCGACAACAATTTATTATGAACAAAATACTTAATGAAATTTAATTATGTTGTCGCGATTTGTGGCAGTCATTTGGGCAAAGAAGGAAGCAGCAGACAAGCAGCAGACGAAAAGGGATGGATACAAATTTTAAGCGTAGAAAGAGTAATGCCGAACCAGAATGTTTGTGTTGAGGGCAATAAAAACCAACAACTAATTTGCATATCAAAGTGAGGTACGAGTAGAAGCAAGACTATGAGATGTGGCGTAAAGAAGGGCATGTAGAGGAGAAGAAATGTATATATGCCTATGCATGTGTACACTTCGCTAGCTACTATCGTCTTAAGAACTACTTTTCTACTTGTAAACAGTTGTTTTTTTGTATATCAAACTTCACCATTTGTTGGCTGTGAAGTTTGCTTGTGGAGAAGTGTTAATGAGCTAGTCGAAAGCAGCACCTTTGCGCTAGTCAATCGGCTGGTACGCGTGTTGAGTAATGCGTTACATGCTTCTGCCACATGTTGCAATAAATATTTTCAAGCAGCTGGTTGGGAGGAAATCTACATTTCTAAGTTGGCAAACTTTTGAAAAAAGAAAAATATAAAAAAAAATAGAAAAGGGATTTTTAGCTTGCCTTGATTTTGAAATTTATTGGCTTCAGCACACACGCACACACATATATATATATTACATATGAATATAACCACGTACGCTTGGTGGTTTCCGCAACCAATTACGATAAAATTCCATGCTGTTCTTGCTTTTGTCAAACATGCCACCAATGGTGGCTACTGTTGCTAGTACATAAAAATAGTTGTCGCTCTTAAGCGTTTCCGCTTTAATTTCAGTGAAATTGAGGGCTTCTGCAAAAACTGTTGCTACAAATTTCACCGCGTTTTGTGGTGGTGCTATTTATTTGGCTGTTTTTTTGAGCAACCTCGGCGTGAATTATTGCGCGTTTTCACCAAATGCGTATTATTTTTAATTTAAGTATTGTAATTTTTTTTGCCTTCCTTAATTTTAATTTCTAGAAGAACCCCCTAAACAACTGAACTTTGTGCTTAGCATTTTAGTTAGATCTATTTCGCTGCTTTGAGATAACTCAGCTTTTTTGGTTTTTGTCATTTGTTAGAACCCAAAGTACGTTGACCTGCATTTGATTAATGTGCCACATTTTGAATTTAGTATTTGAAGGCAGTTAGGTACATAAGTGCTTAAAGGGAGGATGGGTCAAAAATATAACACAAAATACATTTTTAGTAGAGTTAATATTAATTTTTCTGTGTTAGTACGTAGTTGCTTACAGATCGCGAATTAGCTGCCTGTTTCTCTGTTCTCAACGAGTTAAGAGGTTTGTCTTCTAAGCACAGCATAAAAGTTCCTATCGAGTGTATAATGTGCAAAAATGGAGCTCACCACTTGCGAATCGATTGGACTTTATCAACCGTTGCTAATATATTCCAAAAAACGTTGAAAATAACTAAAAATTCACATCTACAAGAACCTATACACACCAAAGAATCAAAAGACCCCATGCCTTTGCCTACTTTAAACCCACATTCGATTGAATGAAAAAAATTGCGCATATCTCGCGATGGCTAGATTTGATATCACTGAAAAACGAATGCCGAAAAATGGGATTGACTTATACCCACAGCAGAAAAACTTGAAGGAGTTCGTTGAAAATTTAAGGGGAGCCTCTTATTAATGGCTTCAAAAACAGGTGTTTTTTCTCAATTTTTTTTTCGAGGCTGAAAAAGCGATACACAGGAATAATCTTTTGTATTTATTTGAAAGCATGATTGAAGAGTATTAAAATTTAAATTAATATAAAAAATAGAAAAGCAAAATGGCGGACATATGAGGGATCTCGCACAACTTCTCGTTGCGCGCTAGTAAAAAGTAAGATTGCGGTCGTAGTTTTCACCTGAAACACAAAAGAAAAATATTGTCTTATTCAGAAGGCTTTCCCGCATATTATAGACTACTCTTGCATAAAAATATGAAAAAATTAACACACAATTAATTATTGAAAACAAATGTTTTTTTCGCTTTATTTTTTTCTCGAAAAAATGATTTTTTTTTTATTTTGTTAGTTAATTAGTTGCGCATTTTAATTATCTTTATAAAGATTATTTTGGTGTTCTTTCAATCTGCAAAAAGATGGTTTTGAGAAAACGTGTTTAAAAGTTTTCAGAAGGTAGACAGTATACTCACACGAGGGACGGTACGGAATTGAATTCCACTATAAAATTTTCAGGGCATATTCTCCTATAAAATATCTATCGATTGCAGTAAAAAAAAATCGATTTTTTGAAGACCACTGATAAGAGGCGCCTCTTAAGCAAGCCATGATACGGACACAAACGTGGCTAGATTCACGTGGTCTGAAATTAGTCACAGCGAAAACGGAACTACAAATTCTAACCAAGAAGCACATCCCATTAGAATTAAGCATGCAAACTTGCTAAAATAGGCTAACCACAAAAAAGGTTCTAAAGTGCTTAGGTATGAGACTGGACTAAAGACCAACTTTCTGGGATCCAAATAAAACACGTAGCAGAGAAAGCCGCCAAGATGGCATCCTTGCTCAGTAGACTGATGACAAATATAGGGGGACCAATCCAAAGGAAATGAGAAATAATGATGACTACCGCCCTCTCCGCTCTCTTATACGCAGCTGAACTGTGGTTAAATGCGCTAAAGGCAAACCAGCGGTGAAAGCTCCTAGCATTGGAACAACGAACAGCAGCTCTGAAACTTTTTCAGTTCCAGTTCTTTAAGTTACAAGCGGTTCAATACCGATCGATTTACTTGCCTTTGAGAGGAAAAAGTTGCAAGTATTAAAGAACGAGAGGATGGAAGAAGAAGTAAGCCAACTTGCAGCGTGCGAAATAAAAAATGAAACTATAAGACTATGGAGAAACAAATCCGCTGAAGAAACGAAGCACGCATGCAGATGGACGGTCAGGCTAATAAGAGACGTTACTACCTGGTACAGCAGGAACTTTGGTGACGTCAAATTTTATGTAACCTAAGTGATTTCGGGGCACAGATATTTCCAGGAATACCTGTTCTAAATAGGGAAATGCGAGCACCCTAACTATATATACAGTGATGGAGTCGAAGATGACACTGAACACAGCTTTTTCCAATGTATGAGTTGAGATCAAGAAGGTCGAACGTTGGATAATATAGTCGGATATATAATCACCGAAAATGTAATCGATAAGATTCTTAGCAGCGAGGAAAAGTAAGAAATCATAAGTGATTTCGCGGAGAAAATTCTCCGGATGAAAAAGCTGGACCTGGACGCAGGCACACAAGTATAGACCTTGTAATAAGGATGATGGAACGTCGCTCTGAAGTAATGCGAAAGCGGTTCCAGAGTGGGCGACGGTTCCAAAAGAGGAGGAGTGTTTTAGTCTCCGTACATACCATTGCTAAAAGGGAAGATTTGGTGATGCATAAAGCTGGCATTTTAAGCCTCCTTATTCTCAAAAAACATAAAAATAACCCGCAGCTGCGTAATTATGACAGGTAATCTATTGGCTGCATATGCGTGCAAGATAGGGATTGCTAACATGGGCAAATGCAGGAAATGCAGAGAGGATTTTAAGGAAACTTTAGAATACCTTCTGTACGTCTGTCCGGCAGTATTAAAAATGCTCTTAAAATGCCTGGGAGCCCCATTGTTTGAGGGTCTGGAGGACGTCTCAAAAGCGGACCTCCCAGCTCTGCTTCGATTCGCCAAAAGCGCTGACATCCTACATGATGTCTACTTTCGGTATTCATAGAGGTTGGTCTCCATCTAGGATCGCTATGGACCAAAAGGTTTATGCGTGGCTTGTTGCCAACCAGGCTAACCTAACCTAACCTTTGCTCCCTAACTATAATTTCTTAAACAAAATTATATTACTAAAAGGTCAGAGGTATCTAGTAGGTGCGCTTGAGTCTCACAGATACAACGCTCATAATGGTAAAGCTTTAACTGTCCAATTTGACGAGAATCCTTATTTTCAGATGTGGAGCGACCAAAATCAACGCCAGACGCCTCTATATTCCGGAAAACTCATTGTTTAGTGTGGATTTAGCTACAGCAATATTATTGGCCCTTACTTACTTACCTCAGTGGCCCGCCAGCGGGTCGGGCGTTAAAATTGGCCCGAAGTAAGGTATGCCTGTCGTAAAAGGCGACTAAAATCTAGGGTTACCAGCCCCTGGAAGCTCAATTGGTAGTGTCTTTGGGTACAAGGTCAGACTAAATACTTAATCTTGTTACCACGGAGAACAGGAGCACTCAGAATTCGCTTTGACCTTTTCTTGGGCATGGCCCTTCGGGAAGGTTTTAGTGGAGGCTGTGGTCAATAGCTAAAGCGCGGGTAAACTTTCGGTTGATGTGGAGTTACATTGCAACCGAATACCGGGACGCGTAGAACGGCAAAGTTTTAGTTGTGCCTTGGGCCCTACCAAGGCGATTAGTGTGTCCAAGCCACGCTGCCAATCGGTACCGAGACCTTTAATTAGTTTACAATAAAATAATACTTAAAAAACAATAATTGCCACAAAATAAATGTAAAAAAATAAAAAATAAATTACAAATAAATAAATATTTTGGGTTCTGATCAGTAATATAATTGAACCATGTGCCTTTGTTCACTGTGGGCCTAAGTTGTCGCTCACTTAACCTTTGGTCGCTGACATCTGATGATGATAACAAACTATTTGTCACCCAGGCATGCCACTTGTCATACTTCACGGAAAAAATGAACTTATTAGTTGAGAATTTCGAGAGCTTCGTCACTTTACTCACTGGCCACCGAGACTGTGCGACTTTGGGCCGATCGACTACGTGAAATTCCCGATATAAGCAAACAAGCCACAGCTGATTGACGTGCTCAATAGTTCACTTTCCTCATGAAATTAGAAAATACTTAAATTTTGTTTTCTGTCCTCCTTTGAGGAAGTCTATATTCAATAATTTTGCACGATAAGGAACTTGAAATGTATCGATTCTTAATGTCTCTTTTTACTTCCTGCTCAAACGTCACACGTAGACTCATTTCAATAATACCGTTATTCGAGAACAACTATGTATACAGCACCCTTGACTTATTTCATTCAAAGCCTTAGAAATAATCTATCACCTCATTGCATTGCCTAGCGTCAAGATAACATCACTAATTTTATGCTTAAATCAGAAATTAGAATTATTTACAAATTCCTTTAACCAAAGGCATTTTTATGCACACCAAAATGTCACCTCAACATTAACGAATTTCTACTTCCTTGAACAAGCCAAAACGTGTACAGCTTTCCTCTACCCACTTTGAGTGCAATTTCCACTAACAAGCCGACAAAATCGCCTTTGCACCAAAAGGGCATTACTAAAATTTTTACTCAAAAGAATTCAGTTATTTTCCACTAAAAAAAACATTAACAAATTTGCTCGAACGAGTTGCTAAAGGCCAACTGAAAAACCAATATAACTGTGCAATAAAAGCGCGCAAATCGCAAATTGCTGCTGAATGTGGAAAATATGCAAACTGCATATTTCCTTTTGACAAAACTAACTTCAAAACTAAGAACACACATACACATACACCAACAATGGGGATACTAACACATGACTCACTAAGCCAGCAGCAATTGCAGAAGTCTCCAGTGTAACAAATACTTGTAGCAACAAAAGTTATTTTAATTGTTTTTCCAGCTTAGTGCTTCATGGCTGCTCAGCTGGGCTGATGTGATGTCTCCGACGAATTGCTGAGACATAATTTTAAATACTTTACAATTGCTTACATTTGTTTGTGTGTATGTGTGCAAGTTAAAGGGTGGCCGAGAAAATTCGGTGACTATTTTATATATCCGTTTTTGTGTTCTCATGCTATTTGCACCTACTTTACTACAAGGTGGCGCAAAATTAGGTATCCAATTTTATGTTTGAATAACTTTTACGAAATAAAAGAAAAGATTTTGAGTCATGGAAATCTTTATTTTGATCTTTAAGCGCTCCATTGCTTATCTGTTCGCATACCGCAGCTGTTTAGTTCACAAGTGTCAAATATGACTGGGGTACGTCGCCATTTGCCACAATTATAACTCCTTCGCTAGGGTGACTAATTTTGCGCTACCTTGTATGTACTGTTATTGCATTTACTTTGAGTATTATTGTTATTGAGTATATATTTTCTGTTGCTGATTGTACGAAGAAATCAAGTGCCACTGGCCATAAGTTTTTTAGTTTTAAACTTCACTTTAGGCTTTGGCTTCGCTAGTTGGAGTTAACAATCAGCTTTAACAAAAATGTTATGGTGTGTGCTTAACTGAAAACAAATGTCTGTCAAGAATTTTGCATACACTTATTTTATTAGTCTAAATCAATCCGTTAGTGGTGGTCAAAATCACCCAATGAGTTATTGAATGATATCTGATGTACGCCCTCAATGGGTAATTTTGATTGCAAAAGTGAGGATCATGGATGGAAAAATTGAAAAATTGTGTTTCAAGATAGTACCAATGTAAAGGAAAAATTGTAAGAGCAGCGCGTATTGAAAGCTTTTGACTGTTTCTGTGTTTTTTTTTTTTTTAATTATTTTTTATTGAAACATACTTCCTAATTGATGTTGTAAGAAAGCTCTCAAAACTTGTACAAGATATAAAAATTTGAAAAAATTTGCCTAGAAATTTCAAGGCAGTTTTATTGCCCATTAAATTTTAGAAAAACGAAGTGCAGTTTTGAAGCGCCGTTGTGCATTTTATGTCTACAAAAAAGTATTTTGATGGGAGAAAATGTAGTAGGCCGTTAAAATTTTTTGATTTATTTATTTTAATAATCTACAGTATAATCTACAAGACTAGACAAGAATGTAAAGAAAAACAAGTCAAATTTGGCAACTAAAATATTAGAAATCAAAGAAAATACGTGTGAAAAACAAGTACATGAACATGGAAAATAAAACACGAATTCTGTAAAACAATTTGTAAGGCCGATATTGACTTATAGAGCAGAAGCTCATGCAGAAAACATGAAAGCGAAATACCTCCTGCGGAGTACTGCAAGAATGAAAAAAGCTGGTAAAACTAGACTAGACCATATAAGAAACAAGGAGATAAGAACACAGATAGGGGTGAACGACATTGTAAAATTCATAAGAGGCAGAAGACGAGCATGGAACGAACATGTGACACGAGCCCCTAGCGATCGGTTGACAAAAAAAGCTCGAGATGGGATACCAGAAGGAAGAAGATGACTTGGAAGACCACCAAAATTATGGACAGAAAGTTGGATATCTACCTCAGCAGAAAATCATGAAATGTATGCATTATATTGTACAGGAATGTACAACAATTTATGTGTAATATCCTTAAATACTAAAATGTATTGATGTATCAATATATTTATGTAAACCTTAATGTATAAATATGTATGTATCCTAATTGTTGTGTAAAGAAAAACCGGCAGAGCCTATAATCAAAGTAAAGAAGAAGAGAAGCAAATTTAATTTTTCTACAAAATTAGTTATGTTTTAGAACTTTTATTCAAATGAGGCATATATCATACTAAAGGGTAACTTTCGAAGAATACATTTTGGTATTTTAATTTAAAAAAAATGTTATTATTTATTGTTGATATCGCCCCTTCTTCGAAACGCCGTTTTTTAGAAGAGGCTTGCGGTGATCACGGTAGCGCATGAGCAGCTCAACTGAAATCAAAAAAATTAAATGTAAATTTTTGCAGAATATTTTTTTTAGTTAATCTGAACGGTTTATTTACTCAAAACAAAATTTTTCTCGATATGGAAATCACTTTGCACCAGAAAAACGATTTTTGAGGGGTTGCAAAATTAAAAAAAAATTAATTCCAGCAAACTATGCAAATGTTTATAAAAAGTGAACCGTTCAGATTCACGAGGTTGTAACTTCGAATAATTAAAAAAAGTTTAGGCAAATCGGTCAAATAGTTTTTGATAAATAATGATCATCGCGACGGTAATTTTCAAAAAACATGAAAACATGATAATCGCGTCTAAAGCTTTGCGTGCACTTCTCTTTCCAAGAAAGGTCGCGCGCTTCTACGGTCTGTAACTTTTGTTCTTGTGCTCCGATCTTTATGATTTTTTAAATTTATATTTTTAAGATGACGTACTTTTAGAATATGCCATAAAAAAAATTTTCGATTTTTTAGTCCAACACAAGGTATATAACCCCTTAATGCCCGATAAATGTTTTTTGGCGACAGATACAAAAGTGAAACGTATTTTTCAGTGCTCAGCGATTTTTTTCTGTCAGAAAAAATGATCAATATCCTGAATTTTTTGCCTGAAAACAACAACAATAACAATATATTGACACATAAATAAATATTTTTCAACAAAAAGAAAAATCATCTTACTCCTTGAATTCAACTCGTATTTCACTCGATTGTAGAATTTTTCCTTCATAGCAAAAGTTTCAATGACAGTTTTTATCAACAACTAGTATTTTCGGTCCTTGTTATATTTTATATACTAACCCTAGAAAAGCTGCTGAACTTATGGCCGAAATTGGCAGCAACATTCACGAAATCGAGCATACCATTTTGTGTAGGGAATTAAAAATTACTTCAAAAGAACCTAAGTAACGTAAGTAATGAATCCATTTATCGGATGCTGTATTCTATAATGTTTCACTACGTCTACACCCTACATCAGGACTTCTCAAATGAAAATTACACAAGCTGCAAAGTAAGCGGGCTTAATCGAACACCAGAAAAGATAGGCAATTGAAATTTAATTTAATTTGCGTCAAATGAAGTGCCATTTTAAAATTCAATACACATTTTAATTCAAAAGTCCATGGCAAAATCGCAACGAAAGAAAAATGCGTAAACTCAACTTGCCTCTTTACGTTAGTTATTCATCCGAAAAGAAATAAATTAGTAACTGTTAATAGAAATAAAACGAAAAAATCAACGCCAAGGGAAAAATGTAGCCTGAATACTTTTCCACACAGTGACATAAAAAACCGTTCAAGTGGGCCACAAAAATCGTTTAGAGCGCACAGATCAAGTTATTATATTTAATGCTTGTTGTTGTGACTGTGGATTTGGCACAATAAATTATAGGAGGGATTAAGAAATGAATAGTTGGAAATTTTACATTGTTGGTATCGAGGATTCTTTTGGATCTCAATCGAAAAATATTGATTAATAAAGTCAGATTTTTTAGCTATTATCCTTTTAAACAGTTGGTTTAAACAGCTGACGCACGTTTCGTGTTTTGTTTCACTGTTAAACATCTTCAGTTTGGTCTCTAATTTAACCATGAATCGTCTTACAAACGAACAACGCTTGCAAGTCATTGAATTTTATTATAAAAATGCGTGCTCTGTTAAGAAAGTTTAAAGTCGAAAAATTGTGTTCAGCGACGAAGCTCATTTTTGGATCAATAGGTACGTAAATAGGCAGAATTGTCGGTTTTGGAGTGAAGATTAGCCAGAAGATTTGCAAGAGTCACCATTGTATCCATTCACAGTTTGGTGCGATTTATGGGCTGGAGGTATCATTGGACCGTACTTCTTCAAAGATGCTGCGAATCGTAACGTAACTGTGAATGGTGAGCGCTATCGTGAAATGACATCCAACTTTTTTTTGGACGCACCGTCACATGCCACACAGCACGCGTAACAATGGACTTGTTGCGAGTCGAGTTCGGTGAACATTTTATTTCACGTTCGGGACCTGTCAATTGGCCACCCAGATCGTGCGATATAACGCCTTTAGATTATTTTTGGTGGGGCTATGTTAAAGCTCATGTCTATTCAGACAAACCTGCTTTAGTTAACGCATTGGAAGACAACATTAAAGCATTTATATGTGAGATACCGGCCGAAACATTGGAAAGAGTATGGCAAAATTGGACTAAGCGGATGGACCATTTGCATGAAATAATCTCCAAACATTAAATTATATGGACTGTACTATCGATTTAAATAAAAAGTTCATGCATTTTTCTGAATTTTATGTGTGTTTTTTTCCTATAGCTCCTAAAAAATCACCCTGTAGTGATTTATACTCTAGTAAAAGTTTTTGAAAAAAAATTTTTTTTTTCATTTTTTCAAATTTGAAATTTTTTGTAGTTTTTAGTTTAAATTTATTGAAATTTTTTTTAATCCAAATTTCAAACAATTTCTATAAAAATTTCGCACTTAAAAAAAGTTTTGAACAATATCGGGAACACATTTTTATGGCCCGTTGTATTTTGATTCAAAAATATATGCATCAACTCAAGTTTGAAATTTTTTACAGATTAAAAAATATATTTTTAATAAAAAAAAAGAATTATTAGATATATCAAAATTCAATTGACTATCAAATTGTATACTCGAAATTTTTTCAAAAAATTTTATTAAAAGATCAAAATTTTTACGAAAATTTTTGGAAGTTTTTGCAAATTAAATTAAAAAATATATTTTTTAATTAAATTAATAAAAAAAATTAATTAAAATTTCTTTTTTTTTTAATTTGAAAAAAATTATAAAAATTTTCGTAAAAGTCTTGATTTTTTTAAAAAAATTTTTGAAAAAATTCGAGTATACAATTTTATAGTCTATTGAATTTTGATATAATAAAGTGATAAATTCAGAAATCACGTTGAATTAAAAAAAAAAAAAGAATTTATTGCTAGTGTTGGTTGTTTTCCCACATAAAAAAATTTCAAGCACGAGCGCTAAAGATTTCCTCTTTCACAAAACCTCCAACAAAAAATAGAAGAAATTATCAAATATGCAAGACTAAAAATATTTCTAAATATCTCTCGCCAACCTGGCGAACATTCGGCAGTACCCCCTTATATCTGCATAGGAAGAATCTGCGGCTGGGAAAAAAGTGATGCCAAACTAGATGCATATGGCATGTTGCGCTTACCACTTGTAATCAAGTGCAGGCGATAATTTTCCAATTAATCATGTTGCAAGTACACGCACTCATACACTGACTGCCAGCGAAGCTAGTTGGAGGGAGCAGCAACTTGCGGCACTTGAAGGCAATGCAATTCAAACATTTACCGCAATGCAAGAATACTTATGAGTATATTGATTTTAGTTTAGCTTTACACTCTACTGACTGCCTCGCAAAATGATTAAAGCCTGCCGTGTTGAAGTAGTGCTGCCACAAAAGCTGTTGATTGCTGCACTCGTTGACGTTGCCACCAACAACGCTGGGAACATAACAGAAAGGACAATATCATTGAATTAAGCGAGCGCGTGTTGAGTGTGCGAGGCGAGAAGGGAGTGAGCGAAAAGAAAAGATGACAGCATTGGATGCAGTGCAAAGCATACGCATACACATGCACATACACACACATACATACATACCCACAAGCAAACATACGTATTTTATGGATTTTTCTACTTGCTTTTAACCTCAACGTATAGCTGCCGCTTTGATAAATGATTTCGATTAGTGCGTTCTTGTAATTCGACGCCTATAAATGAGGCTGTGATTGAGGAGTGCAGCCAGCCGCGCTACAGCAACAGCTACACCACAAAAACGAAAAGCAGCCACATTTTTCCAACGCGCCAACAAGCACACAGCTCAACTGTAAGCAAACAAAAGATTGCAGCAACCAACAATAACAAGGCCTAGCCTGCTGCCACAAGTCTGCAGTATCAAAAGTCTGCTTGATGGTACTCCCCTTTTTATCAATATCGACTTTCCGCATTGCCGCCACAGTCGCTTGATGGCGCATCGATGGTGGTGTTGGCTGTCAACTAAATATATGCTACACCATATCATAGCCAGCGTACGCTGCCTGCGCACACCCGGTATTCCTGCAATAGCCGCTGCGCCTCACGGCTGCGGCGGTGTACTGCTGTAAGCGATTTGACAAATTGTCTCTAATTGAAAGATTAGCTTTTGTTGTTATACTTGTAAGTGTTATCGATGTTGTTGTTAATGTTGTTACATTTTTTTGTCGGTTTTTAACTAAAACAGCGCAGGCTTTTAGCAGACTCTTATGGAAGCTGTCAGCTATCGAGCGAGTGCTTGTGTCCTGTAGATATGGCAGCCTCGTTTTTGTTGCTTTTGTTTTTAGTACATTTTTCACTTCACACATTCTTGAGGCATTTCGCTGCTTGATGTTGTTGTTGTTTGTTTTTCACTTCACGCGGTCGCTTATCAATTGCGTCGATCTTACACGTGTGAGGTTTTATTAATCAAAGCAAAATGGTTTCGGTGGGTTGGCATGAGGGCGGAGCATGTTTACATAAGCGCAACGCAGATGAGACAAGCAGATGCACACGGCAAAAGAAAAACGAAAATAAAAATATACGAAAACAAGAGCAAAATACAAAAAGCAACAATGTAATAAAAAAAAAATAATAAAAAAGCAAAAGAAAAAAATCAACGACTGCAACAAACCAACCGCACAAGCCACTTGCGCATTGATGCAGGCGTCATTGCAGGCCGCCTCTTAACGAGACACTTAATATGTGCATACATATGCGTACACTCATACTCACACACTCACATATGCACATAGTGCATAGAAATATTCATATAAATGCATACCTAATGCATATTTATGTAGTTGTAAGCCGCAGCTGTGAAGAGGCCGTAATTGCTTGCGGTGTGAAAAATAACAACTATTATAGAAGAAAATGTAAAAAATGTTGTAGAACATGTGAAATGGGGTTTTTTGTTTTTATCTTTCATATGTAATGTAATTCTGAGCATTTGAAAAAAAAGGAAAACAATTTTCAAATAGGCTTAAATTGGTTATGGAGGTGTTGAGTGGAATGCCAACGTAATTGTAGCGCGGCGCTTATGAAGCTTAGGGGAATTTTTCAGCGCTATTAAAACTGTGGGAATTTCTAGTCATCAGTATACGTAGTTTTTGTATTAATAGAATTTACTGGTATTTTAAGTAGATACTTTTTGGTTTAATTGGCTAAAAGCTATTTATTTTTAATGCGAAATTATTTGGTATTAATAAAAGCTACTTTGTAGTAGTCTATCAGAGTAGCATCCATGATTAGCACAGGAGTGCTGCCACCTACTCCCACCAAGGCTCTTGAGACTCTGTTAAATCTTGTCTCCATAGATCTCTATGACATTTTTCGGGATAATTGTAGTGCAATCCGATTAAATGTTTGCTAACCATAGAACAATTTCAGATTTGAGTACTCAAAAATCACCCTCAGGGAGCTAAATCATACTGATGGGATCCATAACTATGCAGGGAAGATAGTTTTTCTACATAAATACCAGAAAGATTTGAATATAATGTCATACATTATCTTGCCTTATGGTCAAAAGCTTTCTTCCCTGATGGCACAATACCAAAAAATGAGATCGGCAGTGGCGATCACCCAGAAGTGCTGCAATTATACCAAAGCCTGACTACTACAGTGCCTCTCAAGTAGAATTATATATAAATATATATAAATATTATATATAATTGGCGCTTATACCCATTTTGAATGTTTGGCCGAGCTTATATTCCTATTTCAAGCCTGGAGGGTTTCAAGCCGAGTCTGCACTGCAGATATTTTTTTATGATGATCTTTTTAATGGCAGAAATACGCTCGCTGGCTTACCATTGCCTGCGGAAAAGCAGCCGCAGTTATAACAAAATTTTTCTATCATTTTCTGTGCGTTTCACACGCGGAGATTCGAACCCCCTTTACTTCCGAATGGTAGTCATGGTCCAACCCATTCACCTACGGCGACGAGGCAAAGCAGAGTTAATAGCTATAAAATAGGCTGCATGTGGCTTAGTTCAACCGATCACTATCTACTTTGCCATAAATTCTGTTCAGTGCAGTATTACTTTCTCCAAAATAGCACCTGAACGTAGATCTATTCTAAATGAGCTGGCTTAGCAACTGAGATGGCTACAAATGACGCCTGTATTCTTGAACAAAGAGAAATTCTTCGAAAATGCAACTCAGGAAGGAACTAATCTCAAATCAGTCAACTCCACCCAGTTTGTGGCTACCTCTATATCATCACGTAAGCCCTGGTAGCGACAGACTAATCACCTAACCTGCCAAAAGGCAAAATAGATTAACGAAACCAACGCAATACTGAGTCTTGTCGAAGCCCTATACTATCGGGTGAAGTGAACAACAAAAAAAACAAAAAAAAAAAACCCTAAGTCAGTCTTAAAATCCAACAGAGAATCTCTTTTGCCACCAATGCTACTTTGGACTAAGTAGGCAATTGAATAGTAAAATCCTCTTTCGACGACTGTACTGTTGTACGTCTCTCAGATTATACGCAAGAAAAATTCTGTGGAAGACTTTTGAATCTTTATGTGTTGGCAATGGCGACTATAACAGGCGATGGAACAATGAGCGTATGGGCCTTATGGTAACATAGACATTGTGCAGCGAATAAAAATCCAGCGAATTCGTCGGCTAGGTCATGTCGTCCGAATGGATACAAACGCTCCGGCTCTGAAGGTAATCGATCCGGTACATGCTAGTAATAGTAGAGGAATTCCAATCTCACGTCTCACGCATTTCATGGCAATACTCAGCTTCTTAAATACAATTTTAAAACCATCTTGACATAGCGATGATGGTACGAGAAAGAAGGCTGTCAGGAGCCCGTCGGCATTCGATGACCTTTATCATCATCATCTTCAAGAGGCCATTACAGCTCAGGGTGAACATTACCTTCGCCCACATTCCTCTTCAAATCTGCATGGTTCATAGCAATAGACTACCTGCTTCTAACTCATGACTTTATCAAGTTGGCTATGACTTGGTGAAGCCGGGTTAACCTTGAACGTCCACTGGTCCGGCTAATTAGAGAGTTTGTTGTTAAAAAGGGGTTTTGAGGGCGTTGTATTCCATGCGCACAGTGTGTGATAACCATCGAAGCTTTTGTGGCTTAATGTGTTTAACGATATTTTCGCCCCGGCATAAGTTCAGGAACTCATCGTTGCAGCGTATGGAGCCAAATAGCCTTCGGAACACTTTTCGCTCGAACACTCTTAAGCTTCTTTCGTCTTTGTCTGTCATTGTCTAGCAGTTGCAGCTGTACGACACCACCGGCAATATTCTTGAATGGTAGAGGCGGAGTTTTAGCAGTTTTGTGTCGGCGTGATATGTTTTGTTTGCTGGCAATATTTTGTCTGGTATTGCTTCGTGACTATTGTTGTAATTTCTTTTTAACACTCCCAAATATTTCAAGTATTGAATTCACTCAAAAGTAAATGAATTCCCCCAATGGTAAAGATTCCGATTTTTCAGGATTTCGTCTCTCCTCGAGATCTTCAGTTTTTTTGTATTGCCTTCATTTACTCTAAGATCTACTGCTTTAGCACAATTTTCCATGTTTCAGAAGGTTTTAAATAGATGCCTTTTGTTGCTTGCCACTATGGTTATATCTAAATGTTATTCTTGAGCGTCTAAGAAGGTCTCCAAACTTTTTTGATTTTTTTTTTGTATATCCCCTTTCTTTATTACAACTTGTTAAACATTAGCAATGTGAACTTTTTGTATAATGAGGATCTCTCTCTCTCTCTTTTACCAATGGAAGAAGAATCTTTTTTTTGTTAATTCTACTATATATATTGTAGTTTCCAAACTTGACTTCATTTCTTATCGCATGGTGAAGAAGGAGATTACAGACGGATGTAGAAAGCGAGTCGCCTTGTTTGACGCCACAGGAAATTTCAAATGACACTGATTGTTGTACTTTTCGAGTAGTGTTAGTCAGAAAGCCATTACCAAGTGAATGAGTATTCCTGTAAAACTCTAGTCGGAAAGCATTTCTGGAATTTCATCTCGGAGAACACTGTCAAAAGCTTGCTTGAAATCGACGAAGAGGATATGAACGTCTAAGTTGCATTAATAGAATTTTTCAAGATTTATCCTGAGACTTCAATTAGTATTGGTAAAGGTGTGTTCCTACTCTCTGTCACATATAAATAGGCTTCTTGTCAAAGAAGTGCTGCCTTGCAACTTTTCTATGGCAAAAAAGTACTAAGGAATCAGCCATTACCAACGGAGAGTGACCTGTACGGGAAACAACTTTTTACATTTCTTGTTGTTTCATGTTCACAGCAAGCATCGATCTTAGGACTAATTGGGTGATAATCACACGATTTAAATAATAACTTTACATACATTTTAACACTCAATCGCACACTAAAATCCAAAGTTAAAAGCACTCAACTATAAAAGCTTTGCCACGTTACCACCTTCCTCTTTATTTTACTCTCTGCTTTCTACAACACTTTTCTACTTCTTTTTATTAATCTTCCTCAATAGTTTGCTTTAATATCTGTCCATTCATTCAACCAATACTCCACGTGTTCATTTATCCATTTCATCCACTTCGGTTACCTTAATGCGTTTAATAGCGTCCTCATTACTCTTGTAATGCGTGAAACATGTCAGCTTCAGCTGATAGTCTTATCGCTGCAAATTACTCAAAACAAATGAATGAACGTTTAAGAGTAAGGAAACGATGGGGAAACAAACAAACGACGCGTATGCGAAGACAAGAAGTGCATTGAAACAATGGGCAACAACAATGCTGGTACAAAGAAGAGAAGATGAGCAATGGGTGCTCAACAAAGCCGCCAACGCAAAAGGTAGAGAAGGTATGAGGATGAAAATGCTAAAAAAACTTTGATGCGTTATTTGGCATATAAAATAGTGAGAAAAATTGCATACCACTCAGAAAGAGTTCAATAGAGGGCAGGGTAAGCCAAAAACAAAATCAATACAAATTGAGTGAAAGTGAGTAAGTAAAGGTAGGTAGATGAAATGGTTGAAGTGCCAGTCTGGCACTCCTCAAGTAGCACTGAAGCGCCGTTTTGATACCATTACCAGGTAGATATCTACAGTTGATATAATGGAGAAGATTGATGGAATTTAGGCTGGCGCACTGCCTGATGCTGTTGAAGAAAGAAGTGGCCAGTGACCTCAGTCGTCTAGCTGCCAAACCCGGACATTTGCAGAGTAAGTGCTCAACAGTCTCCTCCTCTGAAAGGTCCCCACAGCTTCTGCAATGGGTTAAATGGTAACCCTAGGGGGGTTACCTAGTAAGTAAAGGTTGTTTTTTTTTATAGAGTAAATATTTTAGTAGTTAGTAAAAGCAGATCGACAATGTAGAAAAAGCAGTTGATTAAACTTTTTATAAATTAATCTGTTCTTTGAATTGTTAAACTTTTTTTACGTATCAGCTTATTGCTTTCTAGAACAGCGTACTCAGATCCATTATTTACAGAATGCAGAGGTGTGGCCGACATCAGGCCGTTACCGGCTCTCAGCGATTTTGAAGCAACCAGCTGATTTGCCTACGTAACTGGGGTTATAGCAGCGGTTTGTTTATGAAAAAATTCAGATTGTGTTGGTGATATCCGAAAAAAAACTAAGAAAAATAAAAACAAAACCCACTCCTATTACTCCGTTGCCGTCTGAACAACGACTGATTGGACGAGCGTAGTAATACGTGTAAAATGAGCGGGCAGAACTCTGCTGCTGAATCCGTGAAGACGTGGCAGCCGAACTTACTCTCACAATTTTGTTGCGGATGGTGAAATCTGGAAATCTTTCATCCTTGTTAGCAGCAGCTGATTCGATTTTTTTTATAATTTAATCTGTTCTCTAAATTCTTAAACTATTTTTAAATATTACTTATTGTTTTCCCGAACAGCGTACTCAGAGAGGGCTCTATGTGCTATGGCCTGCCAAACACTGGTTTAGAGAATTCAAGCAAGAACAAAATACACGCCACTGATAAATTTGAAATGTTTAGCTTGATATTCTAGTGGTTTCCAGCAACAACAAAATATATACCATTGTTGTTTTTACTATACAGCAGCCAGCCTGTTGCTATAAGACACAACTCCATCTATTTGTTTGTATATATTTCATACTTTTATAGCCTTAATGTTCTTGACATCCAAGTCATCACTTAGTGCATTCTAATCTAGTCACTTTGGTTTGATTTAGACTAGAATAAATGAGGCTCTTAAGTGTAACAAGGCAGGTTCGAAGCAGGAAAACAAAAAACTACAATAAGAGCGGACTACATAAGGCAATATTAAAAAGAAGCGTGAGCAGAAGAGCGAGCGGAAAAAGAAAAACGACTGCCTTTTTTATTGGCTACAAAAACTCGTGTTTTACTTAAGACAACATGAGCGGGTTATGAAAAATTGAATTGAAAAGGATGCTTGGATTACAGAGTAAAAACAATGGAGAATAAATCTGAATGCGTTGTGTTGTGTAAATTCGGTCATTTGTCATTTAATTTAGGCCTCTTACAAAGGGAAGCAGCGGCAGGCAAAGAAATGTAAGACTGAGCAGGCCAGTGTAGTAAAGATGCAAAAAATAAAATACAAAATCCGGAAAAGAGGTCACAGAAAGGAGCAGCATTCATTTGCAGTAACGCTGCAAAATGGTATCACATTTCCAATAAGTGGCAGGGTTCTGGCTATGGTTAAAGGTTTCCCAGAGAGGTGTGACTTAACTAATTTATCTTGTGAAGGACTAAAACAAATGATATCTTGTATATATGCATAGTAAATATGCTCATATATTCATTTTAAATATAAAATTGGCGCTTACATCCTTTTTGGGTATTTGGCCGAGGTCCTCCTCATCTTTGTGATGTGCGTCTTGATTTGTTTTTTTTCCCACAAATATTTTAAGCCGACTCCGAATAGCAGATATATGGGGAGCTTTTTCATGACAGAAATGTACTCGGTGGTTTAGCATTGCCTGACGAGTGGCAACCGCTATTAGAAGAACTGTTGTTATCATTTAATTTTAAATAGCAGGATAAAATATATATACTCATTTTCTATATTTCTTAGATGACGTAAAAAAACGTATGCCAGTTGCGACATGATTCCTATTAGCCATACAGAACTCAGCACGCTTAGTTAGCTTATTTGTACAGATAGTGTCAGAAGAAAGCTTATACCATATATGTTTTGCTTTGACAATTTATTTATTTATTTTGTAATTAATCATTTTTTTTATAATAAAGTACTTCATACTAGAATAAAAACCGTATAAAGCAAAGTTACGAATTTTGTGAATATACGGTAAATTTCCATCATTATTTAAAAATTTAGAAAAATTTCAGGTATGCAGTTTTGTAGATCATTAAATTTTGGATTATCAAAGTGCAAGTTTCAGGTGGTTTAAAAAATTCTTTTATTTTTAATAATTTTTTCAATTGACTGTGTTGGGTGCTTTTTCAATATAAAAAAATGTGGATTAGGCATTGAAATGGGGAAAATATTGTGTTGACAACTAAGTAATTGCGGACTTCACTCACAGATGGCTTCAGTTCAATTTTTAGGTTTGCAGACGTAGTACAAATATAAAACACATTTTGTTATTTGATATTTGACAATTCTGCTGTCAATTAGTAAAACAAGTTTTTTGATCAGTTACGTAGTTTTCTATTGACGTTCGTCGAAAAATGAAAATCAAAAGGAACACTTTCGTCATATTTTGCTTTTTTATTTCCGCAAAAAAGAAAACCGCATTGCAAGCTCTTAAAAAGTTATGTGCTATTTATGGTGACAAAGCCTTAACAGAACGGCAGTGTCAAAATTGCTTTGCGAAATTTCGTTCTGATGATTTTTCACTCAAAGATGAAAAACGGTCTGGTCGTCCAGTTTAAGTTGATGACGCCCTAATCGAAGCAATAATCGATTCGGATCGTCACAGTATAAAACGTGAGGTTGCAGAGAAACTTAATGTGTCACTTAAACCAACTTGGCTATGTTCACAAACTCGATATATGGGTTCCTCACGAACTGAAAGAAACGCATTTAACGCAACGCATTAACAGCTGCGATTTGCTAATGAAACGTAATGAAAATGATCCATTTTTAAAACGACTGATAACTTGCGATGGGGAATGGGTTGTTTACAACCATACCAAGCGCAAAAGATCGTGAAGGAGATCAGGTGAACCAACTCAAACAACATCAAAAGCTGATATTAATCAAAAGGAGGTTTTGTTATCAGTTTGGTGGGAATACAAAGGAATTGTCTACTTTGAACTCTTACCACACAACCGAACGATCAATTCTGATGTCTACATTGAATAACGAACGAAATTATATAGTCCTGACTTTGCACCATCTGGTTAATTTTTGTTTCGATATTTACAAAACTCCTTGAATGGTAAAAATTTCAATAATGTTGAAGATGTCAAATCGTAATCGTTGCTAATAAAAACCAGAAGTTTTATGAATGTGGGATTAGGATGCTGTCTGAAGGATGGCAAAAGGTCATTAATCAAAATGTGCAATGCATTACAGAATGAAGTTATTTAGTTCCATGAAAAAATTGTTTTTGATTTTCTAAAAAGAATCCGGAATTACTTAGTTGCCAACCCAATACAATACAGAACACCACGACAAAAAAAAAAAAGTCAAAAATCAGTGTAATTTTTGATCTACTTTAAACTTGCATTTTATTATACCGAGCTCCCATGATCTACAAAACTGTAAACCGGAAATTTTTCTTAACGTTCTGCGTAAAAAGTTTGAAATTATGAAGGAAATTTTCGCCGATTTTTTACAAATTTTATACGAAGCTCGAAACTTGGCTTTTGTTGTAGTATGAACTGTGTTTTATAGAAGGGTAATTGAAATTAAATAGTTAATTAAAATAAATAGTTAGTTAATTAAAACAAATAATTAGTTAAAGTTGAAAAAAGCTTTCGCTAAAACATACAAACTTTGAATTCTTCAGGTTGAGGGACATATTTTACTAGATGCGGCTTGCATTACTTCAAATCCTCCAAATTTTATTGAGTAATTGTTGCCCAATGACGCCGCCGGATATGAAAATATGCCCAAAAATTGCTTACTCAAATTACTGCTATGCATTATTCGGTGGATTGAAAGAAATAATAATATCTCTAATGCTTGGATTGTTTCTTTAAATTACCTAATAAAAAACTAAGTCTGCTAAAAATATACATCAAGAAAAAATATAAAACATTTTATCTTTGGAAATTCCCTTTTATTGTTGGTGAACTTGGCTGTTGTCCAATTTATGATTAAGTGAATACGAAGTAGGTCTACAAATTTACGTGCTCATGATTCTTAGCAATATTAAAAAAAAAATTGAAAAAAATATGAGTAATAAATTAGAGGTATCCAACCTTTTTAGCTATGAAATAGACTCTTAAGAAGTAAGGAATGCATAATTCGATACGGTCTGAATGGATATGGCCCGTTTTAGTAGCATTTAATTAGAGCTGGCTGTTAATTTTTGGAAACAACCAAACTCATTGCACTGACAATCATAGCTTGTTACATCAGAGGGACTCACAAAACATTCGTCATAACATGTTCGATCTCACTAATATTTAAGTCGAATGTGGATGAGGTGGGGCGCAAAACGTGTAACAATTTTGGGTGAGTTCTGTTAAGTCAATATTGGGACGTACGCAATTCCGTAAAACTGAATGTAGTGGCTCATTTTAAAAAATTTTATTTGCGTCGTATTTTATTTCCTGGGTATGTGAACTAAATTTTGGTAATTTTTCTTTTTCTTATACTATATATGGAACTTGGACGTGGTTACTGACCGATTTTGGCTGTTTTCATTACTGAACTAACTCTGCTGGACAAAGAGCAAAATGGGTATCAGGTGGCATTGAAATATATTGATTTTGCTTGAGTTATTATGCACACGGACGGACGGACTGGCTGACATGGCGAAGTCGACTTCTCTCATCAAATTGAGAATTTTGTTATACATATCTCTACATATATGTATATATCTGTCTCAATTGCTTAATAATGCTACATAAAACCGCTGCGTAATTGTCTAGTTATTTTCTTCTCTGTCTAGAAAAATGGAAATACTTCAACTTTACCATAGCTATTTTGATAATAGGTAGGTAGATAGGAGGTAGTGTGGAATCGATTCCCATTTTACTCTGAACATTTTAGTGAATATGTAACTACATCTGCTTTAAGTAGCAAATTTAATATATGAGGAAAAGTTCTACTAATACGCTGGGTATACAAAATATTCTAATAATAGACAGCAATCGCATTTTTTCTCTAGACCTAATTCAATTAAAAATTCTATTTTCTGCTTCGAGTTTTCTTCCCGTACTATTTAACATTGCGTTGCATCTGAATGTTTTTATGCTTTCTTTCTCCGCACACAATCAGTTGACTTCTCAGCTCCATGCGTTGCTCTCAATTATGTGCACTAGCAATTTGTTAAGCAAATTATTCAATTAATGCCTATGAAAAGCCACCAGTAGTTGCAATTTCACTCATTGCAATGCGCAACAACTTCGCTAACAAATTATTCCACAGCGCCATGCGGCCTATCCTGCGATGAGTGGAATTTTTCCCAGCAGCGCGTAGCGCAGCAGCAGCCGATTTTACGGTTGTTTGTGCCACACAGCGCGCACACGCAGCAGGACAACGGTTAGATTTATGCTACGAAATAATTTTACATAGCGAAAAATGAATACTGCACTTTTTGTGTATTACTTCTTCTAGTTTTTAGGCCGAATTTTTATGTTTTATTTTGCATATGAAAAGCGACAGGTGGAAATAATTCTGGTGTGAAAATTTAGTTGTATACAACAAATTGTTGGGGTGGAAAGGCAATAAAAAAAATAATATCTTAGAGAGTGAATAATTATTGGTGAAATTGCGCACAGTTTGGGGTCGGAAACTTGCATAGAAATGCATAGATTTGTGAAGGAGAAACTTATGCAGCTGTGAGAATAATTTGCATGAAAGTGAAAATAAAAGACTTAAGCGACGAACTCGTTGAGGAAATAAAATGCAGGAAAATAAGGAACTGCTTTAATATGATTTTAGCGAAAATTTGAAATTTGAATGCGAATTCGAATAAGAGTAAGAATAAGAATAGAAATGCCAAAATTAATCTGCAAACTAATACGAAGACGTGTAGGAGACCGAATATGAATATGAAAATAGGAATACAAATATTAATAAGAATATGAAAAATTTAATTTGTGAATGAATATTAATCGAATTTAAAAACCGAAATAAAAAAATAAAAAAAATATAATACAAAAATAAAAAGTAAAAAAATAGAAAATAAAAAAATTAGAAATAAATAAACGTATAAAAGCTTTCAAGCAACCAACTTTACGATAATAATAATAATAATCGCAATATTTCTTTGACATATTCATTCTTTCGCGGCCGCCGTAGCCGAATGGGTTGGTGCGTATTTCTGCCATGAAAAAGCTCCTCATAAAAAATATCTGCCGTTCGGAGTCGGCTTGAAACTGTAGGTCCCTCCATTTGTGGAACAACATTAAGACGCACACCACAAATAGGAGGAAGAGCTCGGCCAAACACCTAACAGAAGTGTACGCGCCAATTATTTATTTTTTTTTTATTCATTCTTTCCAATCGATATGATGAAGTTTGTTCCATTACTACAACACTGGGACTTTGAAAATTGTGCATGTTTTGAAAATTTCTTTCTTTCTTTCTTTATTCTTTAATAAAAAGATAGTTTATTTTACTAGGAAAATCATATACCGGTAGATACCTATGAAAAGCGACTTTTTTCCATTTAAAATGTTTATTAACAAAAAATGGTTACAAATTGAATCGTCAAAATAATAGCCATCGCTAGCGACACATTTTTCCCATCTCTCAGGCAATTTGTGGATGCTGCGCCAAAAAAATTGGCCGTCTTTGTCCGCAAGAAAATCATCGACCCATTTTTTGGCTTCTTCGTGAGAATTGAAGCGCTGTTCGGAAAATGCGTGGCCCTTCGTTTGCAAAGAAATGATAATCGGAAGGCGCCAAGTCTGGTGAGTAAGCCGCATGCACCAGCGGTTCCCAATCGTACGCCTCAACCAATTCCCGGGTCGCTCTCGTTCGATGTGGCGGTGCATTGTATTCAAGAAAAATTACTTTGTGACACCGATCGGCATATTCTGGGCATTTTCGGTGTATAGCGGTGTTCAAATTGGCTAATTGTCGTTTGTCGCGTGCATGCTCAACTTTTTCACCTAGTTTTAATAGCTCGTACCAAATCATACCACGCTGATCCCAGAAAACACACAGCATTGCCTTGCGGCCGAAGCGATTTGGTTTGGCCGTTGTTTTTGGCTTGTGGCCGGGCGGACGATACGATCGTTTACGCTTGGGATTGGAGAAATACACCCATTTTTTATCACCCGTAACGATTCGATGCAAAGAAGACTTCCTTTTGAACCGGGAGAGTAGCATTTCACAAGTGGTTTTTCGGTTCTCTTGCTGCCTTTCAGTCAGTTCATGCACACCCATCTTGCGAACTTTAAAGTCATGCCCATGTCTTTCAAACGTTTGGAAATGGTTTTTCGGGTCACTTCCAACTGCTCTGCCATCATTTCTTGCGTTTGATTATTATCTTCATCCAACAATGCTTGCAATTCGGCGTCCTAAAACTTTTTCGGTGGCTGGCCTCGGCCTCGTTCTCCACGCTAAAATCACCACTTCGGAATTTTCCAAACCACCTGCAGCAATGAGCATGTCCACCATAAGCTTCTATAAGCATTTGATGATCTTGAGAAGCGTTTTTCTTCAATTGATAACAGAAAATCAACGATGTCCGCAAATCGTAGTTTGAAGGCACAAAATTCGACATTTTTAAGAGCGACAAAAATGCTTTGTTGTATGAAACGCAACAAACAATGAACAGAATATTGTTGACAGATGACAGACGAAAAAAACAAGGCCATTGGGAAAATTTAAAAATGCTCCTATTTCACAAAAATTTAATAATTTTTTTTTAACTTACACGAAGTCTTAATCTTCCATGTAGATACCTATGAAATGAGACTCTCAGCTATTAGTCCATAGATGTCGACTAATAGCTGAAAGTTTCATTTCATAGGTATTTACATGGAAGATTAAAACTTTGTGTAAGTTAAAAAAAAATTATTAAATTTTTGTGAAATATTTTTTACTTTTTAATTAAAATCTTTACAAAAATTTCGAGTATACAGGATTATAGGACATTGCATTGTTTGCAAATATAAAATTATTTAAATTTTTTTTTGATTTTTGACAATTTTTTCTGCTGTTTTCTTCCATATAAAAAAAAGTGGATTAGGCGGGGAATCGGGAAAATACAATACCTACATAATAACGCAACCAAAAAAAAAATTTCAAAAATCAATGTGACTTTTGATCTATCATAGATAGAACCTGCACTTTATTATCGCAAAATAGTTTTGACGTATTTTTTGTATAATTCTTTAATAAAAATATAGTTTATTCTACTAGAAAAATCATATAAATGGAAGATTCAAACTTTGTGCAAATTAAAAAAAAAATCAACAAATATTTTTACTTTTAATTAAAATTTTTACAAAAAGTTCGAGTGTGCAGGATATTGCATCTTTTGCAAGTATAAAATTATTTAAGGGGTTAGGGGTAGTCAGAGGCCCGAAAAAATGATGATTTTCACGTTTTTTTTTTGCTACTTAATTAATTTATTTAACAAAAATAAAAACAGAGCATAAAAACATCATGTTTTAACTTGACTTCACCAAAATTTCAAAAAAAAAAATTAATAATTGCAAAAGTTATCGCTGTTTGTGTGAAGCCCGTTTCTCCAGAAGTCCCTTGCGGTGAACATCACAAGTCCTTGCAGATTCATCTAAAACCAATCGGACAAGAAAAATTAGTTTTATTAATAGATAATCTTGTGCCTGATCGAAGCTTTTTTTTTTCAAAATGAACAAAATGGCGGCCTCAGAAATTTTTTTCCAGATTTTAGAAAAAAAAAACCAACTGTTAATTGTTAAAAAAAATCGAAATTTTTGAAAAAAAAAATCCTTCGATCAGGCACAAGTTTTTTATGTTTTTCAAAAGCTGTATAAATTTCATTGAAATCTTCTTAGCGGTTTTTAAGTTACAGTGTTCACCAGTTTGAAAAACATAGTTTTGAGAAAAACGCATTTAAAGTTTTGCTATCGGCTCCGGAGCGGCCGAGCGCCCTTTGTTAATTGTTGAATAACTTGAAAAGTATTTGTCGGATTCACTTCAAATTTTTACACAATATTTTTAAAACATTATACTTTAAGAAAATGCAAAAAAAATATCGATTTTTTGAAAATTCTGACTACCCCGAACCCCTTAAATTGTTTTTTGATTTTTGACAATTTTTTTGCTAGCTTTGTCGGATGTTTCCTTCCATAAAAAATGCACAAGAATACCTGAAAAAATAATTATAAAAAATCAGTGCGATTTTAAAGGTATTGCGGCGTTACTTTTTATGAAACTAAAATTTAATGGGATAAAAATTTGCTTACTCGAAAGTTTTGTAAAAAATTTTCTTAAAAATTTTGATCAAAATTTTTTCGACTTTTTTTTAATTTGGTCAAACTTCGAAAATTGATTTGCAGTAGAAAGAACAACATTTTCATATAAAAATAATTTTTTTTATTGATTCTTTTGATTCCATTTTTTAAATACACACTACCATAAAATATCACTCCTCCGCCGCTATCATGCACCCATTCGGGAGTGCGTAGGTTCGAGTCTTCGTCCATGAAACAGCTAATGATAGAAAAAATTGTTTCTAATAGCGGGCGTCGCTCGGCAGCGCAATGGAGAACCTCTAAGTCAAAAGTCTTCTATGAATTTTAAGTATAGACAGAATACAAAATCAAATTTATTTAAAAAAAGATAGTAATTTGAAGTTTTGGTGAAATTTTGGTTGAAATTTATTGCATTTCTTTCAAAAACACGCAAAATACGAAACTTGGGTCGGTTCTTTCTTTTTTGGTGGGGTGAACAATGTTTTGACAATAAAATTTATTAAAATTAGATAGGAAGCAAATGAATTTTCAAAACGTGTCAATAAGTCGCTGTGCTATAGTTATGAAACTCACTTTATGTGTATTCGTAAAAGCCTACTGCCCATGATAAAAAAAAATAAAAAATAAAATAAAAGTATTTGGTTTTTAGTCTCCTGTGCTCGCTGGTTAGAAGTTGAAATCTTTTTCTTCCATTTTTGCTATTTAAGAACTGCTCTCTCGACCTTGGCCCACCAAGTTCGCATGTGCTGCTTTATTGCTATTTATTACCTCAATAATAAATAAGTGGGTCATCGAGTAAAATAGATTACTGCAAAACTTGTACCTCCAACAATGACAAAGCATTAGTAGTAGTTATGCAATCATAATTAACGCAATAAATCGTTCATAAAATAGCAATTAAATGCACGTGTTGCATAAATTTCTATAGCAAAGTAGTATTTTTTTGATGACCTACGGAATTTCTACAATGTAATCTGAAGAAGCAAGAGTCTATTTGCAATAGCAGCATCAAAGTATTGCAGTCACACATCTGTAGTTAAACAAGTACATAAAAGTTGGTATTAAAATTCCAACACCCCACAATTAATGCTTCTTTTTTTCATTTCAAAGAGTCTCACTTGGTATGCAAGTATGTATGTGTGCGCTCAAACACGCAAATCAAATTAACGCATCTTTCAATGCATCAAATTGCTTCATCAAGGCGCTATAAACACCCATACATACTCGTATATAAGCGATCAAATAAGCTCCAACAACAAAAGTAATTTTTAATTGTGAGGATAAAACAACAAAACATATCAATAATATGAAAAGTAGGCGTTTTAGACGCCCCTGTTTATGCTAAACATTATTCATTACTATCACGCCATTGTGTCACTGTATTGGTGTGTGTGTGTGCTTGGCAGTTATTTTCCATGAGGCTCACCTATTTGTGTGGTTTTTTTTTTGCTTCTTTACACCAAATGCGTTTCTCGTTTGTATCACTTGTTAGGGTTCATGGTGAACCCGAACGTTAAGCGAGGCGAAAAATTGACTAAATTAGTATTGAGTTATATGTTCTTGTATGCATAAAATGGCATAGCAGCACATTAAGCGTCATTTAACATAAAATGAGGAGGAATTTTAATATCAAATAAAAAATTCATATAACAAGTTAGTAACATTTAATTTGGCATGCACAATTAGCAAGTTCGAGGAGGAGCACTTGGCAGCTGATGTGGCTATTTAGAATGCTACTAAGTAAGTGTGGCGCGTTGAGTTCTTTGTTCATAGAATTTCTGTTTAAATATAAAGTGTATTTCTGTATAAACATGAGACGAATGCCTGCGTATTTTCTGACAAATTAAATTTATGACTACGTTGTGGCATTTGGCGGCGGTGGGTGTTGCTGCTTCTTATTGATTGATCTATCGCACTGCATGTTAAGGACGTACGCATACATCTAAATAAATTTGTATTGATGAGTGATGGCTAAACATTTATATCAAACGCTTTTTATGTATTTTATTAAGAAATCCGCAAGAGTGACTAAAACTAGCATACACATTGTTTAGTTTAGGTTGAATGCGAGACTAGTTGTGGAGAGGAAAGCGTGGAGCAATTATGAGATGGGCATTTGAGGTATAATAAGCTGTGTCTTCCAAAATGATTCATCTAAGCGTGATAGCTGGGGTTATCTTGTACTGCCAGAGAGCAGTCAATCCACTACGTGGTATGCTGGAAGGCTTTTTGAAGCCTTTTACCTTCCCTGCATGGTTGTAGGCTATGCATGTTACCATCATCATCATAGCATAATAGTTCGGGGTAAACCATTGCTTCCGTTACAATTCCCCTCCACGTCTTGTTTTCGTTTTGATATCAGCCCATATCCCATAGCCCCAAAGTGGCCTTCAATGTCATCTCTCCCTCATTTTCTCGGCCGGCCTCTTCTTCCTTTTCCTTGAGGATTTGTTTCGAAGGTATTTTTGCAGCTTGTATCCTGTCGGCCGCCGTAGCCCAATCCATTGGTGTATAACATTCAGAAAACGTAGAACGGAGGTTCTAATCTCCATGAAACACCAAAAGGAAGAAACATTTTTTTCTAATAGCAGTCGCCCCTCGGCAGGCAATGGCAAACTTCCGAGTGTATTTCTGCTATGAAAAAGCTCCTCCTAAAAATATCTGCCGTTCGGAGTCGGCTTGAAACTGTAGGTTCCTCCATTTGTGGAACAACATCAAGACGCACGCTACAAATAGGAGGAGGAGCTGGGCTAAATACCCAAAAAAAGGTATGAACGCCAATTTTGCAATCTGTCTTGTGTAGCATTAAATGTATCTTTCTGTGCGCTCAGTACAACTCCAAGGTACCTAAATTCATTGACTATGTGAAATTTATTTTAATTTATAAGTTATGTGTTGCGTTGCGCGCTGCACTTTCCATATATCTGTTTTTTTCTTCACTGATGATGTTTCCATCATACAGCACAAAAATTCATTCCTATATTACATCATTATAGCTACAAGAAATTTAGAACAAGCTTTAGTGGAGTAAGGTATTCAAACAAGAATATTTTGTCCAAATTTTTTAGCCGAAGTAGACGAAGTTATGAGGATTTGAGTCTCTATTGCTCCAGGCTGGGCTCTCTACCTGCTTTACTTCGAAGTGTTTTGCTGAAACCTGTTATTTTTGAAGTTCCAGTACGCGATAACTCAAAAACAATCATTCGAATTTTTTCACATTACTTCCTCACATAATTCACTAGACTTAGCAGACAACAATTTTTTTTTCTCAAAATGATTAGTCTTACAATAACATATTATCAAATGTAATTTAGCGAAAATCGTGTTGTTTTCTTGAAAAATATTAGAAAAAAGTAAAAAAATGGAAACTAAGCCGTACCAGGAACACCTCGATAAATATCTACTTTAATATATTAATTTTAATTTTTTTCAGATGCTTCCGGTGCGAGCTCTGTTGTGCAGCGCAAAATAATTTTTTTGGAACATCTCTGGAAATTCAGTATTATTAAAAAAAAATGTATAAAGAAAAAATAATATTAAGTAGTGCCATTTTTGTTGTAATTATACATATTAGTAAGGTTGGTCCATCATTTGTAATTCATCCTTTAAATAGGTCAAAGAATTTTAGAAATAAGCATTTACATTAATTATTAATTAGATTTAAGATCTAAACAGGAAGTCCAAGATATGTAATCTTTGTAGTCGTCGTGTGTTCTAACAAATTGATAGCGTGAGCGTGAGGATGACATTATAATCAATTTATGTATCTTGTGCTGTATTTTTTATTTCATCTATTACCACTGGTATATTTAAGGCTTTATGTATGTGCATATTTTTGACATACCACGAAGCATTGGCTATTAGTTAGTCGGAGTGTTAGTATCTTTGGATAACATTTTCGTTCAATTTGCTTGCAGTACCCCAGATTTGTATACCATATGACCAAACAAGTTTTAATATAGCCTTTTAAAGAAAAATTTTCCTCTTAAGATTTAGTTTAGATTTCGGACCAAGAAGCCAGTACATTTTACTAGTTTTTGTATTCAGTTGAGATCTTTGAGCTGTAACGTATTGTTGCCCAAGTTAGTGTTCTTTCCAATTGTAGTCCGAGATACCTACCGCTATTGGATTTTTTAATAATAGTTTGGTTGAGACTAATACTGGGGCAGTCTTCTTTTCACAAAGTGAATGTTGCATGAACAGATTTCGAGGCAACTCGAACTTTTACCAAGATACTCTATTTTCGAAACCAAGTTTTTAATTCATTTAACTGCCATTTCAGAAGCTTCATTAGCTGAGTGGGAGGAAGAAAGAATGGCAGTGTCATCCGCATAGGTGGCAAATGTTAAGGTATTATTCTCTAGTATTAGCATATCAGCAGTGAAAACTGTGTCATGCGTTGGTCGAAGTATCATACATTACTTTGCGGAACTGCGGCTTTTATTTCGCAAATATTGGGAGATTTTTCCTGTGAATGAACATAAAAATACACCTCAGGAAGATATAGAGAGGAGTGGGTTTTATTTTTTCTAGTTTAAATAACAGTCTTGTGTGCTAAACTTTTTTAAACACTTACGGAATATTTCTTTTGCTCCTCCAAATATTCAATTATAGTTTTAACATCCTGATGACATTGGGTTTGATTGATGATCAGAAATGTTTGATTGAGTTTCCAATACTGGTAATAATCTTCGAAGGAATATTACATTTTGAAAATTTTTAAAGAGGATTATCGGAGAAAAACAAATTTAAGTTTGCTTCGTAATGATTTTTCCAATCCTGAGCTGAAACTAATGCCTTGAGATTTCTTAAAAAATACGGTAATTCTGGTGGAAAGTTAAGGATGGAGATTAACTACAGTTGAGCTTTAGATTTTTTTCTCATAGTGCGACAAAAAATGTGTTATCCTTTCGATATCAATAGTCGTCTACCGCTAAACATAAATAAGTATCTCCATATTAACTTTTCCAAGCGTGCCTCTGTGTGTGACTCCTCTTTTCACATATCGAGAACTCCCTTGTCCCGTGTAAGTGAAATTAAAGACTTGGGTGTAATATTTGATTCAACGCTCACTTTTACTAGTCATATAAATTTAATTATTGCTAAATCTTACTTGCTTGCTTTTGTTAGGCGTCATACCTCTGATTTCTCCGACCTTTATACGCTGAATCTTTTGAATACGGGGTTTCTGCCTTCCCAACTGGAGTATGCATCCTTCATTTGGTCTCCTTCATGAAATGAATCCAAAAATTGTTCTTACATTTTGCGTTGCGTAATTCACGCTTTTCGGATCTTGTCCCTACCTATGAAATGCCATGCTTTGATGCTTCTTAACTTTGCCTTTCATTTCCGATGTGATCCGTGGTGCTGTTCACTGTTCGGTGCTTCTTGAGAGGATTTTCCCTAAAATTCCAGATAGAGCTCTGTGTAGGTCGGAGTTATTCTATGTTGGTTTTTCAAAATCGCTTTCAGCTCAGGATGTGCCTATTACAATTTTTGTTCAAAGATAAATTTAAAACTTAGCATAAATAGTCAAGTACAAAGCTACATAAAGTGAAATAAAAATGCACACGGAATATTCTGAAAAAAAAAAATAAATTTTACAAGTGAAAATTCACAGAGATATTGAAAAATAAATAACTATTGAGTATTTTGAAAAGTTTTGAAAAGTATAAAGAAAGAAAAGAAAGAGGTGAAAGAAAAACAATTTTAGATTTGCTTCACAATAATTTTTCTCAATAATAATTATTGAAAAAAAAAATCAGTTTTCAAAACGTTACGTATGCTTTTTTTTCCTTTTATATACTATAGCTATTTACCTGAATAAATTCTACTAAGAAAGTATATAAATATTAACTTATTTTCTAAATTTTTATTGTATATGAAAGGACTTTATACAAACAAAATCCTGGTTGCTCATATTTTATTATCCATCAATTCCTCAAGATCTAAGTGGGAGCATGGGGGCAGAACTGGGATACCTGAACAATTTTTGTTTTTGCCGATTTGTGAGTTAAAGGGTAGCGCTAACTTCATTCTATGATTAAAAAATTAGTCACCTACAATTTTTTTTATTAAATTTTAGCAATCTGGCACAAACGTCTAAAAAATTATACCAGAATTAAAAGAAAGCGGGACTAGTACTTTTGTTTTCTTTATTTGTGATTTTTTTTTTTAATTTAGAAAAGTTTTAAATGTGACTATAAGAAAACATTGATATATAATTTTTTTGAATAATGTAACAAAGAGTAAAGAATAAAATTTTGGTCGTTTGTGAAAGGAAATTAAAAACAGAGATTAATATCGATCTGTAAACATTTTGCGCCACTTTTATGTGAGAGTGCATTTTTGCCTAAGCAAATTCATGGACAAATTTTCAAAGAGATGGCCTGGTAATTGTTAGATAAAATTAATAAAAAATATAGGCGAGTAGTTTTTTTTCGGCCATAGCAAAAATTTAGGGGGTATTAACAAGCAAAAAAAAATTGTTTGCTTGGCTGTCCTAATACATACATATAGAGATACAAATGGACGTATACAAAGAGAATTCAAGTGCTTTTATTTCCTTAATACCGCTGAGTATCTTAATTATAGCTTTTTGATTACCTGCAACTATACCTACTTGCCCTTGAGAGCAATTAAAATTGAAACTTCTTCCGTAACATTTATAACATCAGCTAAAATAAGTGTACAAATTAATTATTGCAGGGCGTGCCTTAAAAAGACCATCAAAGCCTATTTTGCTTACAGCATCCAAAATTTCATGAAGTGTTATTTTGGCAGCATCAAACGATGGTAAATTTAGTGAGCTAATGTAGTTAATTAAGGCGCCAAAGAAACTCTTGCAATAAAACTAGAAAACATGAGTGAGGAAAACAAGTCAGAAGTAATTTTTTTAGTAATAGAGTAACAAATTATACAACAAAAAAAAAAAAAAAAATTCCCTAAAAATATGGTATAAAAAAGTGGAAATGTTGTTCAAATATTCGAAAGCCTGTAAAGCACATTAGCAAAAAGATTTACGAGTTCACGCTTAACCCACACATTGACATACAAATATGAGTTCAGAAATTTGTTTATTTACCAGAAATTTTAATGGTTCGAAAAATGTAGCTGAAACATTTCAGCGCCATAAGGAAAACATAAGTTTTAATTAAGCAAACTAAATTAGTGAAAAAAATATATAAATAAAACTGTTGGAAAAGTATGCATATTCTGGCGAAAAAGTAAAGGGCCAAGTTGCCTCACACCTTCCGTTACTACGCTGCATTGTTCCGAATCGGAGTCTAGAGATTTCATTTTTAGCTACTAAAAATCAGAAGGCGGATATCAACTTTAAAGCATTGATTGAATACTTATAGGATATAAGATAGGAATACTTAATGGTTCAAGTGCGAATAATTTAGTCGAATGTGGCACCATAAAGGGTCTTCAACTTTGACCCGATTTAGCGTAGTGTCATCTCAACCGAACTTAACCAAGAGTGGGCATAAAATATTAATTACTTTTTCAATTTTATTTACCGCCTGCCTTCAAAACAGAAGTTTTCTGAAATAATCTATTTATGCCAGCGAATAATTCAGTCATTAAAATAATTTATAAATATATTTTTTACCAAGCACTCAATGAATATCATCGAATAATCAGCATGTAGACATTCAACCGGCATACCGTAGACTGACTTTTTCTCCTTTCAAACCGCAAATTAACACTTCGAGGCCCCCATTTTCAGCTGATAAAGACATGCAGGAAAATATGCGGCAAAAATGTCCTTCTTCTTAGCTAAAGTTTTTAACTCAAACGCTGCTTAAGTGATGAATTTCTGATAATTTTTTGACAGAACATATACCAAATGACTAAGAACAAATATAAAAAAATAATAAAGCAAAAGAAATAAGATGTAAGATGCCCCAAATGCTGCATAATGCTCAGCGTATATTCTGAATTTTTTGACTGTCCTTTTTTGGGCTTCAACATTCTTTTTAGATGGGCTTTAAGTGATAAATTTTTGATACTTTTGTGACAGAATATACCCCTATGACGAAAAACAAAAAAAAAAACGAAAGATTTAAGATGCCCCAAACAAGATTATTTGGCTGTCGATTTTTTCTTAATTTATGCTACATTTTGTGATTTTACTTTTTTTAATTGCTACGATTTTATCAGCACTCCCTACCTCTACTCACTGCCGTGCGGCCCACACATCTCACATACCATCGAGCTATGCCATGTGAGCCTAATGTCAGCGTTGGGCGCCCAGCACTCGTAGAGGAGAGCAACGTGCGGTTGGCGTATGTTTTACTAATTGAGTTGAAATGATGACCAACCACCGGCGTCATTCCCCTTACATGCTACACCTCCATTTTTGACCTTTGTTTCAGCTCACGCGCTGCATGTCATGAGCTCATGTTTTGCTGCAAGTTTGCATGATTTTTGTAAATTTTTGGTTTTATTTGATTTTTCTGCTTTTGCTTTTTCTTTATTTTTTCTTGACTGACATTTTTGCTCTTCATTGCATCAAGTCGAGAGCATGAGTTGACTGGTGGTTGTCATGGCATGGCATACAAAGCGATACAGAAATTCAAACGCCACTAGAAGGGTTTGCGTTTCCTCACACTTTGCTTTCCTCCACTCCTCCTTGACAGCAGTTCAGCAGCCTTCAGCGCAGATTCACTTCAGAGTCAGGTTGAGCTTATTTGAGTCGATTTGATCTGATATGGCACACGTGTGCGTGTATGAGTGTGTATGTGCATGTGCCTATGAGCGAGTACCGATATCCCGCGGTGTGAAATATATTTTTTATGAAAATTTATCATTCGACTTTGTTTTTATTAGTGATGTTGTGCTCACGGTTAGTATGTACAGCGCCAAAGTCATGTCGATCATAAATTGGTGCAACAAGCAGTCCCTTCCGAGCAGTGGTAACATTTTTTGTGATGTTTATCAGCGGCTGGCACGTTGAATATTGTCGCCAGGTTGATTGTTGATGAGCTGCGTTGCTCGAATTCGATGAAAATACATTGTATATGATTGTGTGAGTGCATAAATATGCAACTTTACTTGGCGACGTATGAAATTTATTAAAAAAGAAAAAGAATTAAAAAAATGGAATTCGTTTAATCAAGAAAAAAAGCAAACAAAAAAAGCACAATCCAAGTGGTGGAATGTCAATCAGCTTAATGCAGCAATATGCAATATATTATAAGTAAAAATAAATAAATAAAATATTTGAATTGAATTTAGTCCACTGTCCATTTGCGCTCAATTAGCCGAATTTTGCACAAAATTCTGCGTAAATCGTTAAAACGCGGTCACAGCAATCAGCGCTGAAAGAGTGAGCATTGCACAAAAGACTTAAGACACGAACTTAATTGGAGTAATTATTGTGGTTGACAGCTCTGTAGGTTGCCTTTCACAAGAAATTATAATTTTGGAGTATGAAATCAAGGTTACTCATAATTCCATTTACACAAAATGAAGCGTATAAATGCAAGACGAAAACTTTAACGAAAAACTTGCCATTGCAATGTATGGCTGTGGTTGTGAAGCGGCGCAGATGAATCGAAAGTTTTGTAATGAAGCGTAGGGCTTATCAAAAATCAAATATTTACGCGTAAATGGTGTTTTTTTGTGGACACATACAACTTTCTAAAGCCTTAGTATATTAAAATTATGAAATGTTTTTTTTTTCGATAGCGGTTGCTCCTCGTCAAGGCGCTTTGCCAATATTTTTTCGCAACTGATATTGAGCGATTCCTTTTAAAGTGGTCCAGGTGTTTTGGATTATGAATTCATCGAAAAATTGGCTTAATTTTAGGCTTGAATTAAAACTAAATTAAAAAAAAACGTATATAATAACTTTGAGTATTTCTCAGTGTTCAAAATTTTGGTTTACAGAAATAATGCCGGTTTTTCTGGATACTTTTATAATTTTTTTTAATTTTTCGAATCAGGTAAACTTTTCTTAAAATTGTTTGGTTAAAACTTATACATTTTGTTTAAAAATGTATGTAGGAAAATATTGTTTTCGTCGTTTTTGAAAAACATCTCAAACGTTTTTTTTATTGTGCTTTTATGCTTAGTAATGCCTTGATGCGTGATTACCGTTCGGGAGAAGAAATCTTTTCAAAAAGTAGTTGCCACTCTGCAGGCAATGACAAACAGCTGAGTGCATTTTTGCTCCTCCTAAAAATATCTGCCGTGCGGAGTCGGCTTTTAACTGTAGGTCCCTCCATTTGTGGAACAACATCAAGCCGCACACAACAAATAGGAGGAGGAGCTCGGCAAAAACCTAGCAAAAGTACACCCGCCAATTATTTATTTTTTTTTTATCCCTGCACTGATCTCTCCCTCCGCAAACTGGGTTTTGAGGGTTGTGCTAGTGCTATGATTCCGAGCAGGCAAGATTGGAAAGAGAAGAGAGTCGGCACGGATATAGGTACCTCTGTTTTCACCGGCAGATCGAAGATGGAGTCTGGAGAGGGAGAGGGGAAACAAGCTGAGGTCTTCGCAATCATGCAGGCATGCAAAATGCTTCGGGATCGCTGTTGATAGGGAGACACTAATATTTTTTCCGATAGTCAAGCTGCGATTAAGGCCCTGTCGTCGCCGTATTGCAGCTCTCTTCTGGCAAACTCCTGTAAGGAGGAACTCAAACATCTCGAACGTGCAGGAAGCATTTCCCTTATCTGGGATCCTGGGTACAGGAATATAGCGGTAAATGAAATTGCCGATGAGCTTGCTAGGAAGTGGTCGACAGAACCGGTTTCAGCTGCCCCCTAAAAAAAGCGCAAGACAGATGGAGTTTTGTCTCATCGTGTGCTATTTTGAAAACACTATGGCCTCAATACGATATAAACAGAACGCTTAAGGTGATGGGAATCCCCCGCCATTCAATCTCCAAACTCATTGCCGTGTTCACTGGTCACTGCGTGATCGGTTCCCATGCGGAGAAGTTTGGAACTCCATACAACCCCTATTATAGAGGCTGTGGGAATCCTGTGGAGACTGTGTAACACTTTCTCTGCAAATGTCCGGCTCTGGCGGCTAGACGCTTGAGATTCCTTAGCGTGCCCTTTGGGGAGGACTTGAAGAAATTCTCCAGCTTAGATCGCTTTTCTCTCCTCCACTATATCAACAGCACTGGATGGCTGAAAATGGTTTTTCTCTTCTCTAAACCTTTTCGCAGGTCCATATTATGGTACCAAAATGGCACGTAAGTGCTACTCGAAGTGTACCTGGGGTACTCTTGCCATCGCACCTGCCTACCTACCTATCCCTGCAAAAAATAAGAGAAACAATTTTGTTCAAACTTCGTTCTCCGAATGGTAATCACACACGAACCCATTCGGCTACCGTGGTTGCCATGGGCTTATATAAACCAAATATATTAAAGATGCTGAATAATTGTTTCCATGAATTCTACTTCCTTTCTGTGTTCTTTTCTTATAATTAATTTTAAATTCTATTATAAAATATAAAATAATTCAAATACAAATACTTCACTCTACCTTCAACCATTCAAATCAAACTCTTCGTTTTATCAACTCGAAGTTTTACAAATTTAACAAAACAAAAAATAAAAAAATTAGTTAAATTCGCTGCTATTTTTTGTACTTTAACCTCCAAAGTGCCATGAAAAAAAATTATTGCCCGAGATCACTCTAATTACCTTTTGTTAAAACAAACAAATAAACAGCATTTTCTATTTCATGTTTTTTTAATGGTTTTCTAATGCGTAGCCCACGCTTTGCCTCGTGCCAAATAAATTAGAAATGCAAATTATGTAAAATCGTCTGATTTTTTTTTTTTGGTAATTTGGGCAAGCAAAGTGTAAGTAAAAACTACAAAACATGGTTACAGGCTCATAATCTCAAAATTGCCCACAGTAGGCTTGATATATCGTGACTGCTGTTATTAGATTATTCAAAGCGATAACTTTCGTCAGTATTTATTGCCTTTTATTACATTTAATTATTTTGGATTACGAAAATTTATGCAGAAAGGCTTCAAACTAAGCCTAAATTTGGCGGAAGCTGCTTAACCGTGCTTATTTAAATATATTTTTTCGTTTGATCTTTGATGTGCAATGCCTAGGCAAATAACTGTAAAAGATAATAAATTAGATTGACGCTTAGATCAGAAAAGACTCAAATATATTGTGTTTAAGGGAAAAGCTTGGCTTGTAATGCCTGAAAATATAAAAATAGTTCATTGAATAAGCACTATTGTTTATATGTACATACATGCATATATGCTTGATATGCTAAGAGATATGTGACTTGGTCCAAAATATATGTCTTCTTCTTTACCTTTCAGCTGAGGCTATGCCCTGTTTAAAAACACCGTTTAACAATAAAAGATTAACAATAATAGTTTCTTTTCTCATGTAATGGCCAAAAATGGTGATATTTTGAAATGATTGTATGGGGAACCTCCCAGGGGAGTTCCAGGGGGTGTGCCACTGGCATGGGTGGATCAGCCGTCCAAAGTTAGTGGGGGTCGGTCATACATTTGGACTCGATTAGAGCACTCTAAATGGGTCAAAGTGGGATTTTTCGTTCGACCCAAATTGGGGGACATCAGAGTTCTTTTTAGAGGTATGCTTCCTTCGGCAAAGTTTCTTATTTTGATCCCTAGAATGCGATTTTCACAGAGCAATGAGCGATTTTTAAATCGACCCGCCCTAACGTACATACAAAATATGGATATGTTTCTTAATTTCGCAAATATTTTTACTGGGATCTTGAGATTGACTCAACTCACACGAGCTTTATGAGACGGTGCCGAGTCCTGTTTCAACAGGTCTACGACCGAAATTTTTGCGGGTCCACGGCTCTAAAGCAGCTTCTAAAACATTTTTCCGACAATAAGTCGCATTCACTTTGACACCAGGCTCGATAAAACAATTGGAGAGCGTTCATCAGTGGTCACTGCGGCGATGGGAAATTGCTTGCGATGGGAAATTGCTTTGAGTGGCCATACGTAGGTTCAAATTCTCGTATGAGCGTTCGGTCAAGTAAACACGATCGTTTTGAGTGTTTATGAACTGCTCAATTGGGTAATTTTTTTATCAGAAAACACAATGTTAGGATATTCGCCACGTTCGTGCAAGCGCAACAACTCCTTTGCTCTTTCGCACCGAACTTTTTTTTGCTGGGGTGAAAGTTCGTGTGCTTTTTGGAACTTGTAAGCCTTGACCTTGAGCTCATTTTTCAATATGCGTCGAATGCTGTCTTGCGATATTTTCAGTACTTTGGCCATTTTTCTTCCCCTTCGACGTGGATTTCGTTCAAGTCGAGCCTTCACTTTCCGAACCATTTTTGGCGTTGTTGCGGTTTTTTTTGGTCCACTTCCATAGCGTTTTGCGGTGCTACCAGTATCATTGTAACGTTTTATAATGCGATACACAAACATTTTATTCACTTTGAGGTGACTGAGCTCACGAACAGTGGCTGGTTGTGATTTTCCAGCCAAATATAACGCAATCACACTATTACGTTTGAATTCCATCACAGAAAAAAAAATTCAACAAAACTGAGACGCAAATGCTTTTGATGGCTTATAAACAATATATTGAACTTTTATTAGAACAATTTTAACGTTGATGTCATGAGCTGTTTTACAGATACAAGCAGTGTGAAGTTGGTAACACTTCAAATCGTATATAGTGTACTATCAAACTTGTGTACACATAAATTTTCTTAAAATATATTCAAATTGATCACTTCGTTTAGCCTCTTCTTTATCTTCCCCCAAATGTATGGTCATTACGGCAGTGCGATCCATATTTTGATTAATGATTTTATTAATTTGCGCACATTTGTTGTACATTAATTGCTGCCAAAATATGCGAGCCAGTAACAGCAAGTGAATAACGGCAGCAGAAAAATAAGAGTTAAATAAAAAAAAAACAATTATAATAAATTGTTCGGCAAACCACGGAGGGGCGGTCAATGCAGCTGTGTTTTGGAATGAGGAATTTGTGTGCATAAGTGCATACCCCCATATGAATATGTGTGGAAAAAGGTATTTCTCAATGCAAATAGCCATGTATAGTAAGAGAATATTAACGATAACGGAAATAATGAAGAAGCAAGTAGGAAAAGTTGCAAGCAATACGAAGTGCTGATTATTTTTATAGGCACCTTTTTTCCGTGTTTTTACGCTCATAGTTATGTAAGTGAAAAAAAAAAACGTTTACTTAAAAAGCATTTGGCTACCAAATGAAATCAGTACTCATAAGCAGGGCAACGTAATATAACGAGAGTTCAAGAAATAAGCTGAATTTTTATTTTTCTCAAAAAATATTTATTTATTCATCAAATACTATTTTATCTCCTTCAAAGTTGTCCCCCTTAGATATAATACACTTGAGCCAGCGATTTTCCAATCCTCGATATGCCCTTTTTGGTATGTCCTTGAGCTCTCTCAGCGCTTCGGTTTTTATCTCCTCAATCATCACAAGGTTCATGGGTCTCTTCAATCTGGCGAACAGGAAAAAGTCACAGGTTGCCAAATCTGGTGAATACGTTGCCTCAAGCATGATAACGGTCCTGTTTTTGGTCAAATAATCTCTCACCAGCAAAGATGGTGAGCAGGTGCATAATCATGATGCAAAAGTCAGGAATTATTTTTCCACAATTCCGGGAGTTTTTTTCATATTGCTTCACGCAAACGGTGCATAGCTTCAAGGTAATGCTTTTTATTTGCCGTACGACCTCGTAGTAAGAACTCCTCATGCACTACGCCATGGTAATCGAAGAAAACAGTGAGCAAAACCTTGACATTTGATCGAACTTGGCGTGATTTTTTTGTTCTCGGCTCTCCTGGATTCTTCCATTGGGACGATTGGGATTTGGTTTCGATGTCATAACCATATGTCACAACCCATTATTGGTCACCAGTTAGGATTCGTCACTTTTAAGCAAATTTGGATCCTTGTTGACGTCATTCAACAATTCCTGAGCGATGTTCATACGACATTGTTTTTGGTCACAATTGAGCAATTTTGGAACGAACTTCGCTGCCACACACATCATGCCCAAAATTTCCCATTTACGAAAATATTGCATGACATGAGTGAAGCAATATGCCGACATCCTCAGCAACTTCTCTAATTGTGATTCGACGATTCTCCATAACAATTTTCTTCACTTTCTCAACATTTTCATCGGTTGTTGATGTACTGTGGCATTCAGAGCGAGCGTCGTCTCTCACCGTATGCCACTGCCAACAGTTCAAGTTTTCTTGAGCACTTAAGATCATCTTTTACACAAAATTTGGCGCAAGTTCCTTGATTTTTTTCGATAGCAGAAAATCGTCGAACATGCAAAACACTTGTCTTTTTTATTCCTCTCAGAAACAAACTGAAGGTGCTATATTGCTAAAACCGTCAACATATTTTCGAGGCGAGTGTACCAACATAAAAAAAATAATAATAGAAAGTCAAATGCACATAGCCCGCGAAATTTGAAAATTCACCTTATTTTTAAAACAATTCGTATGTTCCAGCATATTTTTGTTCCAAGCCTGATGGTAATAAAATTTGAGCTATATTTCTTAGAGCATAGAATTGAGATCTTCCAACTCGTTACAAAATTTCCTACCTAAAATAGTGAATATACGTCTAGATAGAGCAAGACATTGTCTTCCTCATGTACTTATAGACAGCTGCTGCAGATGTCATATGTCGGCACGCCCATCCTTTGGATGTATCTGCCTATTAGGTAGTGCTCTATTGCGTTTGGCATTGAGAGTCAGATACAATTGTCAAGTGATTAGGCTCATTATGCCATCTCTAACTTGCTTCCCTTACAATCTTCTCAAAACTAAGTAGCTTCCTGCCTGTGTACTCGTCAGCCGACTTGGTACCAAATCTCGCTAGTACATTGGCTTTGCAGTTCTAGGAGCCTATGGTACCTCTTTTATATGAAAATTTATGTATATTTTTCGAATTGCTGGATTGAATTCAAACAAATTTTGCCCGCTACTACAAACTCTTTCTGCTCTCTTAAGTGCCACATATCTTTCAATGTAATTGAATTATTGGTATTGTAATGCTTAATGCACGCAATTCATTCGCTAATTTTATTGTGTTCATTACTCTAAAAGGCAGAGCAGAAATGCAAGCAAAAATAAAAACAAAAAACAAATTAAATGAGGCAAGCGAATATTTGCGAGCATCAATAAAGCAGGCCACAAATATTTTTCATTTACCTTGGTGAGCATTTCACGCTCAGCGAATTTGACACGCTCATTTATTTTATTTTTATCTTATGTACTTCCATTTTTCGCTTATGCGCTCAATACGCAAAGTAAAAAATTTGAAATCATTGTCAAATTAAATGAAGTGAATTAATAAGTGACAGTTGAAAAAAATCTTCACTGCCACGCCAATAAAAATCGATTGATGATAAGCATTTGGAAAGCAGCAGTAAAGCGCTGAAGCAAAATGTGTCACGCTGACTGCTATGGAATTTCGCAAATTATGCGCTAACAGAACTTCGAAAATATTTTCGTACAACACTTTTTTTGGTGGTAATTTCTCCTCTTTTTATCCCTTGAATGCTCACTCCGCTATGGGAGGCGACAGCAAAATGTGCACATGAAATATGGGAGAATAAAAGCAAAATATATATTTTTTCAATTGGGTTCTTGTCATGCTCCTGTGGTGTTGTTAATAATCACATTATCAGCAAATGAAATGACCAATGCAATACTGCCGCTGGTGGGCTGATAGGACTAACTTGATTATAGCGCAATTGATGATGGCGCCAAAGCGAGTTGCGCTTGCCGAGTGACCTAAAAATGCAGGAATGGTATAACTAATTGACTCGAAATACAATAACGAAATAATGCAATAATGCAATAAAACTAAATATTATCCAAACAAAAGTATAGCTTAGTTGTAATGGAACTGCTAAGACTAGACCGTGGACACTTTTGAATAAAAAAAGATTGGCACAAAGCTTTTGGTTATATACCATTATAAAACTAAGACTCGTAATATCAATTAGCTCCAAATATGTGCTTCTGAAAAGACATTCCCTATAGTTGTTGTTGTTATTGTAGTTGTAGCAGTATGTTGTTAGTTCAGTATATTGAGTATGCCTGGGTTGATTCTGGATAAGTAAGAGTTTAACCTGACATAATATCCAGACTGGAATTGAGGCAAAATTTCGCGAGTCTTTCAAGACAGTTGCAATGGGTAGTGGGAGCTTAGGAAGATGGTGAGATTCTCCTGATAAATATCTAATGTTAATGTCTTTCTAATCTAATCTTAATGTCTGCGTAAGTAGTCTCCTATCCAGTAATTGCAGTTGTGCTGGGTGCTGGATCTCGTCGCTGTAGTCTAAGAGCTATCTACTAACCCGCCTGGGAGGTGGCTTAGGCTCTAGCAAATGTCTGCAGGAGTGATTCCTATGGCAAAACACAAGCAGAAATTGCTTGCTGAGCTTTTTACTGTGCTACTTGATCGATTGTATGAGACCCTCGCTGTGAAGGTGTTATATATACATATATAATTATCGCGTATATCCTTTTTGGGTGTTCCGTCGAGCTCCTCCTCCTATTTGTGTCGTGCGCCTTGATGTTGTTTCACAAATGGAGTGAAGGTGTTGCAGGGAAAAAATTAGGGCCTCCAGCTCGTGGCTGTCCTGATAACAGTATTTTGACCGGCCCATGATTTTGGAGCTTAGTGGCAATTGCGGTGATATGCGCCAAGAAGGAGAGCAAACTCCAAAGTTTTGGAATGGTTAACGGTCGGTATTGGTGTGGCATCGACTTTCGCCTTTAACTGCAGTTTGACCTCCTTCGTCCAGGTGGTAAAGAGGGTAGCTGTGGATTTAGTCGGAGAAAGCCTCCAAAATCATTTACGAGCATTTAGAAAAAAAAAATTATTAAAATCAGTCGAAAATTGCCTTCTCTAGGATTTTTGAACGAAGTTGATCGAAATTCTCATTTTGCCGTGGTGCCTTGTTTTGTGTATGGACCAAATGTTCAAGAACGATCGAACAATTTTTTAGAAATCAACGCATTTGTGAGGCACTTTGTTAAACCTAAATTTGATGGGCTGTAAAATTCCTTACTTAAAATTCTCTAAAAACATCGATTAAAAATTGTAATACTTTGAACAAAATGCAGTGATTTTTTTTTTTCAATTTGCCCAAAGCTTAAAATTTGGAATTACTCGTATATTCGGTGCTCAACTGAGTTCCCGCTGTTTGTCAATAGATGCCACCAGCAGAGTGTGTGTTCTAGTCAATTCTAACATAACCTCAACGTCATAAACCAAGCTTAGACATATGGTAAACAACCTGCCTCGACAGATTAGTGATTTTGTTTTGCTATCAATGATACTTTTGGGTTTGGGAAAATGTCTGATTTTGTGCCGAATAATCGTCATTTTGCGTCATGTTACTCCTTCATTCGAAAAAAAAGCGGCGGCTGAAGCGCATCGAGAGCCACAAAAAGTTTATGGAAATGCTATTTTAAGTGAAACAACGTGCCGAGATTGGTTCCGTCGCTTCAAAGACGGTGATTTTAATGTGACGACCGTCCGCGTGTAGGATGGCCAAAAACCTTCGAAGACGCTGAATTGGAGGCATTGCTCAATGAGGATCCATGTCAAACGCAAGAAGAGCTTGTTTCAGTATCAGCAGTTACCCGCCAATCCATTTCCAAGGGTTTGCATGCTTTGGGAATGAGTCAGAAACAGGGCCCTTGGGTTCTTAATGAGTTAAAACCAAGAGATGTTGAACGTCGGTTTTTTCGCCTGTGAACAACTGCTCCAGCGACAAAAAAGGAAGGGATTTCTTCTTCGCATCGTGACGGGTGATGAAAAATGGATTCATTACAGCAATCCAAAGAAAAAAAGTCATGTGGACTGCTCGATCATGTTTCTACGTCGTCGCCTCGGCCGAATATTCAAGCTGCGAAGGTTATGCTATGTATTTGGACCAAGTTGGTGTTATTTATTATGAACTATTAAAACCAAGCAAAACCATCCCTGGGAATCGGTATCGACTTCAATTGATGCGATTAAGCCGAGCACTGCGCGCGAAGCGGCCGCAATACGCGGAGATGCATGAGAAAGTGATTCTACAACATAACAACGCTCGTCCTCACGTTGCCAAACCCGTTAAAACCTACCTGGAAACACTGAAATGGGAAATCCTACCCCACCCGCCATATTCTCCAGATATTGCGCCGTCTGATTACCACCTGTTCCGATCGATGGCACATGGTCTAGCTGACCAGCAGTTCCATTCATATGAAGACATCAAAAAATGGCTTGATCCACGAATAGCCTCAAAATATGAACAGTTTTACCCCGGACGGTATTCGAGATCTACCAGAAAGATAGAGAAAAGTAGTAGCCAGCGATGGGCAAAATGAACTATGAAAAAAATTAATATTAAAGGTAGGTGAAATGGTTGAAGTACCACTCTCCACTCTACAAGTAGCACTACATTATAAAATAATATTAAAAAGAAAAAAAAACAATATTTTTAAAAACTGGTGAATTAGCCCTAGTGTTGTAGTTGTATTTATTCTATTTATTGTATTCTACACTTCAATTGAGTATTTATTCAAAAAAGGAAAAAGACAAAATTTCGTTTATGCCTTTCTGGATATAAACCAAATTTAATGCGCGCATTTCACTACCCAAAACTCTACCCGAAATTTATCTCTTAATTCACAACAACTTTATTATCTTAACTGCTCAACTCCTCCTGCTGTCCATCCTGCATATTTGCCTTAAAAAATATCACTTGCTTGTGCAACTCACATACAAAGCAAATACAAATTGAGGCCAAGTTTTGTGAAATTTACGATATTAGCAACAATAAATACGCATTTCCAAGAGATCAGCGAGACAAAAAACATGCAATTATACGCACAATATACAACAATAAAAGTTACAAAAACAAGTTCCCCTCATGCATTTATCTACGTATGCACAAAGGCGCTCAAATTGAGTAGACGGCACACACAAGCATTGCATTGCCACCAAAAAGGAATTCCGCTGATTTACAACATTTGCGCATAATTCTGCTTTTTGCACCAACCTCTTACTTTGCTTTTATTACAGTTTGCGAATATCAATGTTTATTGTTAAACCGAATTTCCATAATTTTCGAGCTTATACAACGGCAATATGCACACTCTGACTGTGACTGCCGAATGAAAGACTTAAGGCACAAACTCGGCGCGACATTCGTGCAAAATAATGCAAATATTTGTGTATAGAGTGTGGTGAAATGGAGGAACTGGAGTAAGACGCTTAAGGCAGTGTGTGGCGAGAGAGGGGGTGCTGTCAAAGGCACGCATGCATGCAAATGTGTAAATAAATAAAAACTACACCCGATTACGATTACGAAAGTGGTGGAGCGCGTAAAATTTTACGATAATTGTTATTGGCCTGACAAATGCCCTCCATTTGAGAGTTGGCAATATAAATTTTGGTCGCGCTTAGGTGGTCAAAGCGCGCAGCAAAGAGGTGCGAAGATGAAGTGAATTGCGCGGAAGAGAAAGGAGGAGTTTGCAAAAGGAAGCAAAAAGGGGGCAAGTGAAGGGGATGCTGAGTGGTGCAGTAGTGGAGATTTCTCTCATTGTCATTATCTATGCTTACGTGAATGTATGCGTGTGCGTGTGTGAATTTGCTTGATTTGATTGCAGGCATTTGCTGGTGTCGATATTTGTGGGCACTCACTCACCAATTGATGGTCTTAATGGACTAAGCGCAATAAGCCACCTACCTAACAACAACTCAACCAGTGGGACACATAGGCGCAAATGCATAGTGCTGCACAAAATTTAGTGCTTTTATGAATTGTGTACATGGTTTTCTTTTGTTTTGCTTACATTTGTTTGCTGGAAGTATTATTGAAAGCCTCTGGTTGGGTAAGTAGGGTATTCACCCATTGCAGATGACCTAAAGAATCTTCACTTGGTTACAGACTGGGCACACTCAAGTTTTTTTAAGTGTGTTTCGAAATATCGCGACTCACCTGCGACGAGTCTGAGGCTTTCCATAGCGACAGTAGCACTTTTGTTCCCATTGAGCGTAACCAAATGCTATAGACTGTTATGTGAAATTTTTTTGTCGTATCGCGGAAGCAGAAGCTCACTTTCTAAGCGCATTTAGGCACCACTGGTTACCTGTTCTGCCACGTGAATAGTTTTTGGAAAGCTTAGCGATTTCTTGTAGGCGCTCTATGTTTATGGATTATCTATTTCACTGTTTTGAAGGTTTCATTTTTGTCATCGTCTACGGAACTATTCTGCCTATTGGTTTTCGGTTTTCAGCCCTGCCTTGATCCGTATCCCTGTGACTATCCGTTCTTTCTTATCTTCCCGCTAATGATGCAATGCCCCGAATCACTTAGCACTTTTATATATTTCGCTAATAAAAAGCTTCCTACAAATTTTTACTTTTCTAGAGCTTGGTTTTATAAGCGGGTTAATCGTATAAAGAAATTAGCTAATTCAGTTCAAACCAATTCATTGAACTTCATAATGAATCGCAATATTTATTTAAAATCTTGAATAAATATTATTGATAAGTTTCACAAAGAACAAATGGCTTAGGAACATTACTTTCTTCAGAGATTTGAATTCATTTACTCTCTTAGATAAGCTTAAGATTACTATACGAATTTTCTTTCACTTTAACAAAATAAATAAATGGTTAAATATTATTTCATAATTACCAGATGCATATCTTTCTCTACTGTGTAATATTAATTTTTTTCTTGAGAACTGCTTACTAGTTTTATAGCTGATACTTCCGTGAATTAGCGCGATATTTCTCGATAAAGTTCAATTCAGTTCAGTATTTAATAATTAATTTTCTCTAAAATTAAAGTGGCTAGCCTGGGATTCACTCACTTCGCAGAAAATCGAAATTTGCTGTAACAAATTGTATAAGCGCTCAAAGTTTATTTTTACTAATCCAATTTGCATGCTTCGGATTGAATATGCCCAAAAATTTATTTCGGTGAAATCATGAAATGTGGCAATTAAGTCTGAGTGCCACCTGAAGCATTCAGAAAGAGGATGATGGAGCAGAGAAAAATTTGAATTTCGTCATTCATTTGTATAGCAAAATGTTATTTAGGTGACTGTAATTACAACACCAACAAGCTTTAATTGGCAGCTATATAAAATTTGATATTCATGTTATTAGAAATTCGTACGTACATACGTACCTCCATATATATATATACTGAGATTAGATATGCCTGCCTGTAGGTAGCTGGCACGCCCGCTGTGGTGGCAGCAAAGGTAACCAGTCTGTCCGAAAAATAGCCATCAACCGAAATCAATCGCTCAAGCGGTTATTTAATTTGTTTTTCAGCTAGACACTGGTGAGCCATCCAGCTGTTCAGTCAGTCATCAATTGGGCATCAGGTGGTTGGATGAGTGGCCAACAGGTAGCAGAAACTAATATTTTGGGTCAATGAATTTTTATCGTGAAACTGTAACCAAATACCGCGATGAATGAGATTGTATTTAGCAACAAAAAACGAAGGTTTTAGTAGGAAACTTAACTGCTCCATGTAGCTATATCAAAATTTTAATTCAAAATAAGGCTGTACGAGTATATGATAAGAAAATCTATTACATGTAGATTGCCAATGAAAATTTGAAGGGAATAAAATAAAATGAAATAAAATAAAACAAAATAAAATAAATTCAAATAAAATAAAATAAAATAAAATAAAATAAAATAAAATAGCATGGAAGGCAAAAACAATACACGGTGCCCATCCCCATGATCTCGAAATGGAATGGACAGACGCACAATCATCCAATTTATGGTTGAAAAGAGGAAAGCTATTTTCTGAAACAGAAGGTTTCGCAATCGCTATCTAAGACCGAGTTATCCCAACAAGGAATTTCCAAAGGTCGATATATGGCGAGGCAATAGAAGATAAGTGCTGAAGGTGCGGCATTTACGGTGAAACAATCGACCATATAATTGCTGGATGTAGCATGCTTGCCCCCCGTGAATATGTCATAAGACATAACAATATAGCAAAGATCCTCCACCAACAACTTGCGATAAAACACGGTCTCTTACAAGCAGAAGTCTTGTATTTTAAATATGAACCAAAGGCAATATAGGAAAATGCAAATTTTAAACTGTACTGGGACAGATTTATTTCCACAGATCAAACCGCAGCTGCCAACAAACCTGACATCATCTTGCTCGACAAGATAAATAAAACAATCGAAGTAATCGATATAGCGGTGCCCCTTAATCGCAACATCCAAAGCACATACTCCACCAAAATATCGAAGTATGCAGCTTTGGCCATAGAACTGAAACGGATGTACAAAGCGAGGGAAGTGAATATAATTCCAATAATTATATCGTCCACTGGATTAGTGCCTAAGCATTTAATAAGAAGTAGAAGAAGTATGACTGCCAACACCTCTTAGAAGACATGCAGAAGCCGACCATACTGGACACATGTGCAATAGTTCGTAGATTTTTAAATATTTAAACAATAGTAATCGCCTGGGCGTAGAACTTGGGCTACGCTCCACCAGAGCACAATCCCTTGAAAATTTTATCCGGGATGTGTAATCTCCGGCAATAGCCGAGATGGATTAAGCTCAAATAAAATAAAATAAATCCAAAGTTTCAGCGAAGAAGAAAACATACCGCTAAAATGCCTAACATACCGGCTGTGTGAATGCATGTCTGATGGACACAGTTAACCCGGAAGAAAATCTGTAAACCACCTGGCAGAAGGTTTAAAATGCAATTACCCGTTTCAAAAAAGGGAGAGCCGCATTATAGAGGAGTTTAATAATTGCGGCCGAGCGAGGATATTCGCTCAAGTGTCGGCAGAAGCCACGGCTGCCGGCGAGGGCTCTGCTCATCGGTATCATATAGCGGAGTCGCCAGTGGTACAACAACAACAACACGAAAACCCCAACACTGCGACAAGTGTTTCTCAAGTTAATCTTGGGACCACAAGAGCAGGCCGTGTTAGACAGCGTATTCAATGGACAACGGAAATGAATGAATATGTCCTGCGCTGCTACTACATTTCCACAAATTGTGAAGAACCGAAGCACATGACGACTTATCGTGAGAGAATGCTAGACCTGTTTCTAAGAAGATACAGACATCTGAATGGGAAGCTTACCGAAAATAGCCTTGCTACAAGAAAAATACCAATCTTCCAACACGAATATGTAAGAAAAGAAAAGCAAGAGGAAATTAAAAGTGCAATAGGCAACGAGCTACGAGGAGTGGAAAGAAGCGAAGAGGAAATAATACCAGATATAACCGAAAATTTAGCGGAATTTACCAACTTACGACCTGAAATTAACTTGATTTATGAAAGTACTGATTGCAGGAGACTAATGAAGAACGGGAGGTAAAAGACATTTTCAATAATTATCTGGCGAATTATGAAGGTATGGATCCTTTGCTAAGACCAAGGCTACCCTGATTGGCGAATTGGAAAAGTTAAACGAATAAAAATAAAAAAAATGTTTTAAAAGAATATTTAAAAATAAACTAAAATTTTTACTAAAACATAAGTTAATTAAAAGCATAAATAAAAACAAAAGTTGAAATAAAATGACAAAAAAAACAACTAAAAAATAAAATGGCACGAAAAAATTAAAACAAATTTATAAAAAAAAATTAATTAAAAATTTAGTTAATTAAAAAAAAAAATGAATATAAAGCCAAATCATGAAAAAAATAAACCAGAAGCTACAAAATAAAACAAATTAAATAAAATCAAATAATTGAAAATTTATATAATAGAATAAACAAATTAAACAAAATTAAATTCAATTATTAAAAAAAGAGTAAAATAAAAATAAAATAACCTAAACAAAATAGGGTCAAGTTAAATATGAAAAAATTTAAAGAAATAAAATGAAGAAAAATGCAGTCAAATTATGAATAAAATAAACTTATAAAAATAAATAAATTAAAAAATAATGAGATATAATAATAAAATACAATTTAAAACAAAAATTAAGTTAAGAGCTCCTCCTTCTATTTGTGGGGTGCGTCTTGATGTTGTTTCACAAATGGAGGGACCTACAGTTTCAAGCCGACTCCGAACGGCAGATACGTTTTGGTTTTTTATGAGGAGCTCTTTCATGGCAGAAATACACTCGGAGGTTTGCCATTGGCTGAACCTAAGTTCTCTCTGGGAATTCCGAATGGTCACTAGGCCGGGTCGATTTGTGGGGAGGCAAAAAAATCGCCCATTGCTCTGTGAAAATCATATTCTAGGGATCAAAATAAGAAACTTGCCGAAGGAACCATACCTCTAAAACGAATTCTGATGTCCCCCAATTTGGGTCGAACTTTTTAGTTTCTTTTCTCATGTAAAGGCCAAAAATGGTGATATTTTGAAATGATTGTATGGGGAACCCCCCAGGGGAGTTCCAGGGGGTGTGCCACTGGCATAGGTGGATTGGCCGTCCAAAGTTAGTGGGGGTCGGTCATACATTTGGACTCGATTGGAGCACTCTAAATGGGTTAAAGTGGGATTTTTCGTTCGACCCGAATTGGGGGTCATCAGAATTCGTTTTAGAGGTATGGTTTCTTCGGCAAAGATCCTTATGTTGATCCCTAGAATACGATTTTCACCGAGCAATGAGCGATTTTTAAATCGACTCGCCCTAGTAGTCTCCCACCAACCCCTTCGACTACGGCGGCCTCCTAAAAATATAATGGCATGAAAAAATTTTAAAGAAATAAATAAAATAAAATAGAATTTAAATTCAAAATAAAAGAGACTAAAAAAATAAATAAATCAAAAAAGTTATGGAAAAAAATAAAAAAATAGAATACAAAAAATGAATTTAAATTAAAATCCAATATTAAAAAAAAAATATTAAAAAATAAAATAAATTAATACATGAAATGTAAAATGACATATAAAAATGCATAACCGCTTAAAAAAAAGAGGTTGTCTGTAAAGTCGGTTTACTGACGATAGTTTAACGTGACAACGTCATAAGAAAATATTGATGGAATGGATGCAATTTTCAAAACAAAATTTTAATTTTATTTGTTTGATAGATATTTTGTATGGATATAGAGGAATTGCAATGGAATAGGTCAAGTTACATTTACACAAACGTGAAAAATTACGAAACTTTTATCAAATTCATGAAAGATATCTTCAATTTCGATTGTGCATCAGACGTTAATAAGTCAACAACACTAAGAGGCACCATCATCGATTTGCCTTTTTCAAGACACTTTACACTCGAAACACTCCCTTTCATTTCCTACTTTTTATTCATCGTCCTATTCTCAACAGAGAAATGGTTCATTACCATGCACACAGGAAGAAGGCATATGCAAATACAAATATGTGAATTTATATACCTACATATGCGCATATACATACATATATATGCTCACTCAAGTAGGACAGAGCCAGATGTCGAACGTTGCCGAACGCGGGGGCCGATTGTGCTCTTTGTCGTTCGGTCCGCGCTCTCGCTTGCAGTTCGAGCACATTAGCTTACATTTGCTTGCGTACGGAATAGATTCGTATATTTGATATGTCCATATGACTTGTATGCATCTTTACATATAGATTTGTTCTTTTTGAAAATTGCGCGAAATTGTATATGTATATGCATATTTATATACATATATTAGTATACAACATATCTTATAAGGTATATGGTAAATATTACCATACATTTTTTCCTTCATATATAATAAAAAAATGAATAATAATAACATTAAAACAACAGGTATTATTAACAAACTTGGTTTTATTTTAAATTCTTCAAGTATATCAAATTAATAATAGTCAATAAGAAGGCATATGCAAATACAAATACGTGAATTTATATATGTACATATGCGCATATACATACATATATACGCTCTCTTAAGTAGGAGAGAGCAAGATGTCGAACGTTGCCGTTCGTTTGCTTTGTTCGTTCCGCGCTTTCGCTTGCAGTCCATTCAAGGTAACGGCAATGAGCAAGGTAACGACACATTTTTCGTGCGTGCAGCCGGCTTAATCGAATTATAAGACGTTATCACGTCAAAATATTAGACACAGTTTAAATTAAAAACTAAATTAACTAAAAAAGCAAAATCAAATATAGTAAAATTAAAAACAAAGTAAACTTTAGAAAGGGAAATAAATAAAAAAGGTAAAGGTAAAGATGAAATAATTAAATAAGAAAAATAAAAATAAAACGAAAGGAAATGTATTAAAATTGAAATGCAAAAAATAAAAATAAAATTAATAATTGTATAATAAAAAAGGCAGCCGCCGTAGCCGAATGGGTAGGTGCGTGATTACCATTTGGAATTCACAGAGAGGTCATTGGTTCGAATCTCGGTGAAAGCAAAATTAATAAAAACATTTTTCTAATAGCGGTCGCCCTCGGCAGGCAATGGCAAACCTCCGAGTGTATTTCTGCCATGAAAAAGCTCCTCATAAAAATATCTGCCGTTCGGAGTCGGCTTGAAACTGAAGGTCCCTCCATTTGTGGAACAACATCAAGGCGCACACCACAAATAGGAGGAGGAGCTCGGCCAAATACCTAACAGAAGTGTACGCGCCAATTATGTATTTCTTTTTTATAATAAAAAAAAAGAATATAAAGTATTATCCCATTAAAATTAAAAACAAACACAATATAAAGTTCGATAAAATGAGTAAAAATAAAAACAAAAAAAAGAAATATTTAAAAAAGAAAATGCGACAAAATTACTTTCAAATGAATTAAATTGAAATGGAAGATATAAAAAGCAAGTAAATAAAATAAATTAAAATAGGTGCCACTTTGCTTTTGCTATTTGACCAGCGAAGTTGTTTTATTTCATTAATTTTCTTCTTCTTCACACTTGTCATAAGCCTGAGAAAATATCGACAAGTGCACACAGCTCAAGACATATCTGTGCAATATGGACACATACCTACACATGCGCACACATAACAGTCAACATAGCTAAAATGCATACCACAAACATTTGCCGCGCTACAGCCCATCCAACTCTGCCAGTTTGCCGCTTCTTCTGAAGCAAATTCTTAAATCACCGTCGGTCTGTTCGGCCACCCCTCACTCCGCTTCGCACTTCTGATTCACCGCCATATGTTCCATGTAACGAACATATGTAAGTGAGTATGTACTCGTTTGTACTTTATGCTACATGCCACCTAGTACTCTATAGCCGTAGCGCATTTTCAATTAGACCTTTGATCCTTGTGCCTCATATTGTTCTTGTTGTTGGTGTTGTTGATGTTTCGGTTAGCTTTTGTTGTTCTTTTACTTAAGTTATTACTACATACCGCGTATATGGTTTGTTGTTGTTTATGGTATTTTTGTTGTTTATGTCACACACACACACACAGCCATACTCATGCTTAAGTATTTGCAAGCTATTGGCCATAACACTGTGTGACTGCCACATACTCGCATTTGCTACACTGCACTGTTTTGTTCTTGCACGCACACATACATACATTTGTACATATGTATGTGCATAGATAAGTGCTTCTAAAAAGGCTAGTGGCGAGTGGCGAATGGCTAGTGGCTGGTGGCTGATGACTGTTTGGTTGGTGACCGCGCGACCGCCATCTCCGTAGCGGTGGCTGATTCGATCAACTGGCACTTATACGAGCTAGAATATGGTTTGTATTAACAATTGTAAACTTAGAGTAGATATTACAGCAGTTACGGCTATGTGCCACCAATGGTCGCCACACCAAACGCGTTGCGAGCGTGTGAGCCAAAACGCAATCGAAGTGCCACATAAGTAGGCATTTTGCCATGCTATATTGGGGAAATGGCGGAAAATTAAGTAAACGGGAAAATTTTGTAATGGAGTTAGTCAATTTAACTGTTTGTTTTCACAGAAACTGAAGAAGCTAAGTTGCAGTAAATGTGGATAGATTTATTTCTTTTTGGTTCCGCGTTTAATTGAATTGCATTTAGTTTTACTGTATTTTTTTATTTCTTTTTGATTTTTAGTTCATTTAATTTTTAATACAAATTGGATTTTTTTTTATTTAATCATTTTTTTGATTCCTTTTTTTACAGTTTTAATTTATTTTACTTTGTTCTATTTTCTTTTATTTTATATAATTTTATTTTATTTTACATTAGAAATTTTTTGTTTTAATTTATTTCACTTTATTCTTAAATTTTTTTTAATATTTTGTCAAATTTCAACAGATTGTATTATACTTCATTTTACTGTATTTTATTCTATATTATTTTTCTTTTGAGTTTTATCCTATTTTATTAATTTTTACTTTATTTTATATAACTTTTATTTTCATGTTATTTTTAATTCTGTTTTTTTAACTTATTAGGGTTTCTTTTATTTTATTTTACTTTATTTTATTTTATTTTATCTCATTTTATTTTATTTTTTTTTTATTTTTTTTTCTTTTCTTTTATTTTATTTTATTTGAGCTTAATCCATTTCGGCTATTGCCGGAAATTACACATTCCGGATAAAATTTTCAAGGGAGTGTGCTCTGGTGGAGCGAAGTCTAAGTTCTACGCCCATGCGATTGCTATTGCTTAAATATTTAAAAATCTACGAACTATTGCACATGTGTCCAGTATTTTCGACTTGCAGAAGTCTTCTAAAAGGTGTTGGCAGTCATACTTCTTCTACTTCTTATTAAATGCTTAGGCACTAATCCAGTGGACGATATAATTATTGGAGTTATTATTATATTATTCAGTTCTATGGCCAAAACTGCATACTTCGATACTTTGGTGGAGTATGTGCTTTGGATGTTGCGATTAAGGGGCACCGCTATATCGATTACTTCGATTGTTTTATTTATCTTGTCGAACAAGATGATGTCAGGTTTGTTGGCAGCTGCGGTTTGATCTGTGGAAATAAATCTGTCCCAGTACAGTTTAAAATTGGCATTTTCCAATATTGCCTTTGGTTCATATTTAAAATACAAGACTTCTGCTTGTAAGAGTCCGTGTTTTATCGCAAGTTGTTGGTGGAGGATCTTTGCTATATTGTTATGTCTCATGACATATTCACGGGGGGCAAGTACGCTACATCCAGCAATTAAATGGTCGATTGTTTCGCCGTAAATGCCGCACCTTCGACATATATCTTCTATTGCCGCGCCATGTATTGATCTTCGGAAATTCCTTGTTGGAAGAACTCGGTCCTGGATAGCGATTGCGAAACCTTCTGTTTCAGAAAATAGTTTTCCTCTTTTCAACCATAAATTGAATGATTGTGCGTCTGTCCATTCCATTTTGTGATCATGGGGATGGGCACACTTACTTTATTTTATTTTATTTCGTTTTGCTTTTTTATATAATTTTTAGTTTTATGTTTTGTAATATTTGTAATTAACTTTGTTTATATATATTTTTTAATTTTTAATTAACTTTATTTAATTTAATTTTATATTTTTTATATAATTTTTATTTATATATTTTTTATATTATCTAAACTAAATAAGGAAAATTAAAAGAAAACAAAGAAAAATAAAATAAGGTAATAATTTTACTTTGTTTTCTTTTAATTTAATTTATTTATTTGCTTTAATTTATTTTATTTAATTTAACCTTTTAAACATAATATTTATTTATGTGTCTTTTTACATATTTTTTAATATTCATTTCACTTTTTTTTTAGTATTGTATTAATTCTCTTATATATTTTTCAATATTTTTAATTTACTTTATTCAACTTAGTTTTACTTTTTTGATATAATTTTTATTTTTGTATATTTTTGTTTATTATTTAATTTGTCTTATTTTATTTTACCTTGTTTTCTTTTAATTTTTTTAGTTTAAGTTTTCTTCATTTTATTAATTTTTATTTTAATAATTTTTCCTATGTGTTTTTAATATAATTTAATTTACTTTATTTTATTTTGTTTTATTTGGTTTTACTTTTTTACATAATTTGGAATTATGTTTCTTTATATATTTTTTAATATTTTTCTTTTTAATAATTTTTTTTAATTTTTTAATTTTATTTCATATTAATATTCTTTTATTTAAATTTATTTATTTATTTGGTTTCACATAATTTTTTTGTATTTTTTATATCTTTTTTAATATTATTTAAATTTCGATATTTTATTTTGCATTTTATTCATTTTAACTTAATCTTATTTTACTCTTTACTAATTTGCTCCGTACATTTTCTATGCTCTTTTCTGCGTTACTATTCCACATATTAATAATTTTTTGCCTTCCGCAAGACTGACATTTTCCACTCCAATTCATAAAGATATCTATTGAAATTCAGTCTATCAATTTCAGTTTCCCAATTTTGGCGCAGTACCTTATAAGTGACCGCCTTTAAGTGATGCCTTTACCTGCTGTTCCACCTGTTACCGCTCTTACAGTTGTTTTTGTAATTCAATGTCTGTTTTCGTGGTTACAGAGTTCACTCATATCACTGCCATGTATCTGAACCTTTGACTATGCGTTAGAACATGGGAAAATGCGATGATAAGAGCGGCAGCATTACGCACCCACATACTTGGCTGAATTTTTAGCTACATGGAAGTAAACGCTTACCCAGTGGTAAATCCTTAAGATTTAAAAATAGTGGATTAAATTAAATTCCTGCGCAAAATATGAAATAGTATCGATCTGCGCTTAAAAATTTCTCTGAATGTTTGGTGGTAGAGAAACTAGAGTGATTCAACCAATTTGTGTTTAAAATGCCTAACGCATCAACAAAGCTGCCGTCGCAGCAATGGTATGCCCGAAGACTAAAAAACTCTCAAACTCGTCCTCGTTTGAATCCGTCACCCACCCTGGAATTGCTTTCGCATTACTGCAGAGTGGCGATCTAATGTAATGAACTTCCCCGAAATCGCTTCAATATTGTTAATTAAGTTTCCGTCAAACATTTGTGGAAAGGCGTAATCCGCTTTTTGGCTAAAAATAAGTGCCGGCTTTTCTGTCTTGTCTGCTTAAATATCTGTAATATACTTTCGAATCACGTGGCATTGCCACTCAAATTTCTACTGGGTTGCCTTCATTGCACAGTTTCTTACACACACTCATACGTCCACACATTCATTCTCTACATAAGATTCGCATTACTATTGCGCTTTTAGTTTGCAATTCAATTGCCAATATTGCGTGCTCCATGCATGTATTATTGTGTTGTTGTTGTTTGCATTGCAATTGAATTTTCCATGCTGACAACTAACAGATCAATTCATGATAATTGAATGGACCACCACTGCTAGCCACAAGAATGCTGAGGACAGTGCGAGGCATTCACAGGAGGGCGAGAATAAAAGTCACTAGAAGCTGGCTGCTGGTTTGCTTACATGCGAGGTAAGGTAAGTAAGAATAGGAAAACGTGCCGGTAACTACAAATATTCTAATAGAGTTATCTGTATATATGGCTTTAAAAATCGTTCTAGCGTAGCCAGTTGGTTGAACGTTTTTATGATTTTTTTATCATTATTTATTTTATTAGGTTTGATTTACACATTTTATTTATTTAGTACTTTGACTAAAAGCTTATAACATTAATTATCTGAAAAGTTCAAAAAGAAAGAGTTAAACAAAATTAGTTTTTGTGTTTGAATAAACTATAATATTCGCGCATATACCTTTTATGGAGGAATAGGCTTGAGACCTCAGCGAAAAAAAATTCTCGAAACTCAATACCGAAGGTATTTTATAGTTCCAGGAAACTTGCATTTTGTTAGACTAAAATTGAATGCGCCATCAAACTGCATACCCAGAAAAACTCTAAAAGTTCTGGTTAAAAAGTTGGACTTTTTGCTGAAATTCAGTAGAAATTTTGCAACTCTCTTTCCATCTAGGAAAGAATGGATTAAGGGACTCTCACCAAACAACTTCGACGCTACAGTCTTTACGGATGGCAGTAAAATGGATTGTAGTGTTGGAGCTGGCATATATTCTCATAGAATATGTCTTTCAGGCGGAAGTACTAGCTATTGGGGAAGCTTGTAGGCTACTAATCGCAGATCCCTCCTGGATGAATCACCACTTAAACCAACCAACTAACCATGAATTATCGTATTTGTATAGACTAAATAGTAGATGGTTGGGTAAAACATACATGGGAATATCAATTAAAAGTTTATCAATAAGTTTACTGTTACTTAGATTCGGCCAGACACATCCAGACTTTTAACTGAAGTCGAAATATCGACAAATAAATAAAAGTAATAATTTAATTTTTGGTCTTATTGTCAATCCGGTCTTTAGTTCACAAAATAAAAATGAAATAAAATAATAAGAAATCCAAATTTAAGTATTTGAAGGCCACTAAAACAGTTCAAATTAGGGAAGCATAGAAAATGGAAAACTTTAAAATCTCTTTTCTTAACATTTTTTTGTACTGTTTTTTTGTTTTGTGTATTATAACACTCTTACAAGAAATTAGTGATATCTGGGCTTTGATTTTGGAAAAATATATTTTATATACTTTTATGAAACTAATGCTTTTTGTATTTATTACAAATATTTTCCTTTTCTAAGCCTTTTCTGAACAGTATTTAGTGCGTACCTGAATTTTTTTTTTCAGAAGTTCAACAAAGACATACCTGCAATTACCATTGCCTTTCATTCAGAATCAATCCATGTGCCAACTACTCCAAATACAACATTAGCGCTAGCGCAACAACAGTACAGCTCACATTCACACTCTTAGCTACAAAATTCTACCCTTTCATTTTTGTCTTTTGCCACTGAAATTAGAGATATGCCGGCGCATCTCTAGCTTAAGTGCGAAAATCACACAGATTCTAGTAAACAGCTACCGGTGTTGCTGGCATATCAATAGCATGGTGTGGTGTACTAGTTGGTTGCACGCATGTTTCATGCAACATGGTGGTGCACTGATAAAATATGCACAACAAATAATAAATAAATATTTACCATATTTAGTTGCAGAATTAGTGTGTTCAGTTGTCGCGCTGGCTACCGTTCGCGCACGTACACGCACCGAGCATTCATAGCTTAGGTATTGTAACATAATCGTGCACATTTATGCTTAGCGCAGCAATACTCAGTATTGAACGAGTTCGCATCTTAAGTCTTTTATTATTTATTATTTTCACTTGCGCTTGCCTTTTAGTTGAGTGCTTAATCGATTTCGAAAGGTGTGATTAGTTTAAAGATTAATTGTTGTTGAATTTTTTTTAATCTTATTTTTAGATGCTTACTAGGTTTAGGTAATTATTACTATCGTTTTTTTTTCAATTAAATTTTTTTTTTGATATGGAAATTTAAGTTTAAGCAGAAAAATGTGCAATATTCGTTCCATGCAACGAATTTTCAGGAGGCTTTAGTACAAATATATGTTTGAATAGTGTTGCTGCCGACCTGAAATGTGAAAATTAATACTCGATAACAAGAAGTTAAAAATATTATTATCGCTCAATGGACACTTTCTGAGTTAATGCATGTTTTTGCTTGTTATATAGCATTTTAAACAGTTGCCTTCACAAAATCGTATTGAGGGGCTAGCGGTAATCAAAATTTTCAAACAAATCGATTTTTGTTCGCATTTTCTTAAAGCATAATATACTAAAAATATTGTGTGAAAATTTGAAGTGAATCCGATAAATAGTTTTTGTATTATTCAACAATTAACAAAGGGCGCTCCGGAGTGCTCGTAAGCAAGTAGCAAACAACCGAGCGACAGCAAAACTGTAAATGCGTTTTTATTGAACTGGTGCTCAGTGTATTAAAAACCGCTTGATAGATTTCAATAAAATTTATACTGCTTATAAAAAAATCGTGCCTAATCGAAGGATTTTTTTTTTCAAAGCTTTTGATTTTTAAGGAGATATATAGTATACCTGTAAATCGCCATATTTTCCCTGATTTTCATTAAAATAATTTAAAATGAAGAAATCAATATATTATTTTCAAAATTGTCCTACAGTTTTTTTATACATTAAAATAGAATAAAATTTTATTTTTATTTGAATCATTTAAAATGGCGGATGTACACTCAATTCTTCCAGGACCTGAAACAAAAAACTAAAAAATTTTTTGTTTATTAATGTCATACTTTCTATATGAATTAAACAAAAATGGGGGGAACAAAATTCGAGGGATAAAATGCTTCAAAAAAAAAAAAAAACAATGAATTCTCCTACTATTTTTAGTTAATTATTTTTTCGAAAAATTTTCGAATTATAAATTCACATAGAAAGTAATATCATAAAAAAGATGTGTGCAAAATTTCAGGAAGATTGGGCAATAACTTTTCGAGTTATCGTGTACGCCATTTCGGAAAATATAGTTTTGAGAAAAACGCGTCTAAAGTTTAAAGACATGAAAATTTAACCTCTCCCAGCGCTCGAACGCAAATAATAGAGTCGTTACGGTTGACGATCTACTTAAATACTCAAATTTACGTTGTAAAAATTTTTTGGCATATTTTTAAAGGATTATACATATTAACATTTTATGAAAAAAAACTTTTTTTTTCCAAATTTTACAGGTATCGTTTTTTTGTTCTCAAAAATCTGGAAAATATTTTTAATTTTAATTTTTTTTTTACATTTTACTAAAGTCAAGTGGAAATATGAAGTATTAATTCTGTAAAATAAAGCAATTGATTAGCAAAAGAAAATTTTTGAAAATCATAATTTTTTCGGGCTTCTGACTTGCCCTTAACTCTTTTCGTCGACTTCACTTTTTTAGAGGTACGGCTTCCTCCCGAAATATTTATGGTATTTATTTTTCAGTCAGACGAACTAGGATAATAGATAATTTTTATAAATTACACCACTGCAGTACAAGTCGTCGGGTGAGCCCCAAATATTTATGGTAATTATTTATTAGTTTATGAATATAAAATTTTTTTTTTTCAAATTCAAACGTTAATTAACAAAAAATGGTTACAAATTTAATCTTCAAAATAATAGCCCTCGCTAGCGATACCTTGTTCCCATCTCTCAGGCAATTAGTGGATGCGGCGCCAAAATCATTGGCCGTCTTCGGCCGCAAGCCAATCATCGAGCTATTTTTGGGCTTCTTCGTGAGAATTGAAGCGCTGCTCGGAAAGTGCGTGCAAACAAATGATAATCGGCAGGCGGTTCCCAATCGTACGTCTTCCAAACGTTTGCTCATGTCTTCCAAACGTTTGGAAATGGTTTTTGCGACATCTATGGACTAATAGCTGAAAGTCTCATTTCATAGGTATATACCTGGTAGTAATAAAATTCAAATTTAAGGTCTGGGGAATTAGGCGCCCGTAAGTTCGGTGTTATGTAGTCATGGAAATTTTCAGTCACCCAATCTTGTATCGCCATCCCTTTGTGTAAAGCAATAGAGTCTTGCTGAAGGATGTATGGACTATCACCGTGTACACTAACATATCAATCCAGGGTTTAACTATTGCCTGTTTAACCTCTACATATGCATCAGAATTCACTCGAAATCCTTGAGTGAAGAAGTGTGCTTTTTGCTTTGGTGCTCGTAACACCTATGGTTTCAGGTGGCTATAAATTTCATGTGGATGCAAATAGGAACTTCTGTAGGGTTAGAATATAACCATCTGCCATTTTGGTCATTTCTACGTTTGATCTTTTGGTCTGGTGCACATTTTTTTCATCAGACCAAAACCAATAACATTTCAGACTCTTCAGTGTGTGTAATTTAATTAGAAGGCGTTTTGATCACGCAACTCGCTGTTCTCGGGTCTGCTCCGACATAATCTGACTTCTGCGCTTAACCTAGAAATTATACCAGAAATCTTCATGGACAACTCGACAAATAAGATTCTCAGAAGCATTAAGCTCCCTTGCATGAACCATCCTTAATTTTGAAGGGATCTCTTCAATGATTGCTTGCATTTTGGAGTGTGTCAGATCGAACAGTGTCAGAATATTTCACGTTTTGCAATAGATTCTGCATTGCTGGCTGGTTGCTTGATGCTTCCAATTCATCCTATGAATGATTGAACGAGCGCACTAAAGAAGATTAAAAAATTCTAAATCGGTGTTATTTGACAAATACCCTGACGATAGCTGCAAGTCTCTTCATTTTAAGAGTTAAGTTGTAGTTTTCCATGCCTTATCAGGATAAGAAGCAAAAAAGGGAACGAATAATAATGGTTTCGGGAAGTTATATAGTGACTCTATGTTCTTCTCTTCTATATTCATGCCCTCAAATATCGTATGCATCCAAAATAAAAAAGTGGCTTTAAATATTTTCATTTGAAAATTTTGTATTTACTTCAATATTTCAAAACCCCAAACGAAGAAGTCTAGTGATGAAGCCTGGGAAAAAACTGAATATAAAAAAGCCCTGAAATTTGTGTTAAAAAATAATTCCCCATACTTCAGTTTGTTTATAAAATAGCTCTATTGATTGTGTCTCAATCTGGCTGTAGCCTACAAGTGAATTCACAACGAAATTTGCAAAAATTATTTCACTATATGGTCATTTTCCATATTCAGATATTCAAGTCATCTTACTTTTGCCATATCCTGTAATACTTTTAAATTGCTTCTGTAATTAGATATTTCTTGATTTGCTTGCTGGAATTACTTGCCTACATTTCTGGAGTTCTCAGCTTTAATTTATTTTTTATTTTTTGGTGGGTGAGGTAGGGTTATAAATGCTTGCGCACTTACAGCGACCGTCGTCAACTGCAACGAATGGTGTAGCTACTAAAACAATCCCTCCTCCTCTTCTGGGCACACTTGCTTCCCGAAACTTTCCCAGTTCTAATTGACATTTCCTTCTTCTCAAACTTAAATTTTTCCAAATTTTGACTGAATCAACAGTTCACTAGCGTAACTAATTACATTTGCGCAGGATTTACGCCCGATTTTCGCTGATTTCTGTATTTTAGGCAATTTACACGTGCTAACACACCTAGTTTCAGCCAGCATAAAAAACTCGTTGCCTTCATTTCGCCACATTTTGCAGTACTTTGCTAAGCATTCTAAACGCTGCTGCCTACCGCTGTTACCAATTCGTGCTTTTGGTTTTGCTAATTTTCCGCTTTAAATAAGAATTTAAGTATTTTGCTTTCCATTCTACTTATTCAACGACTGTCCGACAAGTGTGCATATGAGCACATACATATATTTCTGTATATATGCACTCACACATGTTCATATATACATGTAAAGTGTGTGTTATTCCCTTTTCTAAAATAGTAAATTTTATTTTAAGAATGCATCAAATTGGAAATTCATTAAATTTAATTACGTTTCTTCTTCGCCAGCTCAGCTAAGCAAGCGGAGGCAGTCACAATAATGCCCAGCAGCAAGTCGTTGCATCGTCAGCACCATTCAGACGGCTAGCAGTGTCTGGCAGACAGTCGACTTTTCTGCTCAACTGGGCGTTCGTAGCAGCTATAAAAATTCACTTTGCCGCGCCATGAACGAAAATTGTTTAACCTGCCAGGGTAAACTACAAACTATATGCTCGACAGTGGCAATGGCAAACTGCAGTAAAAAAATAAAAAATAAAAATTAAAAAAAGATTGTAACAGCTAAAGCAGCAACAGTGTGGTTGTGCCACAGCTGTTGTATGGCTTCTGTAAGACGTCGCTCGTCATCGTTAGTTGTGTGTTGAAATTAAAAGCCAGCAACTGGCAAATGTAAATCATTTCACCGTAGCAGTGGCCCACAAAAACAAGTGCTGACAAACTGCAAAAAAGTAACAACAACAACAAAGTGAGTGAATAAAATCAAAACAACTTGTGTAAGTCACATATGTGTGTGTGTGTGTATGGCAGTTATACTTTAGCGAAAGCAGTAACAGCGCGACAACAATATCTTTTGAAAGAACAAATCAAAGCATTGCGCCCTCTAACCTCCCATAAAATTTCGCATATAAAATGAACCACTGAGTTAACGCAATAACAGAAACGGTTGCAACAGCAGAAAGCATGAAGCAAAAGTGCGGCAATCGCAAATGCAAGGCAACTCAAATGCACATTCGTGCCAGAATGGTAGTCGTTGGGTGCTCAGGAGAGCGAATGCAGATATTCTGCAAATAGAATACACAGCCACTAGGCTAATGCAGTAGGTGCGTGCGTATGAGGCGCGAGTGAGTCATTGAGTCAACCCCATCTGGTTTTGAACTATATATTTACGTATGCACGGGTGTTTTTTTCTTAATATCTTATTTTATTTTATAATTTTTGTTTTTTGATAAACCTTGACATTGTGGTTTGACAAATCAGATTGTCTCTTTATGCGGAAATTGTGTATAAAGTGAAATATATAAAATGAAATGCTTAACAACATTTTTTCAAAATTTCAAAAGGGCAAATTTATATGTTTAGAGAAAAAATTTTCGTCTAGCATTTTTACACCTTAAAGTAATTATATCATAAACAAAAAATTTCACTTCTTTTGCAATTAAAAAACAAATGGCAACACTAACTAAAAATACTTTCAATTAAAACGTTATTAGCCGTTGTTTGCTTGAACTCTTCTTTTATCTACCATTTTTACTTTAAGAATTAGGTGGCAACGCCATACCCAACTAATTTTATTAATGCTTTCTAAATTTCACACATTTCATTTGAGACCGATGTCGGAACTTCTAAATAAATTATTTTATTAATTAAAAATTTTTCTATAAAATCACAGAGCCGTTAGCAAGTGGGAGTCAATTAAAAATTTTATATATATGTAGATATTTCTATATTTTCTTACAACTAATAAACATTGGAAATCGGTGATCCTAATTTTCAAAAACATAGGTGGCAGCGCCTGGCAACTTTTTACAGATGTAGATTTTTCCATATTTTCTAACAACTAATAAATTTTTGAAATCGATGATCTTAATTTCCAAAAAATAGGTGGCAACTCTATGAAGTTTTTTATTGATGTATATTTTTCAATATTTTCTTAAAACTAATAAAGTTTTTTATCGATTTTTTAATTTCCGAAAAGTAGGTGGCAACGCTCGCAAATTTTTACTGATATATATTTCTATATTTTCTTATAACTCATACATTTTTTAAATCAATTAGCTTAATTTCAAAAAAATAGGTGGCAACGCTTGCACATTTCTTATTGATATAGATTTTCATATTTTCGTACAATTAATACATTTTTGTAATAATTTTTTTTGTTTCAAAAAACTAGGTGGCAACGCTTGCAAATTTTTTACTGATATATGTTTCCATATTTTCTTACAACTTATAAATTTATTAAGTCGATTATATTAATTTACAAAAAATTGGTGGCAACGCCCGCAAGTTTTTTATGGATATATATTTCCATATTTTGTTACAAATCATAAATTTTTTGAATCAATTCTCTTAATTTCAAAAAACTAGGTGGCAACGCTTGCAAATTTTTTACTGATATAGATTTTCATATTTTCTTACAACTTATAAATTTTGGAAATCGGCTATCTTAATTACCAAAAAAAAGTGGCAAAGCTTGAAAATTTTGTTGAACTATTTTTAATTACATTCATATGATAATCGTATTTTGGTATTATGAAATGTGTCATAGGTTGCTAATTTTGTAACAAAAATAATGTGGCAACACATGTGTAAAATTTTTTTATTTATATTTAAGTTTTTTTAAACACTTTTGATTTGATATTATTATTTTAATACCCAAATTTGTTTATTAAAGTCTTTCTAAACACTTTTGATTTGATATTTATATTTTAATACTCAAGCAAAATGCGTGAAAAGTGGTAAGTTTTGCAATAAAATTCACGTGGCAACACTTGTGTAATTTTTTTTTCATTAATACTTTTTTAAACACATTTGATTTGTTATTTATATTTTAATACGCGTTTTTGATTTTATATATTTTTATTTTAATACCCAAGTGAAATTTAAGAAAAGTGTTTAGTTATGCTATAAAAATCATGTGGCAACACTTGCGAAATTTTTTGTTTGCTAATACTTTTTTAAACACTTTTCATTTCATACTTATATCTTCATATTCAAGTGAAATTTGTGAGAAATTGCTATTTAAATATCAGGTGGCAACGTTATAAAAAAAATATTGGTTAAGATTTTTCTTCAAGATATTTGCCTTGTAATATCATATTTACGTATATTTTTTAACAAATATCCCTTTTAATACAAAGAGGTGTCAGCATTCTGCTAAAATGAGACGAGAGGTAATGGAAACAAACAGACTTGGTTTTAGAAGGCCATTCGAGAGTAACGCTGTACCTGCTAAAATTAATGTTACTCACTTTCTAATTAAGATTCATAAACTTTCTAATGCAAGAGATATTAAAATTGGCAAAGTCTCCTTTCGAGAAATTAACCACTGGTTTTTAATCCTCTCATTACGCGCGGAAACCAACTCGAGTTGTCCATGTCTAGCTATAGTTAAGTACAATGCTCTTGTGACCAGATGACCAAATGAATCTGAGATCAAAGTATTCATATGTAGACGAAAGGGAGGTTAGGCACTCTCCAACTAGTTGCGAGCGTACTGACGTCGAGCTTAGGGCGCTAATTGTCGCTTCCCTATCGTCCAATTCAAGAAAGAGTGGCTACTGCTGATTGTAAACAGATATTGTATGAAGGAAAATATCACTAAGAAACTCTCAGAACTTTTGAGTTCAACTCTGGGAGGAAACGTCAGTCATCTTGCTGGCATTTATGCTTTAGGACAAAAATTTTTTGCTCAGTACACAGCAGCGTCAGCTCTTTGCGAAAACTTCTGCATCATCATAGTTTTAAGAAAGTATTGGGTGAGATGTAAGAATATGCTACGAAGTTTGGTTCACTTTTCCACAAAAGCTTTCAGTTTGGATGCGAGAGTAACAGAAGTACATAACTAACTTTTTTATTCTCGTGCCAGAAATTTTAACTTTTGGGTTGCAGACATAGGCATCCTCCATCAAAGGAGCAGTACCATTACTACCATTTACTGGTGTGATATTTTTTAGGGAGGTAGAACATATTTTGATAGAAAATTGGCAATCAAGCCGCTAGAAGCTCACTCTAATTAGTCTGTCTAAGCCAGATTTTCATTTCAGTCGCTTCTGAATATTTTCTTACTGAGCTGATATGGGTCAAAGGCAAGCCATATTAAACTTGCCCTAAAGAAAAAAATAAATTGTGTGATTTTTACTGCTGTGCCTGCTATTTTTGGAATTTAAACATAAATAAAAAAAAATGCGTGTAGCGTAGCACACATAGCAGAAGTGAAACTTTCAAGGCAGACAAGGAAAGAGGGAGACACCCGAGAAAGAATGAGAGAGAGAGAGAGAAAGAATATATATCTAAAAAAATTCACAACATTTGCAGAGAATACAAATAGACAATATTTACAAAAAGTGGAGAAGGGTCGACCGGTGTAGGTAAACGCCGGACACAAACTGTGGCAACAACGCGCACAACTCCGAACGTTTATCACCTGCACAAGCGCAGCGATTCCAGGACCGCAGCAACGGCACAAATTACCGCGAGGCAATACCAATAAATCCGACAACCAGAGTGGATGGCACTTTATAGTACGCACAAGCACTAGCCAGGAAGCGGAAAGAAACGCCAAAAAGTAGGCACAAAAAAAAAAACGCCAAGAAATTGGGACCAAAAAACGCCCCAAACAGTAGGCCCCAAGGAAATATAACGCCAAAAAGTGGGCACCAAAAATATATTTCCTACAAGTTTGCACCAACAAACAAGCTCCAAAAAGTAGGCAGTGTTATTTCTCATTAGAAATTAGCAACCACAAGGAAAAACTCAGGAAAAATAGCCTGAAGTGTATCTAAGATATATATAAGGTTTAGCTCTCTCTCTCTCTCTCCTTTTCCTCTACGCTATATCTTTTTTCTCTATCGCGGAACGAAAATGCCCAAAACGTTGCATGGCCTTGAAATTTTACTCTCTATTCTCGCTCGTCCAACGACGCCTAAGAAGTTTCACTTCAAAAATTATTTCTACCTATTTTAAAAATATTTAAGTTCACTATACGAATGCCAACAAATTTTGATTCTTTAAAATCTGTGTTATGGGCCGAGGCTAATCTGTTACTATGGGACAGATATGCCTTAGGAGTGGATAAAAATTATGTAGCTGCAAATTAATTAATTTTAAATAATTTCTAATCGAAATATATTTTCCTTTCATTGTTTTTCTTATATAACTCGTTGTTCGAGGGACGGCTCCGTTAAACTAACCGCACTGAATTTTTTCGCTCAAAGTGTCTGTATTATAACGCACCAAAATGAAATTCATTGCCACCAAATCTGTTTTACAGATATTTTGCCATTAATTTTTTCCAATTTACCCGACACCTTATGCGAATAAGATATCTAGGGTTTTCCACGGAGTCTGCGGTTTGCGCTTCCGATCACATCATGAAATATCAAAAAAAAAAAAATTAAGTAAAAAAATATGTTCCTTCACAATAATCTTTTTTTTATTAAAAAAAAAATAAAAGAAAAAATAAAAAACAGTAGCGCTTTTCATCACATGTACCAGTTGCTAGAACAACAAGCAGTCGGTAGCGCAAAAAAATCGCCTGAAGCTTTCGAAAAAAACCAGTAAAAAAATCAATGTGTTGAAAACTACGCAAAACGAAAAACAAGCAGCGCTGAGTAAAATTCTAAAGCGGTGGCAATGAAGTCAACAGTACATAGTGTGACTACAGCTAGCGGACCATCAAGGACCATGACTAGGCCATGAAGCTGTGAGTGGATAAAAAGAGGAGAAGGGATGAAAGAATGAGGCTACCGCAGCTGCGCCCGGAAGGTTTCGACGGCAGCTGGGAAGAAGATGGAAATGATTTGCTGATCGGTTTAGACACTCCATCAATTCGTGATTTTACGAGCATATTGGGAATGTTGTAGTTGCTGTAGTTGTAACTTTAAAGCAATGCGGACGTCAACAGCATCTGCAGAAGCAGAAGAGCTGAGCTTTGTGGGTAAGTGGCAAGTGGCAAGTGTGCAAGAATTATATTATAGAATGTATTGTTGTAGTAAATACTATTTTTTGTTGTTGTAAATTATATTTTGAATATTTTTGTTGCTGCTTTTTCGAGAGCTGGCTATAGTGGAACAAAATCAACGTTTGACGACGCGCGTTTAACATTTCGACCATACCAGTGTTGAAGTGTCGCACATAGCCAAGTACAAATATATGCAAAGCAGATGAGCCGCAACTACAATAGCAACAAATGTGTGTGTGTTTCCCGCTGTTGCAATGGTAGCTATTTTGCATGTGCCCAGTTAGTTAAATGAGAAAAAAAAAAAATGTCTGTCGATATTAAAAAAAAATGTACTCATTGGGGCTGCCCGTTTGAGATTTTCAAATTAGTAAAAAATTTTGACTTTTTTCGGGTTTTTCAAATGACGTAGATGTAAAATTCTTATGGATTATACAATAAAATCAGTAACCCCATAGGTTTTCCAATAAGAGGTGTTCTCCGGAAAATTTTCCCGTAAAAGATCAATGGTTTCATTGCTTGTGTGGCACGTAGCACCGTTTTGTTAAAAATAAACGTTGTCCAGACCCGATTCCGGTACCAATACCACCCAATTCTGGCCATAAAAAATCGTTAATCATCTCCCGATAGCGCAATCCATTCACCGTAACTGTTGCTCCAGCTTCATTTTCGAAAAAGTACGGTCCAATGACTCCGCCGGACCATAAACCGCACCAAACAGTCACACGTTGAGGATATAGAGGCTTTTCAACAATAACTCTTGGATTTTTTGAGCCCCAGATCCGACAAGTTTGCTTGTTGACGAAGCCACCGAGGTGGGAATGGGCCTCATCACTCAAGATGATTTTTCGATGGAATTCCGGATCATTTACATGCATTTCAACGACCCAATCAGCAAAGACACGACGTTGTTGATGGTCGGCTGGTTTGAGGTCTTTTGTTAACTAGACTTTATAAGCCTTAAGACCCAAATCTTTGTGAAAAATACAATGTTATCACGTTTGTGGAAAGTCTAATTCCAAAGAACGACGTGAAATGGACAAACCTAGGTTTTTTTCAACACTTTCGGCTACAACAGCAATATTTTCGACTGTTCTTGAGCGACGTGCACGAGTTTTATTCTTCACATCACTAACATGTCCTAACAGCTCGAATTTGTTCAACAATTTCTGTATTGCGGTCCGGCGAGGGGCTTCACGATGACCCAAAAATGTTCGAATTTTACGAACCTTCTCTGCCCAATTTTCACCATTTTTATAGTGAATTTTAATAATTTCAAAAAAATTGTTATTTTTTAATTTATTCCTTGTTAAAGTTGTACTTTTTTAAAATTTTCTCAAACAAATTTTATTTGAAATTATTAATCTTCCTCTTAGGTCAATCCAAAAGTTTCGTTTAGATTGTTTATGGAGTATTTCATTGTCTCTCAACTCCTTTATTTTTATTATTTTGTAATAATAACAATTTGTTAAATAGGCGAAATTAAGTGGAATCACTTTTTTTGGCTGAATAATAATAAATTGCAAATATCTTGAAAACTTGTTAATAAAGGAAAAAATTAACTCGATTTTCAAAATCAGCGAGTGACTCTTCATAGATATCGGATAGTGGCATTCTGTGCAAATTTTTGCTATAAGCCACTGATATTAGTTAAAAACCACTCTAATTTACCTGTCCACTTGGACATGTAGGTAAGTTTTTGATGTAAAATATGAGTGTGTAAATATGCATTTTAGCGAAATACTTCACAAAAATATTTTAAATGTTTAGTCGTCAATACTTCGAAAATTTTTTCGAATACTTCGAAATATAATATTTTCGCATTTTTCCAAATAGTTTTATTTATTTTTTTATTACTATTTATTAACCATCCATACTGAATCCTCCAGCTATCGGTGTTTGCTTTTTAATAAGAAACAAAAATAAATTCAAAAATAAAATCCTGCACAAGGCCAGCTGTAACAACACAAAAAAAATATGTTTTCCTTTGTCTTTGAAAATTTATTTCTGCGCATTTTTCTCAACACATCACGCCACACTATTTCGATTTTTTTTTCTAGCCGCTAGGCGCTGGTAAGTGAAGCAGCTACTGAAGTAGCCCCGTTCGTAAGTTGCTGCCTCTTCAGTCGAGCAGTCAAGTGAAAAAATTGCAGTAGTCTGTCAAATAGACAGTTTGTCGGACAGTCTGACAGTTAGTGTGGCAGACTGAATATCAATCGGTCAGTCATTGTGGCAGCACGAAAACAAAACAAAAAAAAAAAAAGAAAAAACAAAGAAAAAAATAAGCAACTAGAACTCACTCAACGCCTGTTAGTGAGGCTGTTAAATATGGCAAAAAGTCGTAGTGACTGCCTGGATGTAGGGTGGACAGAGAGGTGGTGGACCAAATTGCCAGTCGAAGCAGACTTTTAGACTTCAGCTACTTCTTGTTCTTCTTCTGCTGCTTCTGCTGTACACTTGAGCTGTGCTCGTCTGCTGAATTGGCAGCATAACCTTGCATATATTAAACACAACCACACACACACATATATATGTATATATGTATGTACATATATAAGCACTGTTATAGGCACTTGCAAACGGCATTCAACCATTCGCATGAACTCTCCGTACGGCTGGTCGTTTGCTTTATGCAAATCAGTTCAAAAAGTATTTGCGCAATTCACTCCACTTTTCTGAGGTCATTCTCGTGTTTAACGTTGTTTATTGGCATTTTTGCTAGGATTTACTTTTTGTTTTTGTGTTTCGTATTTCTCAAACTTCCTTTCTTGCTATTCACGTCGTTTGTCTTCCACTTGTTTTCGTTTGTGCTGTTTTGTTGTTACGAATGCCCTTTACTGCATTTCTGTAATTCTCTGCTACATATTTATCACAAGTTATTACTTAGCATACCGCACATACACACAGGTGTAGATATGTAGGTATGTGTGCTTATGTAAAAATATGAATATTTGCATTTTAAGTTGCTCATTTGTCAATAAGTTAGTTAGCTGATGTATTCTACGAGCGCATGAAATATTTTCTTATTACATTTGAAATGCATGAGAAATGGCATTCTTTATGGGTTAGACGAGGTTAATGTAGAATTTTCATAGAAATGGAAGAAGCTGAGTATGGAGACTTCCAGGATGGGAAAATCGGCGTTTATTTACTCTGCCGTATGTGATATGGATCGAAACTGAAAGAGCTACTAAAGTTTTGCCACACAGCGTCTAGATGAAAGTGTGAATGTAGATTTTATTCAAAAAGCGTGTGAAAGCAGTTATTTCGTGCGTCAGGAGCGTCCCCAGTAGTCGAGATTAAAAAGCGTTTTGCTCTACTCGCAGCAGCAGAACTCTGCGCGCAATAAATTAAATTTTTAGTTTGATTGGTGATTGGAGGAGGTGATTGGAAGATACGATATTGAAATCTACGCTGATGGTTCTAAGATGCACTGTGGTGTGGGAGCTGGCCTCCATTCGGAGCTTCTCAGCCTACATCAGTCAGTTGGACATTCTGACTATGCCAGCATGCTCCAGTCAGAATTTTTAGCGATCAGAGAAGCATGCAAATCCCTAAAACTCTACCAGGAAGTTGGTGCAAGAGTAGCTTTCTTTTCATAAAGTCAAACAGCTATCAAGGCCTTAGAATCCAACTACATTTCATCCAAACTAGTCTTACAGTGTAGAGAGGAACTAGAATTGCTTAGTTATTGGCTTGAAATCACTCTGATAAGGGTTTCCGGTCATAGGAACTTGCGCGGTAATGAGATATCAAGAAAAGGTTCGACACTAGATGTGGCAGAGGCAGTGGCAGTCTCCACCCCACTCAACACAATAAAAGCATCCGTTGCTTCACGCTATCTTGCTTTAGCCGAAAGAAGATGGAAGCAATTAACTACATGTGTTACAACAAAAAACTCATGGCCGTCGTACAAAACTCAAAGAACGAATCCCCTGTTAGGATGCTCTCGACCAAACATTTCACGCATGACTGCAACGCTTACAGGTCATTGGAAAGTAGGGGATCATGCAGCCAGACTCAACTTCCCCTTCAATCCCATCTGCAGAAGCTGTTAAGTGGAAGAGGTGAAGGAAAGTCTTGCCCACTACTTATGTGAATGTCCAGGGGTAGCAAGGGCAGGACTTCGCTCCTTCGGTAAGCCTTTCTTACAGCAAATTAATGAGATCTCAGACATCGAGAAAAAGAATTTGCTGCTATACTATACTTGGATCTCACTAAATGGATTTGACTTAGAAGCAAAAAAAGAATAAAATAAAATAAAAAAGACATCATCACACGAGGACAGTGGTATTAAATCGCTGCTGATCGCTGATTAGGATTATTTCAGTAGAACTACTCAACAACTTCAACAACAACAAATTAAAATTTTTATTTATACTAACTTCAAATTTTTTAATCATAATTTTTGGAATAGAATTTTAGAATATGTAATTTTACAGTTGATTTAACTATATTATTATACATAATAATAATACACATGTGAAAATGAAAAAAAAAATTTTTTTAAGAGAACCTAAAATTAAGAGATACGAAATTTTAGAAAGTCTTAGAGTACATAATCTTATAATCAATTGTTTGCTTTGTGAAAAAAATTTCGAATATTTCCAATGATTTTTATTTTAAATATTTTTGTTATTTTTTTTAAAAAGATAAATAAAATTTCAAAACATTCAAAAAATTAAAAAATAAATTCAAATAGTGAACATTTTTTTATCAAAAATGAAAATTTTTTAAACACAATTTTTACAAATATTTAGTTCATAAATCAATAAACTAAATTTTTTTTAAGAAAACCTATAATTAAGTGATACGAAATTTTAGAAAGTCTTAGAATACATCATCTTATAATCAATTGTTTGTTTTGTGAAAAAAATTTCGAATATTTTCAATGATTTTTATTTTAAATATTTTTTCGTTATTTTTTTCTAAAAAGATAAATCAATGTTTAAAAGTAAAAAATAAATAAATAAAAAAGATCAATAAAAGAACATTTTTTGTCAAAATCTAAAATTATTTATCACAATTTTTACAAAATTTTAAATAAATTTCATACATCAATAATGCATGTTTTTTGAAAACTTAAAACTAAGTAATTCGAAATTTTAGAAAATTTTAGATTACAATGATCTTTATTTAAATTCAATCTGTTTCCTTAATTTTATATACAAATATAGGGCATTTAACATAAACTATGTTAGCCAAAGTATAAAACTTTCCTAAAATTAATAAAAAAAAATTCAACGAATTAGTAAAGTTTTAACCTCCCAAAGCTTAAAATTTTTTATTTTGAATTTTTAGAAAACTTTGGAATGGACATTTTTATAACTCATTTCATTTTCATAGTGATTTATTTTAAATATTTTTCATTAATTTTTATATAAAGATATGAATAAAAATTTAGAAGTAAAAAAAAAAAAATCAACGAACATTTTCGTTAATCAAAACTTAAAATTAATCACAAATTTTAGAAGATTTTAGGTTATATTATAAAACGCAAACAAATTTGTTGGATTTTTTTGTAAATATTTTTTGTTATTTTGTTATGAAATTATTGTAGCATAATATAAACAAGGTAAATCAAAGTTTAAAACTTTTCAAAAATAAAAAAAAAGTTTAACGAATTAATACTTTTCCACCTCAAAACTTAAAATTTTTTAATCTGAATTTTTAGAAATCTTTAGAGTATACATTTTATTTAAAAAAATGTATTTAAAAAAATTAAAAAAAAAATTTCAACTAATGAAAAAATGTTTTATCAAAACTTAAAATTAATCACAATTTTTAGAAGATTTTAGAACACAGAGCTTTATTCAATATGATAGAAAAAAAAAACAAAAACAATATGCACGCATTATTTTTTTGATATTTTTTGTTATTTTTTTATGAAATTATGGGTCACTCATAACATAAACAATGTAAGTCAAAGTTTAAAACTAAAAAAAAAATTCAAGAAAATTTAACGAATTTAAATTTATATGCCCGGATTTTTTTCGTTTTTTTTTATAAGAATATATGGGCTCATAACATAAGCAATGTAAATCAAAGTTTAAAACTAAAAAAAGAAAAAAGAAAAATTTAAGGAAATTTAACTAATCTAAATTTTTGTATCGAAACCTAAAATTTTTGAATCAGAATCTCCCAATATTATTTGGAGTACGCTGTTTTATAGTTCGCTCAATTTTAATAAACAGTCTGAAGCGTGTCAAAATTTGCATTGATTTTTGGTAATTTTTTCCGCTAGAGCCTTATATATTTCCTTCCTAATAAGGCAGACATGAAATGGTTAATGTGTGATATGCAACAAAACAAAAAACCAATCTTATCTGGAAGCTACTAAGTGTTAGTGTTTTATATTTCGGGATGAGTTCTTCAGCAACTAAATTTACAATTTACAAAAATTTGTTGCCCAAAAATTTTTAACAATTTTCCCTAAAAATGTTTAACAAAAAAATGCCCAAAAATGTTTAGCAAAAAAGTAAAATATTTTTCATTCATAAAAAATTAAAAAAATGCAAAAAGATGTTAAAAATGACCGAAGATATTTCACTTTAAAGACTCTATAACAAAATGTTCAACATCGAATAAATTTCAAAACTATTAAATTTTTTCGAAATTTTGTTGGTGTGCTTTGCATTATACCCAAACCTATAGACAAAGCAATGTTCAGAAAAATTTACAAGAAAGTCCAATATTAATGGATCACCAACACGGAATCATTCTATGATATATACAAAAAAACAAATGCACCCAAGCATTGCGTCAAAAATCAGATTCCAATTTACAAATTAATCAATTTGAATGAAAGTTAAGTTATAGGTTTTTCTTCATAATTCTTGAAGTATTACAAAGTCCCCAAAGGGAATGGCAGCTGGAATGGGAAACCCTTAGGTTTAGGTAGGACCTTAATTTATTACTTATTTTTATAAATCTTAGCGCATCATACTGAAAGCTGCTTTGACTTTTGTGATTCAAAACTCGATGACTAAAGCAAATATTTTTCTTTTTATATTCCAGAGCATAATTTATCCCAACAACACTACTTACTTGTTGTCTAATACAACTGGCAAACTTTTGCCTCACTGAACTTTATATTGAAGCAAGTCACTCGCTAATGAGCCGCTAATTCGATATCAATTTTCATGGAAAATAAGCAAAGACCATCCCCATTTGGCCGGCAAAGCCTAATAATAGTAATGAAAAAATAATAAAATGTTTAAAAGCAGGGCATTAATATTTTCACCACTTTCGAATGCGGCCACTTTATGCGCTTTTAGTTGATTTTAATGGTGAAATATAAAGAAAATAAAACGACCATACGAGCGACCAACAGTTTAGGCCAGTGTAGTGGATAGCGCCAACTCACATTCATATGTTGAGCATTTTTAGACAAACGCACATATTTGTATAGCCTGTTATTGATAGCCTCATATTCACCTGCCTGCTCTTATCTATTGGAAACCATAAATGCATATCAGCACTTATTTGCCGTTATTGAAAACTGTTCGTCTCAGTTGAATCATAAGCGAGAAACTCATTGAAGTCCGTTGTTTATTTTTCATTATTAACAAATGAGTGAAATTAAGGATTTGAGTGAGATTGAAGAAAAAAATAAAAAATAAATGATAGAAAAATGTAAAAAATAAAGTTGAACTTTCCTGCTGTGAAGAAAGATATACGTAATGGATGCTACAATGCTGCTATATTTGTCTTGGCAAAAAGCAGATATCTTTTTTAAAGTTGAGTATATCCTCTTTCGTATTTACAAGTTCATCTATGAAAGTTCAGTTCTTGGAATCCTTAAATTCCTTTAAAAGTGAATTTAATGGGAGAACCAAAACTGTTTCACTACAAAAAATCTATGGGTTTGAGTGCTTATGCAATTTTTTAAGGATACGAAAAATAGTTGACCTCTAAAACACTTTGGTTTTTGCTTTACTATCGAAAAACTTTTTTTTGTGAATTTCAAAATTGTTCTAATATTTTAAGAATAGTTTAAGATTGCGAAAATGTGTGTTAAAAATTTATTTACATTTATTAATTTTTGTAAATTTATTATTATTATTCACTTATTCTTCAAACAAAGTCGAATAAACCTACTGAGAGTTAACCTAAACACAAACATAAAATCGACACAGAAAAACCGCTGAACCTTTCAAGCATTGAATTGATAAAAACTTCTAATGGAGCTATTTGTGCATTAGACCAATTATCACATACAGTTATACACATATATTTCACTTAAGTTAATCTCCAACTTGTGTGCTATATTGGCGCATTACTGACAAGGCCTTGAGTGCGCATGTGCGGGTGTTTCGAATTCAATTAAATTCAATTAGTTTTTAATTGTTTGAACGAAGTGCAATTATTGTATGTACGTATGTAGTGTAAGGTGGCGAATACGTGAGCATGCCACAAATGCAAAAACAAAAACAAAAAAAGTAATAATAATGAAATTATAAAATTGATAGAAATAAGAAATATAGTAAATGAAGTCGTATAAAATGGTTGATTTGGATTATAAAGTCAATTCATGCGCTTAAATGTGAGTTAATTGCTAATTGGTAAATAATTGATATTTGATTGGAATAATAGCTTAATTAGCATGTTTTTGAAATTGAGATTTACAAAAAGTTGCTCAGCATTAAAAAGTAAACTTTATTTTTAGCACAGGAGCAACGAAAGCAGAACAGCTAAAAAATAAAAGACAGACATTTGTAGCTTCGACTTGGCTTAGAAATATAATTTGTTTATGCTTGCGTAATGTGTTTTTTGAATTACTTTGAAAATAGGTGCTCACTTACTTTAGTTTAACGAAAGCCGAGTTCGGGGCTTAAGTCTTTTGTTATTGAGTGTTGAATAAGTAGGCACTGCGTGCCCATGGCTGTTCGTCAACTCAGCGCAAAAAAGATAATTAAAACATTCAAAACACAAATAAACTGGAAAAAACTTAAATCAATATACAGCGTCTTTCAAGTTCGAGTTTATTCTTAAAAGGCATATTTTGAAGGAAAACTCATTATCGATTTACTAACATGCATCAGTAGTAGAGGGTCTACAATTTGATAATGATAAATTATATTTTTCCAAATGTCCTTGCGAGCGCGCTTGCAGCTGTGAATTTGTGAAAAATACTGCACTTGCAGAGTGCTGATTTACGTAATACTACTACGGGTATACACGGCCTCTTTTTTTTTATTTTTCCTACCAAATTTTAATATAAAATTTTTTTTCCAGTACTTTTTTAATAGGGGTGTTTTTCAAAAATGACTGAAAAAATTTGTTTCTAAAAAACTGTTCTACAAAAACTTTTTTTCTAAAAAAAAGTTCTAAAAAAATCTTTTTTTCTTAAAAAATTAAAAAAAAATCTTTTTTTCGTAAAAAATTAAAAAAAAAACTTTTTTCCGTAAAAAATGTTTATGTTAATTTAATTTATGTAATTTCTTTTTTGGAATTACCCAATTTGAGGTATTGTATGTATATCAAAAAAGTTGACCGAAAAAAAAATTTATAAAAAATGTATTAAAAATTTTTCTAAAATTTTTTTTTCTTGAACAGTTTTTAATATAAAACTTTTTTTTCAATTATCCAATTTTTCTGTAAAAAAATTTCTGTTCTTCAATTATCCAATTTGAGGTATTATATATCAAAGAAAATGACTGAAAAAAACATTTTCCTAAAAAAAGTCTTGTTTTCTTACAAAACTTTTTCAAAAATGACTGAAAAAATTTTTTTCTAAAAAACTCTTCTAAAAAAATTTTTTTCTAAAAAATATTTAAAAAAATCTTTTTTTCTCAAAAATTAAAAAAACAAATCTTTTTTTCTTAAAAAATTAAAAAAAAATCTTTTTTCGTAAAAAATGTTTATGTTAATTTAATTTATGTAATTTATTTTTTTGAATTACCCAATTTGAGGTATTTTATATCAAAAAAATTGCTGAAAAAAAAATGTCTGTTCTTCAATTATCCAATTTGAGGTATTATATTTTTTTCAAATTATCCAATTTGAGGTATTGTATATCAAAAAAATTACTGAAAAAAAAATTTATAAAAAATGACTGAAAAAAAATTTTTCTAAAAAAAATCTTGTTTTCTTACAAAATTTTTTCTAAAAAACTCTTTAACATAAAAACTTCTTTTCTTCAATTATGCAATTCGAGGTATTATATATCAAAAAAATGACTGAAAAAAAAGTTCCTAAAAAACTAAAAAAAAAATGTTTCCTAAAAAAATCTTGTTTTCTTACAAAATTGTTTCTAAAAAAATCTTTTTTTCCTAAAAAATTTTTAACATAAAAATGTAGTTTTTTTCAATTATCCAATTTAAGGTATAATATACCAAAAAAATAAAAATAAAGATTAAAAATTGTTAAAAATAATCGAAAATAGTTCACTTTGAAAAACTTTGTTGTTTCAATTTTCAACATTGAATATATCTACTAAAATACTAAAAGCATTTATGGTATCAATTAGTATTGTGGCATGGACAAACTGGCCACCTTGGTGGAGCACGAGACCCATCAAACCTTTGCCGTGCACTGTGTTCTGCCATTCAGTTGCAACTCCACGTTGAATGAAAAGGGCTTTACCCACATTTAGATAGCAAATGACATCCATCACGTAACTCTCCAAGGAAGAAAGATTAGGTCAAAGTGAACTCTCAGAGCTTCTGTTCTCCGTGGCGCTATTAACGGGATTTCAGCACACTTTATACACCGACGGATCCAAAACCAGCGACGGTAGCGGATGTGTTGTACGAAGACACTAAGTACTCCTACTCGACAGGACACATGGCTACGGTATTCTTAACGGAAGTCTATGAGATCGTGAATGTAGCACACTAGCTAATTGGGAACTGGTAGTGGTAGCCAATCTGCACCTAAAGCACTTGCTAGCCCACGCTGCTCTTTGAAATTTTCTGGTGAATATAAGATAAAACTGAACAGATAACACACAACAAAATTTTTTCTTTTTTGGGTAGCTGGACCTTGTGGTATTACAAGGAAGAGTTTGCTGATAAACTAGCTAATGAAGCCTCTGCAAGCATACCACTAGGCTCTGAACCCTTTCCAGGTCTCATTTCTGCACCGACTCAACTGTGGATTGATATCTTCACAGGAAACTAGCAACATTCCTCGTAAAACTTAGTAAGAAGTGTCTGAGAATACTGGTGGGTGTAATCTCAAGAATGCCAGGCGGCGATAAAATCCCTCACTAAACAGTCGAAAACCTCTAAGGTAGCCATGAAATGCCGCACATCTCTTAACGAGATGGCTGAGTCATTTCACCTAACGATAACATGGGTTCCTGGCCATTGCGACATAGAGGGGAACTGCAGAGCTGATAAACTTGCGAAAATCGGCACCAAACTGACTGATGAGCACATAGACACTGATATAGGTATACCCTTGCAAACATGTAGACTACATATCCACGAGGAAATTGTAAGAATAGCGAATGAAAGATGGCGAAACGAAGCCACTTGCAAAATAGCCCGACAGATGTGGCCGACTCTCAATGCTAAACGCACAGAACTTCTACTAAGGAGAGACAAACATAGTCTCAACATACTGACTTCAGTCATAACGGGGCACTGCCTAATTGGTAGGCACGCCCAGAGAATGGGTGTGCAAACACATGACTTCTGCAGAAGTTGTCTAGACGAGGAAGAGGAAGAGACGATTCCGCACCTTCTGTGCCATTGTCCTGCTCTATCCAGACGTAGACTCGCCAATTTGGGCAAACATTTCTTTAATGAATTAGAAGATCTCGGCTCTGTCGAAATTAAGGATCTAGCAACATTTTTGAATAGTACACTGTGGTTTCAGGAGGGATAAGGGCTAGTTTCCCCATGCGGCATCACAATGGGCTACGAGCCTGAGTGTGTCCACAATGGACAACCGCTTCAACCTAACCTAACCTAACCTAATCTCAAGAATCAACGCCTGCGGCCAGCATATGGCTACCATGGGGATCATTGACGGCCCAATGTGCCTGTCTTGTCGTGAGAATGAGAACACTACAACTCATTTTCTCTGTAGCTGTCCGGCGTTTCCTAGAGTCAGGCTTAGGCTGTTGGGATGCGATGTAGTGAGTATGGATAAAATTCATACTATTTCATTTCCGGATGTCATACGATTCAACAATGAATCCAAAAGATTCACAGAATACTGACTTTAAACCAATTTTTTCGTCTTACCATCCATACTGTATCTATCCTGTCTCTATATTCCTTCCACTGTAATCTGTACGGGTGTAGTACGATTATCTTTCTGACTGAGTGCTTGGCCTTTTCCAACCCCTCACAAATTAAATTTAATCTAATCCTAGTGCCACCGAATTTAAGTCCCCGGCCAGATTTCGTGCAGGAAACCACTCGAGAAAAAGTAGACCTCTACAATAATTGTATGAAAATGCTAAGCTCCGGCCGCCCGCTTTTTATTTCTCTAAGACACATCATATTTTTCCTATGCCGTAGTCATTACGCCAACAGTCAATTGCACCCACTACTCATCACCCTCTTTAACGGTCCGCATTTCTTCGACCTTTCCCATTCTCACCCTTTGAACATCCCGAACCAATCACATCATAATACTTGTCATTTTTCATATAAATATTTCGTACGATTACAGCAAATCCAATTCTCACATAGCGACCCGCACTTTCTCAAATGCAGAATGCATTTCGGGTAGAGCTGATATAGAAATATAAAAAAAAAGAAGAGAAATTTCAAGAATTCTAGCCGTTTTTCCAATTTCCAATCCAATAACAACAAATAAATCAGTCAGCTAGCGCTAGTGTAATGTGTTGCATGCAACACACAAAAGAACCAGCCACAGTGCCACAAAGTGTTAACAAGCAATTTCCAGCTCACCTCGGTGCAACCTCGTATTAACCTTCAGCTGGGCTGGGAGTTGCGCCGAGTGCACCGCCAACAAATGCAAAGAACGTACGTAAATATGAAATGGCACGAAAGTGCAGTCTAGTATTGGGATGGTGGAATTGGTGGCATTGGCAGCAGTGTGGAGGAAGTCAGCTTGGCCGCGTCGACGAAATGAACCGCGCTGAGTGCATTTCAACTTTCTCACGCACTTCAAATTTCAATTGGCAATAAATGTAATGCAAAGCAACACATTAAATCATCGTCGGCGCGCGCGCGCTCCATACAAACAAACTAGCGGAGGTATATGGATATATATATATTGGTGTTAGTGTTTTGTTTTTTTCATATGAGCGCTGGTCAGTTGTTTGGCCAGCTAGCCAAGGAGAAAACTAAACGAAACTATTACCGATTGCATCGTCACAGCCAAATAGTTAACAATTTTTCTTCGATGATATGCTTGGCTGATTCGTTGCCATTGTGCTGGCTATTGCGCGAGTAGTTGTTGCTGTTGTTGTGCCATAGCCAACACTTGTTGCACACAGTGCGACCACAGCTATTTGTTGTGTTTTGCATAAGCGAGTAATGCTGGCGGCCGCCTGAATGTGGCGCTGATCTCCTGGCTGCTCGGCTGGATTTTTTTATAACTTTTCAAATTCATTTTTTTTTCGTGTACTCGGTGGAGTAGGCGAGTGTCAGCTGCACGCTGAATCAGCGCTAGTAAACCAGACTGCTTGACTCGCTTTTCTTGTTGGCTCCTAAGCCATTTTGAGGCCGAATTTCTTACCAGTTTTCCTTACACTTTTCATGCTTTTCTTGCAACTTCAATTGCAATTTCAATATATTTGTTAATAATTGTATGAAGCGCACACTAAAGCATGTACGCACACTATTATGCGGTAAAAATTATAGCGAAATAATCGAAGTGAAAATTTGTTAGCAACATGTTGCACATTCACACCGCCTGCACTTGCTGCTGGTTATGCAGATGGCGACATCTGCCACACATTTGCCATGTGTCCGCTGCACCGCTGCGCCAACAGCGCAGATCAGATTGCTATTGATTGGTGATTGTGCCGATGAAAGCAGCAAACACACAGGCCCACTTGGCATTCATATTTGTTTATGACACTGATGATGATGTGTTTGTTGGTTGTTAGAACTCGAGGGGGCTTGAAGTGCACCTAACTGGTAGTGAAGGCGTTCTAAAAGCAAGCAGGATTGTGGGTGAATAGTAAAAAACAGGAAAAAAGGGGAAAAGATTCAAAGCCAAGTCGATTTCTAAGCTGGCAAATTATGTGAAAACGTATGTAGACACACAAACACACACAAATACATACGTGTATGTGCACCACGTTTCGCTGTAGGTGTTGCCGCCACATGTGAACATTTATTAGAGGTCAACGTGCAATGCTTTGGGTCAGTTTAATATTGCATTTGAGCCAATATACAATGAAAGGTGAAGCTAATAATCGAATGTGGCAAGAATGAGTGGCGCGCGAATAAAAGCGCAGTGTTTGCCTATAAGTTTTTGTAGCATATCGCACGAGTAGGCACTGCATAAGCTCTCAGGCGCTCCTCTCCAACTCCATCGCTGACTTTGTGGGTGTTGTTGCACTATTTTCCACTTTTTGTTTCTTGCTGTTATCTGGATGCTTGGGCCACATGCCTTTCCACTACTGCCCGGCAATATTTGTTGTCTTTTGTTACCTCTTCTGGCTGCCTTGCCATCAAATCGCTTACATATGTACTGAACACAAATGTAACTTAAATTCACAGCAGGCCATCAGCACGATTCCCATAAGCTTCATTGTGTATTTGCTGTAATGGGCGCGAGATTAAAAATGATTTTTTATGACATTCGATAAGCAATTTGGTGTTACATGTGATGGCAAACAGCAATGCGAATGAGGTGTGATTCCTTTTATTTATTTACATAATAAAGAGAAAAATTAAGAATAAATAAAAAATAAAAATATATTTTGACCACTTTTTTTATGAAATAGGCATAATAGTTTCGTTTATTTATTTAGTTAATAATTATATAGAAATACGGCATCTCTTACAGATAAGTTATGTTTAAATAGTTACTAGGAGAGAGGGCACACCAAGGCGTAAGATATCAGGAACTAAGGAGAAAAACGAAACTAATAGGAAAAACGGATGAGGAAGGGGCCCTATCTCCCACATTGGAGCTCTAGGAATTCATGATGATGTTGAGGGAGGGGGATGATTGAGTGTTTGTTGATGATAAATGAGCTATTCTGGTGTTAACCGCTTCATGCGGCTGTTGAAGTTCATCAGATGGCTAATATTCAGATCCGCTATATCAGCTACAGTTGCAAAGGAATGAGACCTCAAGTATTAAAAAATTAACCCAGATAAAGCAGGACAGCTAAGAAGAGTGTACCGAGATTCTTCCAGCTCATCCTCCCTGCTACAAAAAGGACTAGAAGTACTTATACATAGTTCTTCATCCTCATCACCATTCATAGCACATACGCGCATCTTGCACTTTATATGGTATACTTTCGTCTGGCATTCTGCTAACGTAGCCTAGCCATATGATGCGCTACGATGTGGAAAAACCACATGACGGCCGAAATAGTGTTTTATATATTTTAATTTTCGTCTCTTCACTCAGGAGCTTGCTTTGTAACAGTTTTACGCAGGAAAAATATGCTCTGTTTGTAGCCTCTATTGGATGACAATCGTTGTATCATCCGTTCCGTATATCTTAAATAGGGTTGACCCAGACGAATGAACACACGGAACCCACACTCAAATTTACTAAGAAATACAAGGTTATCTTCCGTCTAAGGACGAGTGGATTACTAGCCCAACATGGCTACAAAATAACTCGTAAAAATGGTATACAGATGGATCCAAAATGCTCCAGGAGGTAAGAGAAGGAGTAGTGGGATCTGCGGCACGCAAATCTTTAGCATTGAACACAGCTATTACAATTTTCCATGCGGAGCTATTTGCCAAGTGGGTTCAAAAAAGTAAAAAATTAATACTGCCAGACAGTCAAGCAGTCCTCAAAGCTTTAAAAAGCTTTGCATTTATTTCAAAAGTCTTTATTGAGTGTAACAATGCACTCAAACTGGCGACTCTCAATCAGGTTTCCCTGATTTGGGTACCAGGCCATAAGAGCACGAATGAAACGAGAAGGCAGATAGTAATGGTAAAAAAGGGGCGGAAGGGATATTTATTGAACCAACACCATTTTTCGGCTTCAACAAAAACAACCTAAAACAAAAAACTCAAAAATGGACCGGAATAAAAACTAAGGAATACTGGAATGCCCCAAATGGGCTTAATCACTTCAAAAAGTTCCTGAACTTTAATACCAACAGAGTAAAATCTGCTCTAACTCTAGGCAAAACGGGTCTCAGATTACTCTGTGGTGCACTTACCGGCCACTTTGCCTGCATTTCAATACAATAGGACTAGTAGTAGTAGTATTTATTGGAACTAAAAGTAAAATATACCAAATATGAAATTTTCTTATTGTAATATTAAGAAAAATAATAATAATTTAACGACAATGGCGTGAATTTATTTTTTGTGCAAAGGAATTATTCGGTTTACGGGTTTTAAAACTAGTTAAACTCTTTTGTTAGGTAATCACTGTATCTAGAGGCATATTTAATGAAACGCAAAAGTTTATCCCAATGATCATTTTCTCAATTGAGAATCTCAATGAGTTGTGAGCCATTTAAGGTAAATTTTCCGAAAAAGGCTTTTCTACAAAACACTTTTAAACAAAATTCGGCGCACTACTTAAGGAATAGTTCTAAAGTGAACAAATGATTTTCTTGCATGCCGGTTTCCAAAAAAAGTATGCACGTAGGCATATGTGATGGTAGCTTCAGAATTCGCTTTACAAAATACTTATGCAATATATCAACTTCTTCAAACCACCCAAAAACGCACACCTGTGCTGCGTATGATTGTATTGAACGACAAGCTGCAAGAAAAAGTTTCCATTTAGCTTCAATTGAAATGTCCCTCTTTTTTAAAAGATAAGTCTATGAAGCATTAATACCATTTTTTGCTGCAGCTGTTCTGTTTTCAACATGTTTTTTAAAATTAATCTGAGGTGTTAATTCCACTTCTAAGTAAGTATATTGAGACTCAGTCTGTATTTCTTTCTTACTATAATACCATTTCTCCTTTACTAAGTTTCCCACCGTTTCTGAACACCATTATTTGAGACTTTGAGCGGTTTACTAATACTGTAATACAGTAATACGTAATACTGGACAGCAAATTGATGTGGAAGCACAACGTTGAGGAGAGGGTGAAAAGGGCCAGTAATGCGTTGTACGCATGTAAAAGAATACTGGGCATTATTTGGGGTCTATCACCCTCCCTGATGCATTGGTGCTACACAGCAGTAGTTAGGCCGATATTGCTGTATGGAGCCTTAGTATGGTGGACTGCGACAAGGAAACAGACATACTTAATGCCACTGGAAAGGATTCAACGACTCGCTGCTCTGTGCATAACAAGAGCGATGAAAACCGCTCCAACGGCGGTGCTGGAAATGATACTCAGCATGCCACCTATTGACCTCATGGCGGAAAACCTGGCAGCGAAATCCACGAGGAGGCTAATGGCTGCGGGGGTATTCACCTCAGGGGGCACGGACTACATGACTCCGTACTTTAATTGGGAGAGAAGGTTTTGCACTACAATTGAAGAGGAGGGATGGCACAAAGGCATGAAGCCTGGCCATAGAACTTTTCACATCTATACAGATGGCTCTAAAACTCTAGACAGAGTGGGAGCGGGTATTTACTGCTCAAAACTAGGAACAAGGTAGCCTATCATGCTGTCAGACCACAGCAGTATTTTCCAAGCGGAAGTTTTTGCTGTGGGAAAAGCCGCGGAGCTAGCCTACACTAGAACAAGAAAGAACTCAACAATTAATATATACGTGGATAGTCGAGCAGCAATAAGAGCAATAAGCTCATATTGTATTAAGTCCAAAAATGTTCGACGGAGCAGGGAGGCCATAGAAAGGCTAACCGGAAACAGTAGGCGGCATATCTGCTGGGTACCTAGTCACAAAGGCATTATGGGGAACGAAATAGTAGATGAGATAGCAAAAAGTGCTGTTAGACTACCTTTTGAGCAAGAGAATGACATACCAAAACCGCTAAACGCAATATACAACGAAATGGACGACCACATGAAAAGGCAAGTGGAAGCTAGGTGGTCTGACCTGGCCACATGCAAAACAGTAAAAGTTATGTGTAGAGCTAACGAAAAAAAACTGACTCAATTCGTACTTACGATTTCGCGAAAGGAATGTAGAACTATCATAGGCATGCTAACAGGTCATAATGTTGAGGAAACTTTAGAACACCTTCTGTGCGTTTGTTTGGCATTATCAAAAACGCGACTAAGATGAATGGGAGCCCCACTGTTTGAGCGTCTGGAAGACGTCTCCAAAACGGAGCTCCCAGCCCAACTTAGATTCGCCAAAAGCGCTGACATCCTACATGATGCCTACTTTAGGTATTCATAGAGGCTAACCTAACCTAACCTATGTATATACCAAAGAGTTGATAAAGTTTGAAGTCGACAAAATACGCGTAAAAATCTTCTTTTCTTTGAATTATAAATGAACAATATCGGCTAAATTGAATAAATTAATTGAATTGTCGAGTTTGGAGTAATTTTTTCTGAGGCCGGCTTGATACTCGTTTAAAATACGGTTTCTTTTAGTTAAAAAGGTTATACCCATCATAACATTAACAATGCAGTTCCTGAGTGAAATTCCTCTGCAGTTTCCAACTAGGTCAGGATCCCTTTTTTTTTAAAAAAGAAAAATAGAACAATAGTTCTGAAAGCCTCGACTACTTTGAATTTTCCCTAAAGAAACGGTTTGACTTTTTTAACAAATTATTTTTTTATTATCGAGTTTGAACATATACATTTAAGTATGAAATTCGATTTCTTTTGCATGACCACCGCGTGCACGTTTTACGAAGTCCAATCGTTGAACCCATTTTTCGACCACTCTTTTGCATAAATCGGCCGAAATTCCAGCAATTTCGCGTTCAATATTGGCTCTGAGCTCACAAATCGTCTCCGGCTTGTTACTGTAGACCAATGACTTCACATAACCCCAAAACGGGACGGCTTGTTAAATGGACCGTAAAATGGCCGTAATGCTCTTAAAGTAGCACCAACAGAACGATTATTTTCATAAAAAATTTGCACGATTTGCAATCGTTGCTCAAGTGTGTAGCGTTCCATGATGAAATGTGTACTAATGAAGTTTACGAATGACAAGCGAAAAATAAAAAAATATGGCGTCGTTCGCCCTCCCTATCGGAAAACAGCGCACCTATTGAATAACCCTATATTTACAGAAGTTTATTGTGCACGAAAAAGTTATCAAAAATCAGGAAGACCCAGCAATCACCCAGTGATCATAATAGTTCAGCTGCCAAACCCGGACTTTTACAGGCAAAGTGCTAAATAGTCTCCTTCTCTGGAAGGTCCCCACAACTTCTGCAATGGGGGTTAAATGGTAAACCTAGTTTTTCTGTGTATGTGCAGATCGTCCAATGACCCGTAAACATAGTTACGAGTTTGGAAATTGAATGGGATGGAGTCCTTAGGACATTTTGAGTCCTCCGTCTATTGTACTTGGGCCAAAAGGTTTTCAAAATAGCAAATTAAGAAATAGAACTCCATTTGTTCTGCACTTTCCTGAGAAATAAGTTGTGTTATTAGGCTAACAGCAGTCTGGGGGATGCTGATGACCGAGTAGTAAGTCTTTGAGACGTTTAAAATTTTTTTTAAAATTAAAAAAAAAAAAAATATATATATACATATATATATATATATATTCAAAAATTAGAATAGAAAAAAAAGTAGCTAAAACTTTGCAATAATTCGCGGTGCTCTTATTTTACTGCCACTTTATATAATTAGCACGCAAGTCCTTTATTGTAGTAGATTCGTAGCTGAGCTTCTTCTTCAATTCGTAGTATGAGTCTTGATGTTGACCTACACACTGAGCAGTTTACAGCTTTATGTCGACTTCATATCCCAGATATGTTTTTTTACATGACAGAAATTTGCTCGGCCACTGCCTGCTAAATGATGATTCGCTTTAAGAAAGAACTTTTTGTATTATTTGATATTCCATACCCGCAGTGGATTTCAAAGCCGAGCAAACTGACTGATAGTACACCTTAAATTAAAAAAATATCATTCGAGTGCGTCTTCCTATAGTGACTTTTGCTATTGCAGTCTCTATTTCCGAATGGATGTAGCATCAGCGTAATTCCCTTAAGTAATATTATAACGCGTGTTGATTTTTCAGCTCTTTTGACGAAAGCAGCGATACCTGCAATTTTCACTGACGCTTCGTTTTATATTGAAAATGTATATAAAAATGTAAATTCTAACATCATCTAGTGCTAAATATTTGTATTAAAACTATTGATGTAGTTATCAAATCAGGCAACCATTCATGTACTTGTCAAAATCTGAAAATAAAGTTTAAGTTATTCGTTGTAAATCGATCCACGTGCTTCTTTCATAAAAGTTTTGAACACCCAAACAAATCAGAATACCCGCATCTACTTTTCTCTGCTTTCTTAAACACATTTTACTCTTCGCAAACGATCCTTAATGAACCGTTATTGACAGTGAATAAATTTTGATATTTATAGGCGAGGTTGGGTAAAGTGACTCTCGCATTTTTAGTGCCGAAAGTTCTTAGCTGATGCTGTATTTGTACTGGAAAATCAGTGAAATCGTTTTGTTTGCCTTACTGGCAAAGTTCTTTTCTAGTTTTTACTTCCATTTGTTTTCCCCCGCCTTTAGTTTTCTATTCCGCGCTGGTTCAATTAAAAACCAATATTAATTGCCAAATTGTCAGCTATTAGCCGCAACTGTAATAATGATAACGAAAAGCCACATGAAATAAAAAAAAAGATCACTAAAATTATTTGCATTAACCAGTCGCCAAGCAGCCAATGGCCAATGGCTAGGCACTTTTGTTGGTTGGCAGCCATTGCGCTGCAAGAAACTGTGCGGCAAAAACTAGCTCTCGCAAGTTTTGCTGCAGTTTCACCACAACAACTGTACTTATATGTATGCAGTACATTAACGCGTAGTGACACAGCAATCGTATCACAAAAAAAAAAAAAAACACAACCACACAAATCTGACTTGAAACCGCTTTGATGCGTTCGAAGTCACAACTCGGCGTAGCGCTGCGCTGCGTTCAGCTTTAGATATATTTCGCTTAATTTCAATCCCATCAGTGCAATCAGATATCAAGCTCGTCAAACATCTTAGTTTGTGTTAATTTCGTCCAGTTCGGTCCAATCCGCAACGAGCGTTCGACCAGTCAAGTATTGAACAGCCAACCAGATCAACAAATGAGTAGCAACCCACCCAGCTTTAAAGTATACAAATCGATGTATATACAAATATATGTGCATAGATATGTACGCGCACTGATTTATGTGATTTTTTAACCCACACTAATGCACACGGCTTATATGTGTGTATGATGTGAAAGAGTATACCGGTGTGACGGCGCATATGAATATGTATATGTGTGTGTGTGTTGTATGCTTGCGTTATTTGATATTTTCTAATCCATTTGCTTTGATTGCCATTCGCCGAGTCCGTCCATATTGCGGCTGAAGCATTGTAGTTGTTGCTATTATTTCTGCTAATGTATGGCTGACATTTTTCTTTTGCTTTGCGTCAATTTATTTCTGCTACTTTTTGTCTAATTTTTGGTTTTTTCTTTTATTTATTAATACTACCCGGTTTTTGTTGCGGTTTTAGCGATACGCTCACATTTCTCACCTGCGCTTTGGTCACACTGTGCGCTTCAAATATTTTGATTGACCAATAAACTTGCAGCTTCATTTCATGCACCGTCCGCACACAGCCACACAACCACACAAACATACAAACATACATTTATATATATTTGTGAACTTTTTTGTATAATATTTACATTTATACAGCCCCAGAAAAAAAATATGGCACCTCTACATTTTGACCAGTCTTGACTACTTATTGACGTCGGTTGCCTTCTAACAGGGTCGCTTTGCAACACCACGTGCGATGAGCGGTAATTTGATATTTTTATCAATCGCAAGCTATATTTTTGAGCTCATGCAAGAGTTTAAATACATAGGCGTAGTACTCAGCATAAATAAGGATCCGTCCTTATCGATACAGGACCGTATTCAGGCTGGTAACAGAGCAGACTTTGGCCATATCAATCTTATGAAGTCTTCATTGATATCAAAGGAGCTCCAGATGCACAAATCTATAAAAAGACCAGCTCTCAAGTACGGCTGTGAAACGTGGGTCCAGAAAGTTAATGCCGTGAATTTAGTGATGCAATTTGAAAGAAAAATTCTCAAAAAATACTCGGCCCTATACGATTAGAAGACGGTACATACCGCATATGGTATAACTACAAGCTTAGTGTTTTAATCGCGGGACGAAATGTAACGCAGTTTCTAAAGCCGTAAGGATTACGGTTTTATGGACACGTCTTAAGAATTAGCAGCGAAAGAGTGACCAAACAATTTTTTGAAGCAACTGGGAACTGCACAAATTATTTCTCAGGAAAGCTGGAGCTCCATTTCTTCATTTGCTATTTCGAAAACTCTTTGGCTCCAATACAATATACGAAGGACTCTGGACGATCTGCGCACAAACAGAATAGCTAGGGTTACTATTTAATCCTCATTGCAGAAGCAGCAGGGACCTCTCAGAGAAGGAGACTGTTCAGCACTTTCTCTGTAATCGTCCGGCTTGGCAGCTAGACGATTTAGGTCACTGGGTGCTCCTTTCTTCGACAGGCTGGGGTAGTGCACCAATCTACATAAGTCCATTCAATCTTCTCCATTTTATCAACAGTTCTCCCTGGCAGTAGATATAATATCTGTCTGTTAAAGGTCTAATAATGGTAGCAAAGCGGCTCTTTAGTGCTATTTCAACTATTTCACCTACCTAAATCCTGAAAGAGCAGGAAGGAGAGGTCGGCCAAGGCGACGATGATTGCAAGACGTAGAAGACGACATGCGTAATTTGAGAATTTCAGAGAGCGATGAGAATTAGACTGAAAGTGGGCTTTCGAGAAGAATGGAGACGTATTGTAGAGGAGGCAATGATCCATCCGGGCTCTAATGCCAGTATGATGATAATCAATAAGCTCCGATGGTTTTAGCAAAAGCTCACGCTTATTTGCTCTCTTCTCGCCCAAAAAATGGAATTAACTCGAGACAATTTTCGAGCGATGATTTATTTTCGACATGAATTAGAGGAGTACAATGTCCAACTTACTTCGGCTTTTAGCATTGAGGTAGCACACCACTGATCACTGTGAAACGCCGATACAGGGTTTCAACTTGAGGGCCAATCCTTGCAGGTTGAATTTCGTGAAGGCAGTCCAAAAAGCGTTCTTGTGCTACAAACAATCGATGCTGTGCGTCAATTGCTAACGCAATGGGCATAAGTGGGAGGTCAGCATATATTTAATATTGTATTGCATTAACATTTGGTCCTCAGAAAGATTTTTAATTTCATAATTTAACATTTGCCCAGAAAAGTGCTCGTGTCGATTGATGTGAGGGAATGTTGAAGAAATTCAGCTGCGGTAGTTCAAAACACGTCAGTGACATTGCAAGAGATGATGAATCTTGAATTTGTGCATATGAGTCTGAAAGAAAACAGCAATCGACAATATGGGTGCTCCAAGACGAGCTTAATTCAATAAAAGTGAACAAATGTTCGTCTGTGGTTTTCGAAAAATCTAGTCATGTCGCAACTTTTTTATTAGAGCAACTTCAAATAATCAATTCTGAGTGGTACACAAGCATTTGTTTGCGAGGAGTTTTTGGAGAAGTAAGAGAAAGCTACCGCCGAAGACGAGTAAACCTTCCCCAAAACAATACAATAGCCTGCAGGTTTTTAAGAGAAAGCTACTGGCAAAACGGACCATTCGTCCCTAAAAATAAAAAAGTCTGCCTATTTTTTCGGGAAATCTGGTCAATTTGAAACTGTACCACCAACATTTTTTTTACCAGTAGCCTTCTTAGAATTAGGAGGAAGTAACCGCCCGAGATGAATAAACCTTCACCGAGACAATGCAAGCTCTCTCTTATGGGCTCACACAAGAAAGTTTTTGAATACTCAAAAAAATTGAATTAATCAGTCATCTACCTTCAAGCCCTGATTTGGCACCTGACGTATTTTTTTCGTTTCCGAATATAAAAAACAAAATGCAAGGTCAACTTTTCTCAACTCTTGAAGAAGCTATTGAAGCCTCTTAACAGCTCGTTTTGCAGGTATCCACTGCTGGTTGGCAAAAGTGCTTTGAAAATTGATTCAACCGAATGCAGACTTTGCAAGTCTCGCATATATTTTTTAATTTAAATAATTTTTTGATAAAAAGTATATTTTTTTTATAATCCGTACTAGTCCAAGCCTCAAGATTTTTAAAAGATTTTTAAAAGATTTATAAAAATTCGTCAAGGTTTAATCACAATTTCACAACTTTTATTCTCAATTAAGAAACAAAAAAGAATGTAACGCAGTTTTGAAGTCCATTAAAATTTAGTTCAATAAAGTGTAAGTCTGAAGTGGTACAGAATTCTTTCTGATTTTTGCTTTTTCCTTGACAATAAACTCCTGTAGGGAGTGCTGGAGGGGAGAAGTGTTGGGTGAGCATGTAATATTTCTCTGGTCTGGGTTCGAGGACATAAGAAGGGAAAATGAGGGAAATAAATTGCTGACGAGCTTGCTGCACTGAATTGGCTTCAGAGGCCTCCTACCCGGTCATCGCCATCCCCTTGACAGTTGTTAAAGGGGAACTGCGCAAATCATTTCTCAGGAAAGCGCAGAAAATATGGAGCTCCATTTGTTCATGTGCTATTTTGAAATCCCTGTAGCACCAGTAAAATAGTCGGAGGACTCAGAAAGATCTGGGAACTACACGCCATTCAATTTCCAAACTCTTAGTTTAGTCCAGTCAAAAGAGACGAAAAAAATAGCCAACTTCATAATTTTAGGAGGATGCGAGTTTATGGTTTTATTATGTAAAGCCCATCACTGTGAACTTAAATTTAAGTTTTCGGGGTCGGGGGTTGTGTCCCGCGGCCGCCATCTTGGAAATAAGGGTGCAACTAGTTTTTGCGATTATCTCGTGAATTTCGAAAGTTACGAAAATTTTGTAAAATACTTTTTTGTAGATAATGATATTATCTACAACTTTCATTCAAAACTTTCTTTTGTAAAATTAATAATAAAAAAGTTATAAACAAAATTACGCGAAAAATTAAGGGATCAATTGTTTTAAAGCGTAATAACTTCTTTTTTATAGATTTTATGGAAAATATACTTTAGAGCTTTTTTATAGAGCATTCTTTTGTGAACATTTTTGTCTATAAGTTTTTTCCGCTATCTTTATTTAGTCGTATGGATTTGAGCTGCTAAGCGGAGCAACCAACACATTAGCGAAGCGCGTACATGATTACACAGGCCGACAAAATTTATCCAACATTCAGACCCAGAAACCAGACTATATATTTCCGAAGGTTTATGATGCGCTGAATCCAAATCTGACCTCAGAATTGCTCTATCTGCTCTGGTTTTCGAGATATCCTAACCTAAAAGTGCAAAAAACACCATTTTTGCCCATATTTGAGGTTATGTACCCTTGCAGATGTTTTCTTTTACCAAAATTAAAGGATGGCATCTTTAAATACAAGCCTTCTTTTTTCAAATGGCGTTTTGTTTGCTCAAATATCTTTTTTTTTTCGCAGAGATATCGCATTTTGAAATTTTCATGTTTCGAAATTTTCCTACACCTGAAAATCGATTAAGATAACATAGACATGATATAGTCGATTACTAATTTTCTTGAATTGAGTCTTATTTTTCTTAAAATTTTGTCTCACACTATAAGTGTGCTGACTCACCACACCCCTACACTATCTGACCTTTGGGTACCGAGTCACACACAGCCCTAACCCCTAGAAACCATCCCTATCATACCGCGAGCAGGCTTACCCACAAACTCCAAATTTACATACTATTAATCCATATATATCAGGCCCTCAAGCCCAAGAAAATTAGTAATCGACTATATCATGTCTATGTTATCTCAATCGATTTTCAGGTGTAGGAAAATTTCGAAACATGAAAATTTCAAAATGCGATATCTCTGCGAAAAAAAATGATATTTGAGCAAACAAAACGCCATTTGAAAAAAGAAGGCTTGTATTTAAAGATACCATCCTTTAATTTTGCTAAAAGAAAACATCTGCAAGGGTACATAACCTCAAATATGGGCAAAAATGGTGTTTTTTGCACTTTTAGGTTAGGATATCTCGAAAACCAGAGCAGATAGAGCAATTCTGAGGTCAGATTTGGATTCAGCGCATCATAAACCTTCGGAAATATATAGTCTGGTTTCTGGGTCTGAATATTGGATAAATTTTGTCGGCCTGTGTAATCATGTACGCGCTTCGCTAATGTGTTGGTTGCTCCGCTTAGCAGCTCAAAATCATACGACTAAATAAAGATAGCGGAAAAAACTTATAGACAAAAATGTTCACAAAATAATGCTCTATAAAAAAGCTCTAAGGTATATTTTCCATAAAATCTATAAAAAAGAAGTTATTACGCTTTAAAACAATTGATCCCTTAATTTTTCGCGTAATTTTGTTTATAACTTTTTTATTATTAATTTTACAAAAAAAAGTTTTGAATGAAAGTTGTAGATAATATTATTATCTACAAAAAAGTATTTTACAAAATTTTCGTAACTTTCGAAATTCACGAGATAATCGCAAAAACTAGTTGCACCCTTATTTCCAAGATGGCGGCCGCGGGACACAACCCCCGACCCCGAAAACTCAAATTTAAGTTCACAGTGATGGGCTTTACATAATAAAACCATAAACTCGCATCCTCCTAAAATTATGAAGTTAAATCCTCTTTTGACTGGACTAGTTATGTTTACAGGTTATTGGATGATCGGCACATACGCGTAAAAGCTAGGCTTACAATTTAACCTCCATTGCAGAAGAGGTGGTGACTTTTCAGGGAAGAATCAAGAGTCTCCTTTTCTCTGTAAATGTTCGGGCTTGGCAGCTAAACGATTAAGATCTCTGGGTGCTCTTTTCTTCGACAGTATGGGGCAGTGCCCCCACCTAAATCCCATCACTCTTCTCGTATAGATCCGACAGGGGTGATTCTCTTCAGATATGACTTAACAGTGGTGGTAATAGGCAGATGCAACATGTGACGTTTTGCATCAGAACAGTAACTGACGTTGAGTGCAACGCTCAAACTGCCTCCCGACGAAATACTTGTCGGTAGTACCGGGCGAATCGGTACTTGGACGGTAGGATGTTTATTTCGGGTTAAAGTCCCACACTGATGCGGTAAGGCTTTCAATGATTCCCCTCATAAAAAAACAAAAACAAAAATTTCTCCATTACCTCAAAAGTTCTGGTTGAGTGTAGACATCTTGAAATGCTACTTAGAGAATCCCAGAGTGGTATTCAAACCATTTCACATACCTTCCTTGATGATGTTTCACATTTTTGCCGTATGAAAAAAAATCGATCATTCCTCATACGGGGAAAAATGAGTAACAGTGGCGAGTATAAAACTGCGTACTCACGTTAAAATATCCAAATCTTAATATTTTTTATATATGAGTCGGAAAATTTAGAAACTTTGATCAAGGTTTGAAACTTGGATTAATAAGATATTTTTTATAAAATTAACTATATTTTTATTAAAAAATAATTTAAATTCAAAAAATATATATATAAATAAGTTGTCAATATTCAAACAAATTTTGAGGCGCTATATTTTTTTCGCCGCCTGTAGATGGTTATAATGCACAATAAGTTAATGCAGATGTAGCTTACCGCTGTATGTCGTCTAACAGGTGCCGCTAGGTACGGCTGGAGCCGTTCGAGTGGTCGTCGGGTGTCGATGCAATTGGCGCAAATCAAGTGTGTGTTTTTTCCTCCATTTTTCTTATTCTTTTCTGATTATACTACTCATCGCTTTGACGTGCAATATGCGCTGTGCGCCATTAGTATCAGGCTTAGAGTGGTTACACTCCCAAAAGGGGGCCAACCTGATTGCGCTGTGATAGCAGTTTTTCGCTGCATACAAATATTTTACATTCGCCTTTTTCTATTTGATGCTCAAATTACACACACGAATGCATATCTATGTGTGTGTGTTTGTATTAGATAATTATAAAAAGTAGCTCTTGCTAAATTACAACTAAATACATCTACGCTCTAACTCAGTTAGCTGTTCTCCAATGTGACTGCTGCTGTGACCGCCTTAAATGGCTGCTTTGCTGTCGAAGCAGTAGGACAAGTTGTTGTTGGTTGTTATGCATCTAGGCAGTCAATATTGTTGTTTTCTAACATGATGCGCAATATGTAAATTTTTGCTGCTGTTGTTGTTTTAGTTGCCTACTTGTAAGCAATAATTTAAATTGATTTTGCGCGCATTCGAAACCGTTATGTAAACCCCTTGAATTAGTTATTTATACACTTTAAATAGTTTATTTATTTTTGCGTATATTTTATCATAGGCTGTTAGCTTTATTTAAGTATTGGGGGCGACTTTGAGGTTGTAGATCGGTAGATTATTGGCCATTTGAAGTATAGTATTTTGAATGTGACGTCTGCTTCGACTGACTCGCAATGTGAGTAGCTTTCAGTGCCTTGGTGCCAAGTTTAGTAGGCATGATGTACCTTAATCATTAAAAACTCGACTTCTTTGTAGGTATACCGGCTAAATGAAAGGCTTTTGTGTCGATAGCGCATAACGGGAAAACTGCTTAAGAATCTCGAAAAGCCATATTTGATATTACAATTTTTAATATTGTAGAACAACATAAATTTGTATTGGGCCATGGTACTTAGCCGCGTTTCGCGAATTGAGGAAACCGACAAAGAGATGTTCTGACATAGGAATCGAATTGAACTATTTATCCATTCGAAACAAAAAGTAATAAGAAGCTTCTCAATCTGCAATTTAATTTCGCTAAAATTTTGTGTGTTCGCTAATTTAGTGTTTAAACTGACAGAAAAATACTTGACAAATTTTTGAATTTTTTCCCAGAAATGGTACTAAAAAAATTTTGAAATTCTTCTTCAGAGAAGAATTTTTTTTTAATTTTTGTCACAGAAATGGACTTAAACAATTTTTAATATTGTATTTTTCACAGAAATTATGGAAGTAGGAAAAAAATAAAAATTATAACAAGCGATAATAAAAGTTTATATAAATTCAAATTTTCTGATCCGATTTCCATAACAAAAAATTTCATGGAATTTATTCAGAAAATTCCAGATATAATTTTATTCCTCAAAAGTGATATTGTCGCCTTCAACGTACTACGCACTGATGCCAGCGTTTGATTCAGCCCTCGAAATATTTTTCGAACTCTATTTTCCCTATAACCATCAGAACCATCTTCGATTTTTGCTTAATTGAAGGCCAAAACAAAGCCGCGGAGCTGACGGACTGCCAGCTAAGCTACTCAAACATGGCGGCGAGCAGCTGGTAAGGTGCTAACGATTGGAATTTATGTGTGCTCTGCCCAATTCATAAGAAGGGTGATCCTGCAATCTGTGCCAATTACCGCATATGATGCAGATAGGTATGAAATGAGACTTTCGGCTATTAGTCCATTGATGTTGCTAGGAGTATTTTTAAACCTTCCCAAATGTCTGATTTTTTACGTCTGTCATCTGTCAACAATACTCATTTCATTGTTTGTTACGTTTCATACAACAATGCATTTTTCATCATCATCATCATCATCATTTCTCATCAAATGCTTGATGATGGTCAAATGCATGAAATGATGGCAAAGCAGCCGGGAGTGACCCAAAAAACCATTTCCAAACGTTTGGAAGACATGGGCATGATTTTAAAGGTCGGAAGATGGGTGCCGCATGAACTGACTTGATGACAATGCACCGTCACATCGAGCAAGAGCGACCCGGGAATTGGTGGAAACGTACGATTGGGAACCGCTGGTGCATGCGGCTTACTCACCAGGCTTGGCGCCTTCCGATTATCATTTGTTTGCATCGATGGGCCTCGCACTTTCCGAGTAGCGCTTCAATTCTCACGAAGAAGCCAAGAAATGGCTCGATGATTGGTTTGCGGCCAAAGGCAGCCAATTTTTTTGGCGCGGCATCCACAAATTGCCTGAGAGATGGGAAAAATGTGTCGTTAGCGATGGCTATTATTTAGAAGATTCCATTTGTAACCATTTTTTGTTAATAAACGTTTGAAATTGAAAAAAAGTCTCATTTCATAGGTATCTGCCATACGCCATACGATATGTAGAGTATATTTGGAAGAGTTATTAGCCATATAGTGTTTTTGTTTATTTATTCTCCCAGCTTCTCTTGCATAATAATTTTTTGAAAGGCTTCTCTTTTTCATTTTCCAAATTTCGTTCCATATTTCCAACACTTTTTTCGACAGTACTTTACACATACTGAAAAATTACTATTCAACCAAGCTGAGAGTTCAGATAGAGTCTTAAAGACTCCAAGTGTAATCTTTGAACCTCTTATAAATTTTATTTTGCAATTATCAAACCAATAATGGCTGAAGTTACTCTATTGGCGAGATTTAGGCGAGAATTTAATATTTAATCCGAAAGCGTAATCAGTGATTTTCCTATAACAAAGCAACATTTTTAAACCTTGTTTACACTATTTGGTTACGAATATATTTGCTTTATTTAAACTATTTGCATTGATAAAAATATTCTTCGACTAATGTTTAAAAAAGGTTTTTCATAGATTGAAGTAAATAAATCAAATACATTTTTACGGATTTCTCCCTCATTTCCAAGTTATATTCTGAGCTCCCTATCAAATCAACTAATCACTATTTTCTAAGCAAAATATAAAAATGTTTTTCTAATAACTGCGCCAAGAATAAATAAATAGTTCAACGTTGAACGAATAGTCCGAGCAAACTCAATGCAGCATCCAACTCGATCGAATTGATAAGTCACCGCTAACGGTATGCCAATAACTGCCACTCTCAGCGCGCAAAAATGGCATCCAACAGCAACAAAAAGTAATAATAATAGGCAGCAACAACAATAACACTAACCAAAAAAAAAACCAAAAAAAAATAAAATAAAAAACAATTTGCGAGCAAGGCAAACAACTATGCGCCGATTGATTGTTTTTTAAATAAATATTAATTTTTATATATTAGCTTTAGTAGCCATCATCAGCAAGTCGTAAAACTGGGCAGGCACCAAGCATTTATTGTAATTTTTGTGGCCGGTTATTTCTCTCCACTATTTATTTTGCTACTTTTGCTCAGCTGTATCGCAGTAACGCTGTGCTGCCTTGTCAAGTGTGTCCGCTTTGTTTACTTTTGTATTCATTTGCATAATTTCTTAGATGCATTTGTCTAAGTAGGCATGCACCGCACCTACCACTCATCCACCACTCACCTGTTCTCCGAAATTGCCATCTAACAGCACCACCCGGCCTCCTCATCTGGCATTCACTTGACTCTCATCGTCCAGCTGTGTGTGGTGCCCGTTCAATGGTATTGCAAATCAATTGCACGCCTGCGGCTGTGTTAACTTGTCAGGTCAGCGCTGCTTAATTAATTTCAACAACGACGACCGCAACTGACGGAAATGTCAACAAATGCAATATTGCAGTTTTGGTGGTAGCGAGATGAGTTGGCTGCATGTGAGGCTGAGTTTGATGGTTGATGGCTGTGCGGCTAAATCAGTAAAACCGTTATTATCATTAAACTGCAAACGAGAGCTAAACCATTGCTAAATTGCTTTTCCTTTAGACAAATTGTTTATGGATTTGCGAAAACAATAATTATTAAGATTTCTAATTATTATTTTTTTCAATAGTTGGGATATACACAAAGAAAACCAAGATCTTACCTTAAAAAATGTCACTCGCTTAAAAAATTGTTGAATGAAAAAAAACGAAGTCTAAATAACAGTCGAATAGTGACTAGATAATAAAGTGCATCTACAATTGGTTATCATTAAATACAAAGCGTTGGCTGCCAGCTCAAATCGTCGCCCACCAGCTGTGCAGTAATTAAATGCAATTCTGCTAATCACCATCAGGTGCAGCAATTGTGGCAATCCACTTGAATTTCCAACACTTAAACACCAATTAATTTGGAGCAAACGATGATCAGCTCAATTGCTAAACCGTAGCGCTGACAATTTTTATGACTCTATTATGCAAGCGTTGCGGAAAAATTAGGCTATTTGAGATGAGACAAGGATATTGTAAAATACGTTAATTGGCAAACTGGTTGTAAAAATATGAGAGTAAGCAAAGTTAAAAAATGTATGTTGGTGCATGCTTATATACCCAAAACATGAAGAGTTCATAAAAATTTGAATAAAGTTTGTTTCAATCTTATTATGGTATAAAAATTAGTAACAGGGTGAACAAAAAGTGCATAAAAATACCGCTACGAATGGAATGAGCAGCTGTTTTCCCCTCATGGCAGAGCTGCTGCTCCTATTTGTGGCGTGCATCTTCATATTGTTCCACAAATAAATGTTCTAGATAGTTATGAACCAAATGTTATCTGGTTATGTCATGTGATGACCAGCTGTTAGCTATGATATTCGCCTTGAAAGATTGTTTTAAAAAAATATTTATAATATACCTTTACGCTCACTTTCGATAAAGCTTAGATTTTTTCTTTTTCACATCATTACAAAAAATTTGTAGGTCCAGCATTGGAGATCGTGCCATTAAGAATCTAGTCATTCAGTATCTAGGACAGCTTCAGCGGTAGTCTTGTAATAATAGGTGGCATCCTGTGTGTAATAGGTGTCGGAAATGATCCACCTATCGAAAGGTTTATAATTTTTGCCAAAAAATCTGGTCAATTGTGTTAATTCGTCACTTATATAGGGCCCGCCATCTATCGTTAAGGATTTGAACTAGGTATTATTTGAAGAATGGTAACACTTAGCTGTCATCTGATTTGACAGAAAATTAGTTTTATTCTTCCGCTGAACGAAAATGGTTGTGTGTACGCTCAAAGAATGCTGGGAAATATTGCGACATTACTTTGAAAATCATCGTAATGTTGCAGAATGTGTACGAAAATTACGTACGGCAATGGGAAGAAGAAAAGCACCGAATGAAGCGTATGTGCGTTACTTTGCGAAAAAAGTAAGAGAAACTGAGTTGCTTATTGACAAACCAATGCGTGACCGACCAAAAACCGTGCGTACACCCGATGGATTATTATCTTTGGGGTGCCGTTAAAGACCAGTGTTATGCCAACAAACCAGCAACAATTGATGCACTGAAGACCAACATACACTGTGTCATAGCTGAAATACAGCCGCATACAATCGAAAATGTGTTGAAAAATTGGACCGATCGTATGGGATCGTGCATGGCTAGCCGACGCAGCCATATGAATGAAGTTGTGTTCCATCATTAACCGGAAGGATTGTACTTAAAAATAAAAAAAAAAAATAGCTTGGAAAAATATTGAGTAGTTTCTTTTTTATAGCATTTTTAATTCCGTAAAGTTATATGGCGGACCCTGTATATATATATATAATTGGCTCCTACACCCTTTCTGGGTGTTTGGTCGAGCTCCTCCTCTTATTTGTGGTATGCGTCTTGATGTTGTTTCACAAATGGGGGGACCTAGAGTTTCAAGCCGAATCCGAACGGCAGATTTTTTCATGACAGAAATACACTCGGAGGTTTGCCATTGCCTGCCGAGGGGCGATCGCTATTAGAAAAATGTTTTTCTTAATTTTAGTGTTTCACCGAGACTCGAGCCTACGTTCTCTCTGTGCATTCCGAATGGTATTTACCTTCGGCTACGGGGGCCAAATAACGCCACTTGCGCAAATAAAAAATAGTTATACGTATTCGTAGTATTTGTTGTCATTATTAATTTTGCGTATTCCCATTTGCATCTTCTAAGTATTCCTCAAAATGTATATATTCGGTTAAGTGTGAGCTTGAGGAGAAAATTGTGCGCGAAACACAAGAAAAGTGTCATTTGTCGCTCATTGGCATAGCAAAAAGTTTAAATTGCGCAAAAAGTTACGTAACTTATGTTAAGGGGTTAGGGGTAGTTAAGTATAATATATTAAAAAGATTGTGTGAAAATTTGAAGTGAATCCGGCAAATACTTTTCGAGTTATGCAACAATTATCAATAGCGTACTCGTGCGCTCCGGAGCAAATAGCAAAACTATAAATACGTTTCTCAAAACTTTTTGAACTGGTGATTACTGTAATATAAAAAAAGCTTAGTAGATTTCAGTAAAATTTCTACTGCTTTTGAAAAACATAAGGATTTTTTTTTTCAGAAATTTCGATTTTTTTAAACAATTAACTGTCGCTTTTTTTCTCGAAAAACTGAAAAATATTTAGACTGCTTTTGAAAATCAAAAAACTCCTGCCTGAACGAAGGATTTTTTTTCAAAATTTCAGTTTTTTTTTACAATTAACTGTCGGCTTTTCGTCTCGAAAATCTGGAAAATATTTGCTGAGACTGCCATATTGTTAATTGTGAAAAAAAGCATCGATCAGGCACAGGATTATCTACATATTAATCAAACTAAATTCTCTTTTCCGATTGATTTTAGATGAATCTCCAAGGACTTGGAGCAAGGAACTTCTGGAGAAAAGGGCTCCACACAAACAGCGATAACTTTTATAATTATTAATTGTTTTTGTTTTTTAATTTTTCTGAAGTTAAGTGGAAATATGATCTATTAATGCTATGTTTTTATTTTTGTAAAATAAAGCAACTGAGTAGCAAAAAAAAAACAATTATTAACAATCATCATTTTTTCGGGCCTCTGTCTACCCCTAACCACTTAAGGCCAGGTTACCCTTGATTTGTGTGCTTTTTTAAATAAACTTTATTCATAGTACAAAATATATTTATTAATCAATTTTTTTACATGTGAAAAAACAAATATTAAATTGCTTAAAAAAATTTTTTTTTTTTTTTTCAAATGGTGGCTTTCAAAATGGCTGCTAAATTTTAGCTGATTCGTAGTTGGATGCCATCATATCTCGAAAACTATACCACTTATTAATATGATCCAAGTAGCTTTTTATTTCTTAGATGTCTCGCTATAGCCGCAAGCAGAATCACAAACATTTATTGTTATTTAAAAAAGTTATAAACAATTAAAAGTGAAAAAATAGTGGCAAAAAATTCAAAAGTCCGCCATTTTGTTTTTTTTTATTAAAAATATTTGATTCTGCTTGCGGTCATAACCAATTCAATACAGAAGATGAAACCGTTTGATTTTTTACTTTCAGATAATTCGTTTTCGAGATATGATGGCATCCAACTACGAATCAGCTAAAATTTAGCAGCCATTTTGAAAGCCACCATTTGAAAAAAAAAAAAAAAATTTTTTTAAGCAATTTAATATTTGTTTTTTCACATGTAAAAAAATTGATTAATAAATATATTTTGTACTATGAATAAAGTTTATTTAAAAAAGCACACAAATCAAGGGTAACCTGGCCTTAAAAATGTTTAATAAAGATTTGGCGGTAGAACGAAGGTCTGGAAGTTGAAAAAAAGGATTTGTGTCGCAGTCAAAAGCCAAAGACGTGGTGTCATTATTTCGAAAAAGCCTTGCCTTTCACTTCGTGATGCTGCAAAACAGGTCCACATGTCGAACTACTGGGTTCAAAAAGGCCGCAAAAGTGGATGCTTACGATCATATAAAGGGTGGTTAAATTTCAAGGGCCGATGTGGAATGTGAACCACACCTAAACGTCAACGACACCGTTGCACTTCTTTCTTTGGGGTTATTTGAAAGAAAAGGTGTACGTCGATAAGCCAGCAACAATTCAAGAGCTAAAGAATGAGATAATTCAGCACATTAACGGCATAGAACCTCAATTATGCCTCAGCGTCATCGAAAATTTGGGCCATCGGATGGAGGTGTGCCGCCGAGACCGCGGCGGCTATTTGGCCAATATTTTATTCCACACGTAATTGATCCATACCAGTATTATCATAGCAAAGAGAATAATTGCTTAAAAAAATTCTATTTTATTCAAAATCAGCACCGGCCCTTGAAACTTAACCACCCTTTAAAAATATTGTAGAAGCCCATCGAAATGATTAACAAATAACAGTGATAAGACACGTGCGTGTAAATTATACAGTCAATAAATCCCCAAATGTGGCTATGTTGTTATGGACGATAAAACATGAGCCAAAGCAGACTTTAAAAAGATTCAAGACGCTCAGTTCTATACATCAACGAAGAGAGGAGGAGTTTATGGGGTTTTAAGCTAAAAATATTCGAGCAGTTCCCTAAAAATGATTTGGTTTGCCAAGCCATTTGCCAGTGTAGGATGAAACGCAAAGCTTGGTAATGATGATAAAAAACAAGAAATTGATTTGAAGAAGTGTTTGCAAAAACATTTGCTGCCATTCAGAAAACAGCATACAGACTCAATTCTGTTCTGATTCGATTTAGCATCGAATTATTATAGCCGTCTTGCTATGACTTGGTATGAAAATCACGGGGTAAATATTGTTCAAATGGACCACAATCCACCAAACTGTGACTGCGACTTATTGCAAAATATTGGGCAATGGCTAAAAAAAGTTCTAAAAACCAAAAAATAAATTAGAAATGTGGAGCAGTTTAAAAATGATAGAGATTGAGAGCAACAGATAAAAGATTTTGTTTTAAGCAAATCAGACGAAAACTTAGGGAATTGTGAAACGTTGACCGAGATGATTTAGACAGGGAAACTAAGTGCTAGGGTGCAGACAAAAAAAAAATAAAATAAAAATTGTTTCGATATCTAATACAAATTTTATGTTTTTAAGATTTAAGCCCGACCAATATTTTTCGTGTCCATTCTTTATTTGAAAAACAAGGGAGCGCGTAAAGGGCAAACTAAAGATGCCCATCACTTGAAATAATTATTTTTAGTGAGTAAAAGGGCTGTTCAAAATTAAAGTTGGATGATTAATTTTGCGCTACTAGTTATATAGTATTTAAATTTTCAAAATTTTTAAAAAAGGATTACTCAGAAACTAAGTACCGCCTTGATTTTAAAATTGTTAACGTTGTTGTAAAGCCTGTGCCATCTGCGTTTGGTTTGTGTTTAACACAATTTTAGCTTGGTGTTACCACTTATTTGTATTAAAAATAATAACTTAGTAAAAAATATACATAAGAGTTACAGTATGGGTACCAAGGCAGATATCTAAAAGAAAAATCTATTTAAAAAAAATGTAATAGTGTTGCCACCGGAATTGAAAAACGGCAATTTATCTCATGTCAAAGGTGATCTTTAATAACAAAATACATGTAGCTGATATTGCCACCAGCTTTTTTTGAAAATTAAAAAATCAATTACGAGAATTTCCTGTTGACTTGAACACCTTTTTTCATGATGAGAAAATGCGCAATTTTCTTCCATATGAAATCCATTGCCTTTTTTTCAGAGGACAACATTCCTTAGATTTTCTCTTAAAATGGTTTTCTAAGGCTGCTTTCATATTACTTTCGTTTGAAAATTTTTGTACCCGTAACTTTTCTTTTCAAACAGTGACTGAGAGTATTCTCCGGACAGTAGAACATGTGGTCAAGTCTTCTTTTCAGCTCTTCAATCCTCATCACTTGAAAATGTGTGAGTATTAGCGGCACATAATGCGGAAATGTTCATGTAAAAGCTCTCCAATTCATTCAACCGATTGCTTCTTTACTGGCTGCTAACTTTATTCCAAAGTTTCTACATTTCTTCAGAAACCTAAGTTTAATAGCGAAATATTTTCAAAATACTTCTCGCAAAATCTTTCCACACAGAAACAAGTCTTCCGCCCCTTCTTTCCCTACCAAAACCTCGCAGAGTCAATTTTGCTAGTAAATTTGTGTAAGTGGCGAAAAGAGCTCAATAATCTAAAAATGCCATCAGCGCAAAAGATGCATTCACAGGCATTTGGAGCGTTCAAAGATAATTGAATGCAAACACATTTTATCGATTCAACGCTGCATTGGCTTGGGAATGGTGGAATTTGATGCTCTTGTTATTGTGAAAAATTTAACTGTTCGTGCTGCTGGTATTTAATAGAAATCCAGTCACTGCTGGCGGCAGTTTAATAATGTTGGGGTTTTTGAATTTTTTGTTTTTGCTATTTCTAACTTCATTTTATCGTTCCCCATCTAAAATTTTTAAATTTATTTTTTTGGTAGTTCTTGCAGTACTCCATTCTCAGTTGCTTGCTTCAAAGCATTGAATAAATGAGCAGCACAACTCAGCTCATCAAGAAAACAAAGCAAAGCGAATTGCGAATTGTCAAAATCATTCCGAGTTCGGTGGCAGCAATGAAGTTGCTGCAAAGCTAATAAAAATAAAAATTGTCAATCAAAAACCACAACAAAAAACAAAAAAAAAACAACAAACACAAGCAAAGCGAATAACACCCGCAATTGCTCACGCTTTGCAATTTTCATCATCGCCGATTGATTAGTGGCAACTGTTTGCTTTTGTTGTTGATTTCTTTTTTTAATTGCGAATTTGCATTTTTTCACACTTTGATTTTTCAAGTGGTTAGTTTATATGCCTTATTTTCCTTGTTTGCAACAGAAATAGTGTCAGTGGCAGTGTTAGAATGTTGCCAATTTGGTAGTGACGAAAGCCCAAAAAAACAAAAAATGGCTTAATAAAAATAAAAATAAAAATGTTTACTGCTACAACTCAGTGAATTGGAGTTGGTAGCAGCTGCAATAAAAGTTAAGTGGCTTCTGAAGTAGCTGCAACATTTTTCGAGGAAGAAAAAGTAGCGGGTGGAAATGCTAAGTGAGCAGAGTAGCAACAAAGGCAATAGCCATTGACTTAAAGTAGACAAAGAAAAATAATGGCAAGCAAAACTCAGTGGAAAAGGATACTTTGCCCTCTCCAATCGCTTTCAGGTGTCATCTGCAGCATTAACATTTATTGAATAGCGTCCAAAAGTGTCAAAAGCAAAAAACAACAATCAACGCTGTGACAACATCTTCACCAAAATGTGCAACAACATAATCAACTGGCAGAAATTTTCTAGGCCGTAAAGTGGCCATTCGCTGTTCTGACTATTTGATGGTGCTGCCATTCTAAACTGAGGTTGGAAATATTTTACTCTCGAAGTCGAAAAAGGAGGTTCTCAATTCCACTCTGTTGCACTGTTACAATGTATTAGAAAATAATAATTTTAAAATAAAACGTTTCAGGAGTTATGACGATTCAATCCACTCAAGACGGAGCTCACGAGGAAATACCTAAAGCTAAACTCACCTCAGGAGAAGGTGTTCTGTTGGTGCTTTCTGGCAAGGTGAAGTACTTAGGTTTAATCCTTGAAAGTAAGCTAGCGTGGAAGATATCTATCATTGGAATCTAACATTGGAATCAGTGGGCCACTTCGAACTACTCCTACTCTAGCGCTGTATGCAATACTATATGCGGTACATCTAGAAATTGCAGGCTCTCTGCAGCTAAACGTGCCGCAATAAGACTGATATGCTCAAGCTACAAGCTTGACCTCAATTACGGACACACACGCATCCTTAGGAACTTTTGGTTTATCCCTTGGGTGTCTGATCAATGAGCGTCCCTGCTTTTTTTTTGTCGGGACAGACTAGCAAGTACAGCACTCAGACACAATTAAATCTATTGTACTGCACTCGTATTCCCTTTTAATTTTCTTTAAATCTACCCGACCTCCGAAGAAATCTGAATAGATCTTGTGGTCCCAAGGAGCCAAAGTGCTCGCTTCTTAACACATCAGTGCCAAAGACCTCAAGCCTGATTCGAGCAAAGGCGGGGAAGACGCGCAGAAAGCGTTTCACCGTCTCATCCACCTCTCTACATGCTGGGCAAAGTGCACTGTCTGAGATTCCCATCTTTTCCATGTGCCGTCATCAGTCCAACCAGCCTCCTACAGTCCCCTCTGCTTAGTGACAGGAGAAACTGCGACAGTGTGTCGGACATGAGAGGTAACATCAGTTTTGTCCGCCCCTGCTTAGTCCGAGCGGAACAATCTCCACTCACATTCCTTCAATGGAAGAGTAAGCGGAATGAAGTATTTGGAGGTAGAACCTGTATGGTTAGTAGAGGATATTCAGCAATGAGCTCCCCATCAGACTCAAGTTTAGGTTACCGAACTACTGCAGTGCATTCCAAGCAGAGGTGGCGATAATTAAAAAAGCAGCTGATTTGCTGCTCACTTGTGTTTGAGGCTAATATCTACTCCAGCAGCCAAGCAGCAATCAGTGCCTTGGTATCGATAATGGTGTACTCAAGACCTGTCTGATTTCACTTTCGATTGCATTCGAATTCTTCCATCATCTGGGTACCTGGCCATAGCGAGATTACAGGAAACTGCAAGGCAGATGAGTTGGCTATCCCCTGTCTAGCCTGTGAGGTAGTTACCTAGTGAAACGAGTGGATTGGGATTCCGTTGACTACCTGCAGCCTACTCCTGGAGAGGTGGACTTCGCCTCAATTCAGCGAACGCTAGACAAGTTCTACTGAGGTTAATAAAATTTCAGCTCTCAAATTTCGGGGGTACCCTTCCATGACATTGGCTGCGAGTTATAATTGCTGTGAGACTCGGCATCACTCCGAGTCCTTTTTGCGTCAGTTGCTTGGAGGATGAGGAGGATTCATCTCAGCAGTTTCTTCTTAACTGCCCTTTCGCAGGGCTAGAATTTAAGTATCTTGGCTGTCATCTCTTTGCTATGCCTTTTTTTGCGTGTTCGCCATATAACAAATAAACGAAATTTTTTTCGTATGGCGAAAACATACTAAGGCTGTCGCAAAAGAAAAAAAAATGGTCAAAAATAAACGAAATTTTTTACCCACTTCAACCTTGCACTTTATTAACCCGAAATTGAATGGGCTATAAGACTGCGTACTCAGAAGTCTTCCAAGAGTTCTAAGACAAAAGTTTCAAATGCAACACCACGTCCAGATCTCCTCAAGGTGCTAAGTCTATAGGTAATTTCTCAAGCAGCATGAGGAGAGAGGAAGCAAGTATAAAGAGGGAAAAAGTAAAACTTTTATACCCCTCTGTCTCACAAAGGTTATATGTATTGTGGGTTTGTATGTATTTGGGTAAGACTTTTCTTCAATTTTCGATGCATGCCACTTTTTTAACAGATTTCCATGGGTTAGGTTGTCATGGTTGCCCAGAAGGTGGGCAAACTTAAATGAAAGAAGATTGGTTCATCCTTTGTGATGCCACTTGTTACTTTAAGACCATACTGGGAAATGAACCAAACACTTGCGTGATATTTAAAACTTGAAAATATTGGAAACAGATAAAGGTCTAAACTTGTCTCGATCACCGCATCTCCAGAGCATCATCAGTGAGACACTTCATTAAAGATTTACACAATACATATGCCAAATTCTACGCCTTATTATCATTAAGTGTAACCATATTTTCAGTTTCTGCACAAAAAAAAAAAATATTTCACTACTTTTGACGCGGACTATATATTTCTGCAAAAAGGGTTTCATTCGTTTGTCCTATCATAAAAGTTCGCTTTTCAACTAAGTACGGGAGAATTCAATGATGAGAGTTAGATGCCAATGATATCCCACACACTTGCTGATTGAGAATAGGGAAAAGAAAATGCATATTCGTAAACTCGTATAAGCGCATTTATGCCAAAGGTGAGGCGAAAGCAGCAACGATATACCGTGGAAAATATTTGAAATAAAAAAGAAAGTGCTTAAGTATTTCCAGGTATCATTTCTTCGTTACTGTTTAAAGAATCCTGTTAGGAATGGCTTTTTTTAAAAACAAATTTCTTCAGTAATGAAAGAAGCTGGTGAAGTATCTGTACAGCTACGTAAATATGTTAATGAAGTGGTTGCATTTTTTATGAGGGCTCATGACGTCAACCTCAAAATTGTTCTAATGACAGTTCAATATATTGTTTATAAGCCATCAAAAGCATTTGCGTCTCAGTGTTGTTGAATTTTTTTTTTCTGTGACGGAATTCAAACGTAATAGTGTGATTGCGTTTTATTTAGCTGGAAAATCACAACCAGCCATTGTTCGTGAGCTCAGTCACCTCAAAGTGAATAAAATGTTTGTGTATCGTACTATAAAACGTTACAATGGTACTGGCATATTTCCTAACATTGTGTTTTCTGATGAAAAAAATTCCCAATTGAGAATTTGAGCTTACATATGGCCACTCGAAGCAATTTCCCATCGCAAGTAATGGTTTGGGCCGCAGTGACTGCTGATGGACGCTCTCCAATCGTTTTTATCGAGCCTGTCGTCAAAGTGAACGCGACTTATTATCGGGAAAATGTTTGAGAAGCTGCTTTAGAGCCGTGGGAACGCAAACATATCAGTCGTAGACCATGGACGTTCCAACATGGATGCGCTGAAAAAAGCGATTACACGAGAATGGTCCAAAATACCTCAAGATCACATTCGTGCAGCATGCATTTTATTTTTTGACCGTTTGAAGGCTATGGTCAAGGCAAAAGATGGCCATATCGAGTTAAAGTGAATATATGTTAAAATTGTAATCATTTTTGAACAATTTTGTCTTTGAAATCAATAAAAACTAATTTCACACAAAAAAGTTATGGTGTTTTGAATAGGTAACACTTCATATCGTTCAACCTGTATATTACACGGGCTTATTATACATCTTTTGAACCGTAAAAAAAAGTTTTTATTAACATTCATAGAAAATTGGTGGCACTATGCTTACTTACTTATGTGGCGCTACAACCGTGAGTCGGTTTTGGCCGAGTTCAAAATGGTGCACTAGCTGTTTCTGCCTTGCGCTCGTTGGTGCCAGTTAAAAATTTGAAGTGAAGACAGCTCCTGCACCACTCGGTCTTTCCAACGGAGATGTGGTCTTCCTCTTCCACGCCTTCCTTTTTCGTCTTTTTTCTTACGTAGGACATGGCTAAGCAAGCGCAGCCGCTGTATTTTTACCCGCTTAACTATGTCCATCTCCCTATATAGCTCATACAACTCACTGAAAGATCTTACGTTGAATTCTTCTCTCGAAGGCTCCCAAAACTTCTTCATCCGCTGTTGAAAATGTCCATTCTTCTGCGCCATATATTAGGGCGGGAATGATGAGCGTTTTGTAGAGTGTCAGGTTAATCTATCCAGAGAGAGAGCTCTACTTCTCAGTTGCCTACTGAGCCCAAAGTAACACCTGTTAGCAAGAGTTATTCTCCGTTTGATCTCCAAGCTGACGTCATTTCTGTTATTAATACTGGTCCCAAGGTAGACAAAGTCCTTCACAAATTTCGAATTACTGGTTGTCAACACTGACATAGTGCCCAAGACGCGAAGACGCCCTGTGTGTTGACACCAGGCACCTGGTTTTACCCTCATTTACCGCAAGACCCAGATTGCTCGTCCTAGCATGGTACTCTTATGAAGGATAATGCCAGTGCAATTGCGCTCGGCAGCGCGAAAGATTTTTTCAAGCAAGAAGCTGAAAAAGTCACAAGATAGAGAATCGCCTTGTCGGAAATCTCGCTTGGTATCGAACGACTCGGAGAGGTTACTTCCAATGCTTGGTGCTTGTGCTCCGTGCTATCAAAGGCGGCTTTGAAATTGACGAAGAGGTGGTGCGTGTCAAGTACCCAGGATTTTGCGTATTGTGAAGATTTGGTCTATGGTGGACTTACCAGGTCTGAAGCCACACTGATAGAGTCCAATCAGTTTGTTGACGATGGACAATCGTGCTTAATTGTGTGCTTTAGAGCTCACCGCCTGCCATTCAGCCTTGCATATTACTTCAAAAATATAATATTTCGAATTTTTTCTCGTCGATAATTCTCCAACATTTTACTTCTGAGACCTTAAGACACCATTTAACGCAGCCAAAAAAACACAAAAACGATTAATTTTTAAACAGTTCTTGAGGACCGGGAATCTTTAACGGAAATGGAAGAAAAGAGATTAATTATGTAAAAAAGCTGAAATTTGGATAAAATATTTACTTTCAAAATAAGCTGAAACCTTGGCATGGCATTTCACGGAGCCTCCATAATATTCGAGCTTACATTTTTTTTTGTTTTCCATTTGAATAAATCGCTTTTAAGTGACATAAAATAAAGGAGGAAGCCCATTGCACTTTCAAAAGTATTTATCAAAATACATTTAGAGCCTTCAATATGCCCCTAATTACACTTACATCCACCACATATTGACAAACTTTGACTATTTGCTTGTTAATTTTCTAATTTTCTAATTTCTACAATTTTTTTTTTTAATATAGTTTTTTCTATAACAAAGGCCGCAATAATCCGAAATTCGAAGTTTTTAAACAATTTATAAAAATACAACAAGTTCCCATGAAAAGTTGAACATTTTTAATCACATTTTTTTTTTTTGAATTTTGATAAGAACTTTAAAGCTAATTAAATTTTAGTACATACAATAAAAAGCAATTTCCAAGTGGCTCAAAAATTATATTGGATTTTGACAATTTTTGTTTGCTGAAAAAAAACTATCAAAAATCAGCGTAAATTTTTAAATACCTCAAACTAATATGCATTTTTAAACTAAAAATTAATGGACTACAAAACTGTGCATGTATCCTGTTTTTAAACATTTTTGGTACTTCTTTCAAAAAAAAAATTTTCTAAGTTCTATCGAAACTATTGCTCATGCCATTCTCCTCTTTTGGCCAATCCAATCCAATCAGCCCTTTTAGCGAAAATGTGCTTGAACAGTCCAAATCTTGAGAAAAGTGGTTCCTCAAAACTGCCAGCGAGTTGTCAAAATCCTTGAAGAATTAAGCAACCTTTGACTTACATTTTTCTTTCAACAGCCACATTAACTTTATTGTGTCCACTTCTTATTCCATCTTAGGTTTTATACGGCATAAAAGTTCGATGTTCTTGGACCCTTACACTCACAAATTACTTTTCACTTCCTTTGTTCGCTCTAGATTAGAGTGTGCAACATTTATCTGGAGGCCTAGCCACCAATTTTCTATTGAGAGAATTGAACGTGCATAGAAGGTGTTCCTTAAATATGCTCTCAGGTCATTAAAATCAAATACTTTCGTTTCCTATCATTCCCGTTTGATTTTAATTAACTTAAAGTCTCTAGAGTGTAGAAGGTCCATACTCTCACTTTCTTTTGTTTTTAGTGTAATTAAAGGAGCAATTGACTGTTCATCCCTATTACTTTGCATTCACTTTCATATTCCTACTAAATTTCTACGCAATACTTACCCATTCCATCTTAAATTTCTTAACATGCTTTAAGGGAATTCACTGAGATCTCGTGTTCTATTCCGCTTGACCTTTCGGTTTCAAAGAATGAATTTTTTAAATTATTAAATAATTATCTGTAGTAATTTAAGCTCATATTAGATCTAAGTGGTCTATAAAAGCAGTAATTAAATTTTAGACTTGAAATCAACTAAAAATAAACCTCCAATTGGCAACTTATTCCACGAAATGTGGGGCATGTGGAATAGACTATACATCTTTCTCATGTCTATAGCTTTTGCAGAAATCGCTGCTTAGCATTCAAACAGCCATATTCCTTATACACTTTTTGTTTTTCAGTTAAACGCTCGGCTCCCACAATTTATTATTATTCACTAAGCTTTTCAAAATTTTCGTAATTTTCGCTCTTTCTCATAGCGCTTAGAGTAACCACAAATTGGGGCTGCATGCAAATGATCATTACGCCCGCTTTGATTTCGAAATATTGCTCAATCAATTAAGAGGCGAGGTGGGCAATAAAGTGATGCTTGTTTGCTGATGAATTAAAATCAGCAGACGCCTTAAAAACTTAAATTGGCATATCTTCCTTATGCCAATTAATTTCGTTGTTTAATTTCTTTAGAAAAAAATCTCACAATTACCATTTATTAAAAACTAAAAGTGTTTGGAAAATGTGAGAAACTTCATGCAAATAAGGCCAGCCTGGCGTTGCCTAACAGTCAATGGTGCGTAGCTATCAACAGCCAAGATAAAATGCAATAATCAACTGCGTGTACACTAAGCGCCATTTATCAAAACAACACACGAATGGCATAAGAAAAAAATTAAAACAAAAAAAAAGTGCGTTGAGTTGAAAGAAATGGAAAATGAAAGCAAAATCAAAAAGAAACCAAAGCGAGGCGCAGACGCAGCTTTTATTTCTCTCCCCAAAATAGTAATGAGATCGAAGCGAAAGGCCAGCACTGCGAAGAGTCTATAAAATGTTGTGTAAACAAAAATATAAATAAATGCCGAGTATTTTCATTTAAAGGGTTTCGAATGTAATAACAACAATAAAGCGCCGTAACAAGTGATCATAGTGATTGGAATCATGTTTGCCGCGGATACATTACATGCGTCATAACGCCTGCGAGCAGCGCGCATAAGCACCTATGCACGTGTGTGGATATGTATGGATGAGACTGAGAAACATCCGTATGTGTATTTGTTTGTCTGCATAAATTTATAACTCTCCACCTCGCATGTGAAATTGTAGCGCGCCCTCTGTATGTATAATGCCGCTGGTGTGATTCGCGTGTGCGCCAATCCACATTTATGCATATGCGCATACCAATGCGCATGTTTGTGTGTATGAATGGTTGTGTGGGTCAGCGTGTTGAGATCAAACTCATCCGTCATTTGTTGGCCTTTAGCGAAACGTAACTCCTTTCATAGCGCTCTCTTTTTTCTCCCCTGCCCTCCCTCTAAGATACTCATAATACATCGGTTTGTTTTTTTGCTTTGTTGCGTCCAGTTTCTCTAGCTTTCCACGCTCTCACCCGCTGGCTATACGTTTGCTACCTACCGCTTGCTTCACTTGGCTTGGTTTCACACACTCACCCGTGCGCCGGCCGCCTTCTACTGACCGCATTTATCATTTGATTTTTGATTTTATTCCACTGGACAGGCCATTTATTTCTACACTTTACCTTTCCAACGATGTTTTATAGTATTTTTGATTTTCTCCCAGGCACACGCTCCTACATTATTGCACAATGATATCTATTATTGTGTTTATTGTTTTGCTTCTTTTTCTCCTTGTATGCCCCTTGGTATCGTACACATATCGAACGGTAATTGTTAACAAGAAAAATCTATTTAAGCCATGTTTTCGTTTCTGACTAATTGGTTCACATGATTTGTAAATTAAAGACAACCACAAATGAGTAATCAATAGTCTATCAAAAATTTCGTCTTACAGTGAAATAATAATAACAACAAAAACAACTTGTTAAGCATTTACAAGCTCTTGTAGAGCATACGAAACTATTTAATTGAATAGTTGTTTTTTCCAATATCATTTTGTATTTGCTATTGTTTGAGTTTGTGGCTAAAGTCTTTTGTTTTATCGCACCAACATGATTTTATTGGCATATAAATTTCGTTTGTTTGCATTTGTATTGAAATTTTTCACTGCATTTAACTACGTGTGATTTATCAATTTGTTAGCTTTCGGATATATATTTGTAGTATACATATGTACATTAGGGTGCAACACGCTCCAATAAAAAAATATAAAAAAAAATAATAAATAAAAAATCGAATAAAAAAGTAAAATTTGTAAAGTGTTTCATCAGAACTATAAAACTTTTTATAACCTAAGCCAACCACCAAAATTTTTCGGACGAGTATTAAGATTTCCCTGCCGCTGCCATAGCCGAATGGTTTGGTGTGTGACTGCCATTCTGGAGTGCGTAGGCTAGAATTTTCTTGCATAAAGCATCAAAATAATATAAAAAAGTTTTTTCTGATAGTGGTCGCCCCTCGGCAGGCAATGGCAAGCCTCCGGAGGTAGTTCTGCCATGAAAAAGCTCCACATAAAAAAACCATTTCCCATTCGGAGTCGGCTTAAAACTGTAGGTCCCTTCATTTGTGGAACAACATCAGGACGTAAGCCAAAAATAAGAGGAGTAGCTCGGCCAAACATCTAACAAAAGTGTCAATTATCTATGTTTTTATTAAGATTTACCTAAGCTGGACCGATGAATTATTTGCGAGGAAATATTGTGATAATACACTGATAATTCATTATTTTCTATCAGTTGAGGTTTTTATACTTCAATCTTTGCAACAATTTCAAGTTCTTTGACTTTTTCCATTCAAGATTTATTTGAGCCACAAAACCTAGTAATTTTATCATTCAATATTAATTACTTGAAACGATTGCTTCTAATTTGTCTTTAAATTTCAAACAATTTTAACAGAAAACCCCTCAAAAACTCAAGTTTTTTGTAAAAAAAAATTCTTTTTCAAAATTTTGTTAAAAAAATTATATCAGATTTTAAATGAGTTTATACTAAAAGGTCTCTAGAAAACATATCAAAAATTCGGTCAATAAAACAAAAATAGTGAAGAAAAAAACAGAAGATATTTGGACGTCAATGGGTTAATTTTTCATGAAATCAAAAGGCTGATCAAATATAATACGCAATAAGACCTTACAAATCTAAATTTATCAAGAGTTGAGCGAGTTACTCAAGTTAAACTAATCAGCCAAACAAGGTCAGGACGAGCATCAAAAATCTCATTAGATTGATTTCGTTTTAATAACTCTTAAGCAACAAAAATAATGAAGTTTTGCGAAAAAATGTTTTTTGACCGTAAATTTAGATATTTCTTATATTATAGATCGTCAACCTTGACGACTCTATTCTTGGCGTTCGAGCGCTGGGAGAGGTATAGTTGCGGTGCCGACTTTAGACGCGTTTTTCTCAGAACTATATTTTTCGATTTGGCCTACACGACAACTCGAAAAATTATTGGCCGATCTCCCTGAAATTTTCTACATATATTTTTTATGATATTACTTTCTATGTGAATTTATAATTCGAAAATTTTTCAAAAAAATCATTTTTTCGAAGCAAAAATAGTATGAAAATTCGCCCAAAAATTCGTTTTTTTTAACCATTGTATTCCGCCAACTTTTTTTTCATTTTTGTTTAATTCATATAGAAATTATGACATTAATAAACAAAAAAATGTTTGGTTTTTTGTATTCAGGTCACTGACGCCGATGCTATATTGTCCGCCGATTGAGAAGTCCCGCTGCGACCTTCCTAGAAGAATTGAGTGCACATCCGCCATTTTAAATGATTCAAATTAAAAAAAAAATTTATATTATTTTAATGTATAAATAAACTGTAGGCCAATTTTGAAAAAAATATATTGACTTCTTCATTTCAAATAATTTTAATGAAAATCAGGTTGCCCCTCCTGTTGGTGGTGTGCGTCTCCACAAATGGAGTGGCTTGTTTCGTGAACATTCTTACTGAGCAGTTCCAAATGGCAGTTACACACAAATTAATTCGGCTATGGTGACTTTAATAAATCCCTATGCTAAATTTAGTTAACGAAGTGCGCACTTCATTTAATTTAGTTTTCATTTCATTTCATTTTCCTTTCATTTCATTTCATTTCATTTCATTTTCACTTAATTTCCATTTCATTTTCATTTCATTTTCATTTCATTTTCATTTCATTTTGATTTCATTTTCATTTCATTTTCATTTCATTTTCATTTCATTTTCATTTCATTTTCATTTCATTTTCATTTCATTTCATTTTCATTTCATTTTCATTTCATTTCCATTTCATTTTCATTTCATTTTCATTTCGTTTTCATTTCATTTTCATTTCATTTTCATTTCATTTTCATTTCATTTTCATTTCATTTTCATTTCATTTTCATTTCATTTTCATTTCATTTTCATTTCATTTTCATTTCATTTTCATTTCATTTTCATTTCATTTTCATTTCACTTTCATTTCATTTTCATTTCATTTCATTTCATTTTCATTTTCATTTTCATTTTCATTTCATTTTCATTTCATTTTCATTTCATTTTCATTTCATTTTCATTTCATTTTCATTTCATTTTCATTTCATTTTCATTTCATTTTCATTTCATTTTCATTTCATTTTCATTTTCATTTCATTTTCATTTTATTTCATTTTCATTTCATTTTCATATCATTTTCATTTCATTTTCATTTCATTTTCATTTTCATTTCATTTCATTTTCATTTCATTTTCATTTTCATTTTCATTTCATTTTCATTTCATTTTCATTTCATTTTCATTTCATTTTCATTTCATTTTCATTTCATTTTCATTTCATTTTCATTTCATTTTCATTTCATTTTCATTTCATTTTCATTTCATTTTCATTTCATTTTCATTTCATTTTCATTTCATTTTCATTTCATTTTCTTTTCATTTCATTTTCATTTCATTTTTATTTCATTTCATTTTCATTTCATTTTCATTTCAATCTCATTTCACATTCATTTCATTTTCATTTCGTTTCATTTCATTTCATTTCATATTCATTTAATTTGCATTTCATTTCATTTTCATTTCATTTCGATTCATTTCATTTCATTTCATTTCTTTCTTTTAGTTTTTATTTTCATTTCATTTTCATTTTAATTTTAATTTCATTTTCCTTTCATTTCATTTCATTTCATTTCATTTCGATTCATTTCATTTATTTTTATTTTTATTTTCATTACATTTGATTTTCATTGCATTTCATTTATTAAGTCCATATTTACTAAACCTTACCTAAAATTTTATACTCTCGCTGCATTTGCAAGTAGGCCAATAATAATTTTCTTTTCAAAATTTAGCCTTCAATTTAATTTAAAAAACAAACGCGCGCTTGATAGACCCTGTACCTACGTTTGCATATGTTTTCTCAAAACTTACCTAATGATCTCCTGGTTGTTCGTGTTCGATGTGTCGTTGATAGATTGTTGAAATTGACATTTGTACCGTGGTTTGTAACGCTAAGTGAAGCTGTGAAGCTTTTGTACGTGTAACTGAGTATGTGGGACTCCACGCGCGTGGGAATAATATAGATAGCACATTTTAAATGCGCCAGATTGACGACTCGACTCTTGTATCAAAGGGATTACAAATGGACAAGATAGGCTGGCTCACGGAATTAATTTGTTGTTCCATTTTTTAGCTTGGCTTTAAGGTTACTTTTTAGAGCTTTCAATTGATTTTGTTCGATATTCGTTATAAGCCTGTTAAATAAGAGCGCCGCAGGCAAGATTACCACTTGGCTTTGATAAGCAGTCGACAAAAGCATGACTGGAGCAATCTGTATAAATCAGATCTAAAACTGCTGCTCTTTGTAGAGACCTACTTAAGTGAGTATCTCCTACGAACGGCAAGGGTTTTTTGAAGCGCTTTTGTCATGAAAGAAATAGAGGAGGAGGCTTTGCTATTACCTACCAAGAGGTGACCGCTGTAAGCAACATCTTTTCTATCATTTGCTGTTTCATGCCTAGTATTGATCTCGAATACGGGTCTACTGAATTCTACCAATTCGTTTCCCTCACCTTTATTTCCCTCACATTTTTTTAATTTAATTTATTTTTCTAATAAAACAGATGGATTACGCATTTTGCCAAAGTAAGCATTTAAAAATAGTTTAATATTTTTTACTAGTTCTCTGTGTCTTCTATTCGTCTTATTTATGTGAGTATGTGTATGTGTATGTGTATCTTAAATGCCACCAATCATCCATCAATGAACTGGGTCAGACTTGTTGACAATTTGTCATCTAATCCTTTTGTGACAACTACAACGATTTTATCTTAACACTCAGCCTTGAATGTTAATTATGGCTACACAAATAACACCTACAACAATCAAATACATAACAGCTAGAGTAGCAACTACAACAACAAAAAGAGAAGAAACACAATGACAGCAACAACAATTGCAGGCTATATTTTAAAATCGATTTGTCAGCAGCAGATTGACATTTTTTCACAATTAGTGAGACAATTCCCGTTGATTTGGAAAGCCCACACACGGGTTGGAGTATTTTTTGCCCCCACCAATTAGTTGCAACAAGCATTAAAAGTAAATGGGAATTTACAACAAGAATTTATAATAACAAAAACATGGAACGATTTTGCGATAAGAAAAAAATATTCTGAAACAACTAATATCGGGTGTGTCTTTTCGCTGCATGAGAGCTTTTGATATCGATAATTATGGTTTGACAACAGAGAACGGTACACTGTGTTGACAGTAAGGTTTGACATGTCTTTGAGAATCATTTAGCGTCAGAACAACGCTTCCTAATTTTAAAAATTTACTTTGAAAAAAACAAAAAAAAAAAAAACTGTTTGCGAAGCCCATAGTGAACTTGCAGAATTATTGGTCCGTATTTCTTTCGAAATGGGGATAAAGCTGACGTTACGCTGAATGACGAGCGCTATCGAGCCATGCTGACTCAATTTTTGACCAACAAGATGGTGCAACTTACCATACAGCGGGCTTAAAAAAATGAAAGAAAAGAACCAAACAGATGGAAAAGGAGGAACGGGCTTTGGATTAGAGGATGAATTTCGCCAGGTAAGTGATATTTAAACCCGCAATATAGGCAGATGTAGCAAAAAGTCTAGATGTCTAAGACTTTGCCCAACGGGAGCAGGGCAGCCGAGAAGAAAATGCTAAGATGATTCCAACTCATCCTCCAGACAGCTCCTGCAGAAAGAACTTGAAGCAATTCCAAGCCTTACCGCATGAACATCTAATGGACCACTAGAGTGTTCGTAGCTTAAGTCTAGCTTAGGGCTCGAACACCTCAATCTGATTTCGCCGCGTGCAGTGACAATTTTCCCTGCGATGTGCACGTGTACTACATTCAGCATAGCGTTAAGCGCTAGAGCGGGAGTGGTCCGAAGCGTCCCCCTGATTCTAATGAGGGCAGACCTTTTGACCCTCTCCAGCTTCTTAACAGATGCCGTCCTTTCCAGCGAGTTCCACCAGACAGGGACTGCGTGGCCTCGACAAAACTGAGTCTTGCGTTGGTTTCATTAATCTATTTTGATTTCTGGCAGGGTAGGTGATTAGCCTGCCGCTACAAGTCCTAAGTAGTAGGAATGCCCACCTGCCGTTCATTGGGAACAACGTCTTCTTACTGCTTGAAGCGCCATCAGTGTTTCACATTTTTCTGTTAAAAGGATCACACAGATGGTTGAGGACTTCGCTAAATTTGGTGTGTCTGCGTTATTACCGCGATTGCCCGCTTCCTCTTGCTGGCGCCACTGATGCAATGTGTAACTGTGTCTGTTTCTTTGTTTTTTGCTTGTTGTAGCAGCCACAATGCAAGTAATGCGCTGACATTTGTGCGGGAGTAAAGATTGGAAGGATAAGGTTTTTGGGGTTGAGGAATTGAATTATTTTTTTTTTTTTAAGAAACTAGGAAAGTAGGAAAGTTTGGAATAGTACGAGGACCGTGCTCTACGTGGGATTCGAACCTACAACCTCTGGGATGGCAGGCTAGTGCACTTACGCTAGACTACCAAGGCCGCCATTGAATACATACGGTCATATTTATTGGGAAAAGTAGTCAAAAATTGGACAGGAATTGAAAAAATAGGCCATGTAGTTCGTAGCCGTGGTGGACATATGTTGGATATTATATTCAATAAATAAATGCCATCTTACAGAATATAATAAAAAACAAACTCATTCGTCTTTGAAGAAATATGGGACAATGATTCCTCCAGCCACTGATTCCATAGGCCACACCAAACGGTTGGTTTCAGTGGATGTAATGGCTGTTCTTGAATAGCTTCGGGTTGCTTTTCAACCCAAATATGGCAATTTTGCTTATTGACGTGGCTGTTAAGTCGAAAATGGGCCTCATTGCTGAACAGCCTTGATACCATAAGTTGGGCTGAGCTGACGATGAGCACTTTTCACAGAGCTTGGATTTTCGTATGGTACGATTTGCAAACGTTGTTGAGGCGTAAGTTCTTCTATGATGAAATGTCAATGAATACTGAAAAAAGTTATGCATTTAGTTTGACAGTAGTCATGCGTGATCTGTGAAAAAAACTTATTGAAAAAAGTATCTCCTATCTGATCACCCTTTATATTAATCCTTCGGGTAGCTAAAGTAGTTTCCACTCTTACAACAAGCAAATATTTGCTCCCCCTCTCTGTTGGACGTTTACTTCAAAATGATTTTTCTCGCAAAAATCTATATTCTTCTACCCGTGTGTGTAAACTAGAAATAAGATTTTCATTCGGTATCATCGGTGCAAATTTTCCATCGCCGCTTATTACGCATATAACAAATCCTAATTATCCAATAAATACCGTTTTGCATGTGCACAAACCTCCCCAAATGTACAAAGATGCTTACAACACACATGCAGCGAAATAAACAGACATGCGTGGCATGCAACGCAACATGGACATGATGCGTGGCATGCAACAAGTGTAGTGTAGTGTAGTTTAGTGAGCATTCAAGCGCGTGAATGGCTGTGTTCGCATGTTCGCGCGATAAAAATCAGCAACAAGAAGTGGAATAAATAGTATTTAGAGAAAAAAAGTTGGTGAATAGGAAACGAAAAAAAAAAAAAAAAGAAATGCGTACATACAGCAGCAATGTTGCATGCTACAAACAGACATACAATATAACATAGCAAATGTTTATTGAATGTAGCAACAACAGCTAGCGGCAGGAACAACAGCAACGATTATAATCGAAAGAGCATAGGCAGCAATCAATAAAAATAATATAACATAAACGACGAGGTACAAATGTTGCGTAAACGCATACAGGCATCCCAATGTACTCGTATGCATCTACAGATATTTACAAGTATAAAGGATAAGTAGTAAATTGGCGCGCAAACAGTTGAGCCTAGAAACAGAAGACGTTTTGTTAGCTCCGCAAGAATTTTTTGGAATTCTGTACCTGTTGGCGAAGTACTGGAGTTTGGGCTGCTTGTTTTGCATAGGAGAGTGATACTCTTTGTACTTGTTGCTACTTTAGTTGTTGTTATAATTATTTGTGTTGTTAGTCGTTTTGCATGACATTTGCGCATGCGTAATTGCACTTTGTTCATTTCTCCTACGGGTCCTACTAAGTGCAAGTAACAAGAGATTCCAATTAACTTATATACAAACATATGTACATATACAGGGAGCACATGTGTGTATGATACAGGCTAAATAGCGTCACAAAACACTGACAGCCGTCTATCGGCTAAGTGCTTTGCTGCCTCTTTCGTTATAGCAGGACTAGTCTACGTAGCCATTTTGGCGAAAGAAATCTAGAGAGTATATTTAAGGCTATCCGAGAGCGACGGTAGAGCAAGCCGTAAAAATATTGCAGAAGAAGAAAGGCTTCATTCGATCGCCTTCTGGCAAGGCCGGTGGACCATAACAGAGAAATATAGATATACGCATGGGCTAATACGCGTTCTTACGACATGGTTAGAAAGCAACCACGTGAAAACAAACTTACATCTAACCCAATTTGTTTCAGGGCATGGAGTGATTCCAAAATACTTCCATAGATTCGGCCATGACAGTTCCCCAAACTGCCCAATCTGCAAGGAGACGGAAGAAGACGCTGAGCACGAAACCCGTGGTATATTAAACGGAGAAAATCGTATAGATTTTATGCTAAAATCGGACGATAACTCGAAGCGAATCTGCGCGCATGCAAAATATATCCACAATGATCTAAGACGCGCGAAGGTTCGTAGACGAAATAACTACCGTTCCGTAACCAGCTCCGTGAGGTAATTCCTTTTTCGACAGTTCCCCGGGGGAGTGGTAGATGGTGTTTAGTACGTAGGTGTAGCTGTGAGGCTACAAGTCCTGCATACTGCCATGCCGGTATAGCAGTACTCAAGAGAGTTTCCTCTTCACGAGCGTTATCTCGGGTCCGGCACTCGAACTGTAACCAACTTCAGGCCGGTCGCGCATCAGCTATCAGTTAGTTGGCTGAATGACAGTCCAGAGTATTGTTTACTGGCGCGCAGAAGCACTTTGCCGAGAGTAAACGTGAAAAATAAAATCAGTAATGGATCTGAAACGTAATAGGGTGATTGCATTACAAGGGTTTTCCAGTAACAGGTGTTATTTCAATACATAAAAGGCTACCGAGAGATGATTAACGATTTTTATGGCCGGAATTGGATGGTATTGAAATGGAGACCGTTTATTTTCAACAAGACGGCCACACAAGCAACGAAACCATTGATATTTTACGAGAAAAGTTTCCGGTCTGTGTTATCTCTCGAAGAGGTGATCACAATTGGTCACCGAGATCTTTTGATTTAACACCTTGTGACTTTTTTCCTTGGGGCTACGTGAAAGATAAAGGTCTACGCCAAGAGCCCAGTGTCGATTCAAGACCGCAAAGATGGAATTCATTTCGGTTATGGAAAATTTCATGAAAAGGATATAGTCCTGTAAGCGTGGTCGTGGTGATCATTTGCCTGATGTTATTTTCCTCTATTAACGGCATACCTTCCTCTTTATAAGGAAATAAACATTCGATCATTTATATAAAAAAAAGTATTTCTCTTTGAATATCACCTCTTATTGGAAAATCGTACATTTGTCTGGAAAATCACAACCAGCGGTTGTTCGTGAGCTCGAACACCTTAAAGTAAATAAGGTTTTGTTTATCGCACAATTACTCATTACAAGATACTGGGAACGTCATGGAGGTGGTCATCAAAAGACTGCAAGCGACTTGAGCGAAATCACCGACGAAGGGCCAATTAAATGGCGAAAGAACTGAAAATATCTGACCGTAGCATCCACCGCATACTGAAAAATGATCTCAAATTTAGGCCTTACAATATCCAAAAGGTGTGTGATCTCACACCAAAGCAGCAAGAAGTGAGACTTGAGAGAGCGAAGGAGTTGCTGCGCTTGACCGAAAGCTGTCAATTTCCATGTTCCCAACATTGTGTTTTCTGACGAGAAAAATTTGTAGATTGAGCAATTCGTAAACTCCCAAAACAATAGGGCTTATTTGAGAATTTGAGTCATCGATTGGCCACCAGCAGATAGCACCCGCCACAAGTAATGGCTTCGGCCGCTGCAACCGTAGATGGGCGCTCTCCAATCGTTTTCATTGAGTATGGCGTCAAGGTAAATACGAAATATTATCGGGAAAGTATTCTGGAGGTTGCCTTGAAATCGTGGGCAGACAAACATTTCGGTGGCAGACCATGGACGTTTCAACAGGACTCAGCACCGTCTCACAAAGTTCGAGTGAACCAAGAATGGCTAAAAAAGAACGTTCCGAGCCTTATAACATCCACACAATAGCTCCCAAATTCACGGAGAGCATGGTCCGAGCTAAAAGATTTACCAGTCTCGAGGCGCTGAAAAGAGCCATTGCCCGCGAGTGGACCTGAAGGTCGCATTCGGAAAGCGTGCGATTCGTTTCTGGACCGTCTGAAGGTCATAGTCAAGGCAAAAGTTGGTCATATCAAGCAAAAGTAAATTAATTCTTAGTTTTGTATAATTTTTAGACATTTTTACTTTGAATTGAATAAAAGTAATTTTCCAAATTGCATGTATGGCCTCTTTAATTGCTAACACTTCGAGTGAAGGATTTTTCCAATACGTTTTGGATTTTAGTTTCAAGTTCTGTATTCATATTTCGTATATTCTATATTCTCATTCTGATTCTATATTTTATTTTCTATATTCAATATCTAATACTGATTATGCAAATATTTATGTACATTTTTTAAAACGACGTCTCATCTTTCTAGTTCCACATCAGCAACCCATTTCTAAATCAAAACAAAACAATTCAGCGACGAGATCACAGAGATCAGTGTGATCAATGGCAATATTTGCTATTATCATTGTGTTGTTGTTGGCTAAAATTGAGTGCAACTAAAGTGCAGCATATTTGTATTTACAATCCACACATTTATGTGTGTGTCTGTGTGGACGTTGTATGAATGCATTATTATTGCTGCCGCTGCTGCTGCTGCCTGCTTGCATTCACAGTGCGGTCAAAGTCAAAGTGAAACTCACGACGATCGACGACGATCAACAAACGCTAAGGCGCGACACACATCACGCCACACGAATCTCATCATTCACATCATCACATCACATGCCACACATACCAGAGACACGTGCACACACACACACACAAACACATGTCGGTTCGTTGTTTAGAAATGATTCGCTTTGGCTGATTATGTTGTTGCTTTGCGCTGTGATCAAACACGGATTGGAGGAGCTTCTCGATCGTAGCGATCACGTCGCCACAGATGAACGCGTTGATCGTGTGAGTGTGACCTACACGACGAAATTTGTAGCAACTGACCTCATAATCTGCCATAGCCTAGTAATGCAGCTTCTACTAGGCCAACAAAACTATAAGTGGTGGTGTATGGGCAATCGATAGTGCGCGCTCGGACGATCGAAGCGGCAAATGGGTAAACGAAAGGTGAAAAACAAAAATAATATTACTGTTTTGCAACGCGACACACTGTATGCGCTGCATGCAGCACGTTGATCACTCTACCGAACTTGTTGAACTTCAAATTGTGTTGCATTTCAAATTTTGTGCGCAAAAGTTCATGCGCGGAAAATTTTCAATGTGTGTTTGACTGTCAAGTGATCTCGCGCACAACCGAAGAATTGGTGGAAAAAATTTTTGCAACAGAGAAATAAATGGGAAACAACTTAAATTATGCATTACCAATGCGGGTGTCGAAAGCCAAAGTGCAGCGATCAACAACGATGAGGTTCAACGGGTAGTCACCTACACATCTATACGCATACACACACAAACATACACATGCATAAGTATATGCGCTCGAGAGATTAGTGAATCGATGATCGACAGTAGATCAAGTGTAGGATCAATTGGAGATCACTTGCCGATTGAGGGAAGATCACTTGAACTCAGCTTGCATAGCTCGCGCGCATCCTTCTTAGCTCACCTGAAACGGGCTATGAAGGGCAGCTTGAGTACTGATCATGGTGCAGCAACAAGTGCAGAGCTATAACCTGTATGCGCCGACCACTACACTAACATACTACAATAATATCTGTAGGTATATTTTTGTTAAGTTTTTCTTTTAGGTTTTTTTTTTCTTATTTCCTTACAATTTCATAATTTTTCGGTCACATCACAAATTATGTGCGCGATCCTCGTTTCGAACCGTTGATCTGACATCCCAATGACCGCCAACGTTCGCTTACATGCTTATTGAGTTATTTGTGTGTGAACGCGTAGCGTGTGAGTTGAGCGATCGATCAGCCATTTGATCCAGCGCACAAGCGCCCAAGCGCAGTCTGCAAGCTGTAAGTTTGCTCAACTACTTAGTACGTTCTGTGAGTGCTTACAAGCTTCGAACGTAGAGAATCAATTGATCCAACTATTTTATAGTTGCTCAATGCCGCTGATCCTCTGCTGAATACCATAGAGCTGCACGTTCAAAAGCAGCAACAATCAAAGGGGCGCAAACGAGTGCTTAGTTGCAAGCTTATTGAGCTCAATGTTGTTATTGTTATTAATATGACTGCTGCCACTCTTGCTGTTGTTGTTATTGATATTCTTTATGTTGTTTTTGTTATTATCGCTATTTTGTTATTGTTTTTGTCTTTGTTGTAACGATGCGCACGTTCGCATCGCAACGCTATTGATCAGGTCAGCTAATAAGGTTAAGCGCTTAGTTTTCCATTATTATATGCTTGTTTGCTATTCTTCGTTTTTTATACATTTTTTTATACATTTTTTTATTGTTTTATATGTGCATATTTCTCGTTTTTCACCCATACTGCAACTAGCTATTTGGTTTTCTTGCCCTCTATGCATCTCGCTGGTGATCTACCGTGGCGTACCTTTGCGCATGCGCGCATGTAAATTATTGTAAATAACCGATAGCAATTTGCAATATTTTTTAGAATAGTAATTAGCGTATTATGTGGGGTAGAATTTCCCACTGCTTTGCATATTTCATTATGATAAATTATAAAAATTTTTGCTTAGGTATTGTTTTTACCTTTGCTTTTTATTCGCGATTAGCGAATTTGCCATGGCAGCGTGGCGAGTAGTGCGCGAAGTATAAGCGTTGAGTTGTGTGAAGCGTAAAATTTCACTGAGTTAATCTTAAAAAACGGGTAAACCAAATTTTATTTCTCAGGAATAATTTTATATTTCGTGAGAATTGCAAAATTCGATAATTTTCTCTTAATCACTTGGCGATCTCCAACCAAAATTGAAGGGCTCCAAATCGTACCACATTCACAGAAGCAAACTTAATATAAGGATGTTCTGTTAATTATGATTCCATGTGGATTACATTACATAAAATTACCTTTTCTAAGCGTACCGCTGTTAGTGACACCTCTCATCACATATCTAGCACGCCCCTATTATGTGTAAGTGAAGCTGAAGACTTGACTTACTTTTGCTAGCCATACAAATTTTATTATTACCAAAACTAAAGCCATGCTTACTTAAATGATAGTAATAAGTATTACTATGCTATGGGGGAAATGGCAACTATTTTCCAAACGGAAATTTTTGCTATCCTCAAAGTAGGTGAATGGATAATCGAGAGGAGATGGAGCGCGAAAAAGATTAGAGTTTTCAGTGACAGTCAGGCTGCACTGAAGGCTTTGGAGAACGCGAAGCAAATCTCAAAGATTGCTCAATAATGCAAGAAGCAGCTTAGTTCTGTCGCAAGACAGGACAGGCTTGTACTTATATGGATTCCAGGACACTCCGGAGTTCAAGGAAACGAAATTGCTGATGAATTGGCGAACCGTGGATCAGCGGTTCCTCCACAAGGGTCAGAGCCAATAATCGGCATCAGTTCCGCAGGAATCATAAATTGGATCAGCGATTATGTATTCAATTTACATAAGGAGCGATGGTCCGGTCTAGAAAGCTACAGAACTGCAAAATGTTTTGTGACAAGTCCGAACAGAAAACTGTCAAACTTTCTACTAAAACTTAGAAGGAAAGACATTCGGTTGATGGTCGGCATCATTACAGGACACAACCCATGGGGTCAGCATATGACCACCATTGGAATCATCGAGGACCCAATGTGCCTGTCTTGCTTGGAGGAGGCGGATAGCATTGAGCACTTTTTCTGTGAGTGTCCTGCCTTTGCTAGAGCAAGACTACGAGTATTGGGTTCCGATGTCATGAGAATGAGTAATGTTCGTTCTCTAAAACTGGAGGGTACTTAAAGATTTGCCAAAAAATCTGGAAAATTCTCCCAGGACTAACTATCTCTATCTCTGTCTCTATTCTTTACTATCTCTTTCGGTGATACTTTTCTCATTCCCTCCTTCACTATCTACCCCCTTTACAGAGCTTTAAATACAATGGGCTTTTTAGCCTGAGTGTTTTAGGAGCCACCAAAAATGTCCTGGTGCTCCTTGGCTCGACCTTTTCAAATTTCAATTTCAAAGGTAAATATTAAAAATCTAGAAGCAGAAATCTTCTAAAGTACATTTTATGCTCTCCGAATTACATATGACATTTTCTTAAATACCTCTAACAGATTTCAACGGATAACTAACTATTAAAAACTGCATTTAATACTTTCTAAAATATAATTGACTATTCTGAAATATATTTTATGATTTCTGGAGTGCGGCGGTACTATAGAAAAAGATGTAAAGACGCACAGCTTTGCTACGTCTGCATTTTCCTACAAAGTAAGCCCATGGAAATTATCTCTGCTGCTTGTACTGCATACACATGGATTTAGCAGAATTCCACTGCTCATTTGCACTCTCCTGCCTGCAACAATTTGTTACTCGATATGCACAAAAGCGAATTTTACCCGATCCTTATCAGCTCATCCATCCCCTTCGCCTTTGCTATACGAGTATGCTCACTCGCATCTGCGATATTCCCACCACAACCAATATTTCATAATTAAAATTTTGTTTATTTTCAATTGCCTTTCATGACACTTTCCACAGCCGCGCTAACCATTTAATCCATTTGATTATTGCACACACACCTCAATTAATTGCAATACAAATATGCGAATCTCATTCGGCGAATGTACAAATTTACCTTCAACAGCCATTCAATTAGTTCGCTCAAAATATGTGTAACATTTAAATGCTAAAGTTAGCATTATATGATTTTTTTTCAGACTTGGTATCACAGTGAAATCCGGCAGGCAACAACAATTGTGATTGGAGTAATCGCGAAATCGTTGAGGTAACTGCATTTGAGGTAGCTGATGGAGCCGGAATAGGACTCCCGCTATGCGTTGTCGTTGGTAATTGTCAAAACGTGCCATCAAAAGCCGTAATATTGAGTATTTTATATGTATACATGTGTATGTTGTCGCAGTCTATGCACTCGTATGGGTAGCTGATCTGCTCGACTGCTCCGATCTTCTTGTCGTCAGCCCATATCAGTCCATAGACGTACGCACTGCACTGCAATCGTGCACAAATCACCAATGCACATCACAGTCAAATCACATCAAAACATCGCATATGCAGACAAAGAGCCCAACACGCAACAACAACAACACCAAGTACTACGAGCACTACTTATGCACACATCTTCGTGCTGCGAATACTCTTTTGCCAAGTTCATGACCATGACAGGGAAACTATTCGAGATTGTCGCTTGGAGCGCCTTATGAGCGAAAATATTTCCTTATGATTTTTTAAACGTAGTTGCATTAAAGTAGACATGTAACAAATTAAAGGCAGTTTTATGTGGCATACCAAACTTTGGTGTATGCCACTTGCAGCTCTTGAATCCACTCCATAAGAACTGTGCAATTTTTGAGTTTCTGAGTTTTGCTAATACTTTGGGAAAGGAAGGCAGGGAAGTGTTTAGGTGTGCGGTGTGAACACGTGAATAAACATAACGTTAACTGTAACAACAATAACGTGTGGCTTAGTATGTTTCTATGAACTGGAGTAGATACCAAAAATCAAGTGTTAATATCTGTGCTGCGGGATTTTGCTGGGGTTAAGACTCTGTTGATTAACGAAATTACTGCTAGTAAAAATTTAATTCACGGCTAATTTAGAAACTTAATTCACAGCACTTTTTCAAGAGGTGAAAGTACTTTATAGAGACATGCAACAAAAAAAACTGCAACACATCCCTTTCAAAATAATCCCCTCTCGATGAAATACACTTATGCCAACGATTTTTCCAATCCCCGAAGCATGCCAAATAGTCCATTTCCGGTATAGCCATCAGCACCTTCTTCGATTCAGCTTTTATCTCCTCAATCGACTCGAAACGCGTTCCCCGGAGTGGTCTCTTGAGTTTTGGGAATAGCCAGAAGTCACCCGGAGCCAAATCAGGCGAATACGGTGGTTGCGGAACGATATGCGTGGAATTTTTGGCGAAATGGTCACGAAGAACGAGTGCAGTGTGAGACGGTGCATTATCGTGATGCAAAAACCAAGAGTTGTTGGCCCATAATTCTGGTCTTATTAGACGAATTGCTTCACGTAAACGACGCATAACGCTCAAATAATATTCCTTATTAACAGTTTGGCCAGGTGGAAGGAATTCATAGTGCACCACACCACGAAAATCGAAAAAACTGTCATCATGACCTATATTTTTGAACGACTTTGACGTGCCCTTTCCGGTCTGGCCTCGCCTTTAGCACGATATTCGCTTGATTGGTCGGTTGTTTTAGAGTCATAAGCATAAATCCAAGTCTCATCTCCCGTAATGATGCATTTGAGTTTGTCCTGAAAGTCTGAAAGCATTGTTTCACACACATCAACGCGACGACTTTTTTCCAAGAAATTGAGAGTTTTCGGTACCAAACGAGATTTGACTTTTCGTAGGCCCAAATGGTCTTTCAAAATGGTTTTCACAGATCCTTCTGATATTCCGATCATATCAGTAAGGTCTTTAACAGTCAACCGACGATTTTTGAGCACTAACTCCTTCACTTTATTGACGTGTTGGTCATCTGTTGACGTCGATGGTCGTCCGGAGCGCTCCAAGTCATCAACACGTTCTCGACCCTCTTTGAAGTCTTTGTACCACTTATAAACATTTTTCTGCGACATGGTCGAATCATCAAATGCCTTCTGCAACATTCTAAACGTTTCCGCAGCCGAAATTTCATTCCGCAAACAAAATTTGATGACACTTCTCTGCTCAATCAAATCAGACATTGTAAAAATCGAAAAATGCACTCTTGGTCGTTTGGTAAACACAAGCGTAAATAACTTACTGATAATGACATTCACATGAAAGTTGGCCCAGATGTTATTAACAGTGCTGCCTACTCATGAAAAAAAACTAGAGCAAAATTTTAATCCCGCGAAGTTTGACTAATAAATTCACCTTACTTTTTGCCCAAAGTTTGTTCCACTAGTTTGTTACAAGCTCGAATGTGCATCTTTGGTATGGACTCCAATTTATACATCTCATTCAAATGGAATTGAAAGGCTATACATAATGAAATTTTATTGGCTTCACTCTACAACCTCTTCATTTCTCTGATCCACTACCACCCTACAATGCTGGATCCATGCTAATGATTCTGGGGTCCCTTGCCAAAAGTCATACCCTTCAGTACTTGATGTCTGTTTTTGATGTTATTTGTGGTTCTGTTAATTGCCCTGAAGTTCTGGAACAGTTTTGATTTGAAATTACTAACCAAAGCCACTAAAAGCTATTTCTGAGGTCTAAAAAGAAGAACGTTTCGTGAAGTTCATATAAAAAACTGCTAAATATCGCAGTTACTTCAAGAGCTTCAATTGTCCCTCAGGGCTAACCTTTCTCAATACCTGTATCAGGTATTTTGGTATTTCGAGCATTGTCGTCAATACTTCTAAAATTTGTTTACATATCGGCTTGATTATAAAAGGAAGTAAACTTAAAATTTAAAAACCAATTTTATTATTTTTAGATTTATTTCATGTTGAGAATTAAGGTGTGCATTTCAATATTTAATAAAAGATGACAAATTATTTGAAAAAACTAAATTTTCTTTATTCAACTTTTTGAAAAAGAAAGACATTTTTGCCTAATTTTTTAGAAATACAAGACACAAGATTTTTCTTCCTACATTTTCAAAAATAGCTTAATCTGTACTCAGTATTCTCCTTAATCCCGTAACTGTCGGACACGTACAGTGGGTGGTTTCCGATAATGTAAAACGAAATTTTAATAAAAAATTTATATCCAGGACTACCATTTAGTTTGTCCCAATTTATCGCCAAATCTAGATATAAAATTTCAAACGATAGAGAAAAATGTTTTTAAGGATGTAAGAAGAAATTCCTTTAAAAGGAACAATTTCAAAAAGGATCAAAAGGATCAAAGGTTAAGTACAAAATATCAATCAAGTTTGAAAATTATTATTATTGAAAGAAGTTTGAGAAAATTTTGCTAATCGCATAGTTGCTCGAAATCCTGCACTGGTTCCAATTTTTAGTTAATGAGTAGATACACTCAAACATTATTTGAAAATTTCATCATCAGGATGTATATGTATATTCCGAATATCTGACGATTTCCTTCAGTTTTCGGCTGCCCGAGCACTAGGACACTACCGCTCAGGCTGAACTGATGGCAATGATGAAAGCCGTGCCATTTGGTAGAGTGGGATGCGATTCTTGGACATTTTTACTGATAGCAAGGCGGTCACCAAGGTAGCCAAAAACGCCGCATATCTCTTAACGAGCTGACGGAGTGATTTCACGCCTTAGAGGATGGCCCATGCCGTGCTCTATCCAGATGTAGGTTTACCATTTTAGGTAGACAATTCTTCAATGAATTGGAAGATCTCTGTATTGTTGAAATCAGGCATCAACTCAAATTTTTGAAAAGTACATTCTGGTTTTTTAAGGAGATAAGTTCCCCACGCGACATCACAATGGGCTATGAGCCTGAGTGTGTCCCACAGTGGATAGCCGCTTCGACCTAGCCTAGCATAAAATACCCGATTTTTAGAGAATAAAATTAATATAACTGATTTAAAATCAAAACGTGGCATTAACTATGTTGAGTTAGGTTATAGTGGCAGTCGGTCTGCACGACCAACTCACTTAGACCTTAGAGGCCCGTTGTGATACCACTGTGCTGCACAGTAAACCCCATTTACTTTCCTTCGTTGAACCATTTTGTGGCTCTTATGAAACCTAGAATTGATCCCAACCCCACGCCAGACAGCTCAGTAAGAGAATTGAAAAAGTATTTACCTAGACAACCTGGTCTGATTTTAACTAGGCCTGTTTTTTCCTCTTCCTCATCTCTGCAGCTTCTGAAATATTCATGGGAGAAAACTCCTAGTCTCGAGGAATGCCTGCCAAATAGCCAATGACCGGTTACACAAGCCACGACCTCTCTTGAGAGTCTAAGCAATTGCTTTGCCGTTTTATTGTGCGACCTTACTAGCCTAGCTGTTACACATGTGTCTTCATCTCTCCATGACCTATTGGCCTCTTGGATAATGTTGTTTCTTATTATTCGTTTACTCGTGGCCAAAGGTATTCTAATGGTACTTTTATCACTGAACAGTTGAAGAGCAGTACCTTTTCTGGCTAGCTCATCAGCTTTACAGTTTCCCTCAATATATCTGTGCCCCGGAACAGGGCTGCCCGGCATTCCTGTGCAACTTTCGATCTTCGTACAAGCGCATTCATTGATTCGATGGCCGCCTAGCTATCCGAGAATATATTTATAGTCGTTTTTGTTATGGCAGGCGTATTTAGATATGTAGCCACTTCTTTTATAGCTTGAACCTCTGCCTGATAGACGCTGCAGTAGTTGAACGCTGGTAGTTGAACGGATAGTTCCAGTCCTAATTCCTTCGAGAAGACTTTATAACCAACCTTATCGTCTAGCTTAGAACCATCAACCTTTTTACTTTATATAAACAATTTTTTTCCCCCTTCTCCATGGCCTTGGTGTCTGCAAGTTTATCGATGGTATGGTGAATTCAATCGTGGTCGTAAGTTCACTCCAAGACGAATTTCGTGAAGGTCGTCCAAAATCAGTTGTTGTTCCGAAAACCATTGATGCTGTGCGCGAACTGATATTGCAAGATCTTCATGTGACCTATCGTGAGAGAGACAATCTTAGGCATTAGTGGGACCAGCATACAGTCAATATTGCATAAACATTTGACTGTCAAAAAAATTTGTTCGCGTTGGATCCCACACTATTTTTCAATCGCTCAAAAAAAGGCTTGTGTCGATTGGTCGAAAGAAATGCTCAAAAAATACGATCGCGGGGCTTCGAAACACGTCTATGATATCGTGACAGGTGATGAATCATGGATTTACGCGTATGAGCCCGAAAGTAAACAGCAGTCGACTGTATGGGTGTTTCAAGATGAGCCAAATCCAACAAAAGTTGTTCGCGCACGAAGCACTTCCAAGCAAATGGTCGCCTGTTTTTTCGGAAAAACTGGGCATGTCGCAACCGTACCACTAGAACAACGCAGAACAGTAAATTCTGAATGGTACGCAACCATTTGTTTGCCAGTTGTCTTCCATAAAATTAGGAAAACCAATCGCCAAAGAGGGATCACTCTTCACCAGGACAATGCGAGCTCTCACACATCGGCTCAAACAACTGCATTTTTGAGCACCCAAAACATCGAATTAATGTGTCATCCGCCGTATAGTCCTGACTTGGCAACGAATGACTTCTTTTTATTCCCGTACGTAAAAAAACAAACTGAGAGGTCAACGTTTTTCGACACCTGAAGAAGCGGTTGCGGCATTCAGAATGCACGTTTTGGAGGTACCTCATTCAGAGTGGCAAAAGTGCTTCGCATGCAAAAGTGTATAGATCTTCATGGAGAATATTTTGAAAAACAAAAAAGTGATTTTCGATGATTAAAATTTGTTTTTGTTTTCTAATCCCGACATATAAAGGCACCCCTCGTAATAGAAAATACATCACTTATAAATATGTTTATACGCCACATTGCAAAATTAATAATTCAACTTTGTTTTGTTTGAATATCTTTTTTATTATTGAAAAATCTTTGAGTGATGGAAATCTTTATTTTGACTTATACGCGCTATACTGCTTGTCTGTGTTTTTACTGCAGCTGTCTAGTTCCCAAGTGTGAAATATAATTGACATTCGATGCCTTTTGCAAAAATTATAATTTTTCCAACAGGGTTATGGATTTTGCGCCACCTTGTATCTACTTGAAATTCACCCTAGCGGTCTTAAACTTTTGCGCAAGGCTGCGCAAATATATACTGTAACTTTATTCAGTAGACAGTAATAAATAAATGAACCGCATTCATTTTCGGCGATTACTTTTAAAATTCTACATTTTCAACAATACCTAGACTGCAGCCTCCAACGTAGCCTCCTACCCACGCACTCATTATCAAGCAAGCACTACTACCTCACTAGGCGAATTTTACCTAAATTGGGTAGCCGTTTAATTTACTTTTCTTGCTGCCATAGTTTTTTATAATCAATTTCGCTGTATAAGCATTCAGGTAAATCTTCAATTAGCGCTGCAATAAAATGCGCCGCCGCAGCGTGTGAAGCGCCGTTGGTATTTATTATTTAGAGATTTCGTTGTTTTTTTCTCGCTACACAATAAAAAAATACAGTTATAAAATGATAAAATCAGAGTCCAGAAACCAGCCCACAGTGGGCACAGCAACAGCCGCAGCGACATATATGTAACGGCAATGCAGAAAGTCCCTCCCCGACTACAGTGCCAACAGTGCAGGTTGGCCAAAGATGCATCCAATCAACGCGTTGAGCGCTTCGCTAGTCGCTGCAGTTTGTTGTAGTGGAGTAGTTTTGTGGGAGCAGTAAAGTTGGTTGTTGGTGAGGGGTTAAGTTGGTGGGAGGTGCCGGCGTTTTTTATTTGTTTTTGTTATGAAACAGCGACTGATTACGTATTTGTTTTGCTTTATTTATTTTATTGCATCGCTAGTTTTTGCAGGCAGTTGGAAAATACGTTTTTCTAGCAACCTAATGCGTATTTTCGATATTTTTTTGCGCGCGATTTCAATTGCAAATTTTCTCCTATTTTGTTTGCATGTTTTATTTTCTTGCTTTTTTTACTGCTTGTCAGTCCAGTTCAACGCCATTAGCGCTGCAGTGCGAATTTCATTATGAGTGCAATTCATTTCGGATTTTAGTTTGGTCGCCGACACCACCAACGATTGCATTTTGCGTCGAAGACATGCATTTCTGGGTAGGAGTGTGTGTGTGCGTAAATGTGTTTATTTATATGTATATGTAGGTGCGAACTTGTAAATAAATGCCTGAATGTTATCTAAGATGTTTTAAAGGCACATTTGCACATATCTGAAAGTGATAATTTTTGTTAAATATTATAAGGAGGTGATTGGTGCGAGGCTGCGCCAGAGCAAATGGGAAAATTTTACATTTTATTTATACATATATACAAGTTGGCGCAAAATTAATCACCCTATGTGAAGATTTATAATTTTTGCAAATGGCATCGTCGGTTAATCATATTTGACACTTATGAACCAGGCAGCTGCTGTATACAAAGAGACAATCGATGGAGCGCGTAAAGGTCCGAATACAAATTTCCATCACTCAAAGGCGGGCGACGTAGCAGAATGAATTCGTGTGCGACTACCGGTCGGCTTTACATAACTTCGAGTCTCTGTGCCTGAAACAGTAAATTATAGATCAAGTTTTTTCTAATAGCGGTCGCTCCTCAGCAGGCAATGTTTATTTCTGTCATGAAAGAGCTCCTCATAAAAACCTTAAGCCAAATGAAATGACTCAGTCAGAGTCGGCTTAAAACTATAGGTCCCTCCATTTTGTGAAACAACATCAAGAAGTAAATTACAAATAGGAGGAAGAGCTCGGCCAAGAAGAGTACACGCCAATTATTTATTTTTATTCTTGTATCAGTCAAAGTCATTTGTTTTCTTTTTTTGTTAAAAAAATTATTCAAAAGTAAAATTGGAAGATTAATTTTGCTCCTCCGTGCACAACTAAAGTGGCCTCGGTAGTCTAGCGTAAGTGCACTAGCTTGCCATCCCAGAGGTTGTGCGTTCGAATCCTACGTAAAGCACGGTCCTCGCACTTTTCCAAATTTACCTACTTTCCCCGGTTCTATAGGGTGGGCCATGTAAAATTTGCTTTTTGAATCGGCTATAAAAAAAAACTAATCAATATTTTTTTAAACTTTGTTTTTTATTTTGAAGAATGAACATTGTCATTTATGAATGAAAAATAAAAACGTTCAAATGAAATAAAATGACTGCCACGCCTGGCCTTACAGTAGGCCATTCGATCAACCCAATTTTTAAGCACATTTTCGATTGTTTTGGCTCCAATTTCATGAATGGCAACTTCGAGGATGGTTCCATGTGTAGAAGTCCACGCAAGTGGGGAAAGTTACTGATCGCCATTCACTTGGGAATGGCCAGGACGATTCTTCTGCATATGGTTCAAGCAGCTCACAACGGCCGGGATTAGCCTACGTATCCTCTGGGTAGCTTCCGAACACCCGTTCGGGAGTGAGCTAACGTGAGAAGGCGAAACATTCCAGGATAGCTGGTTGTGCGTTAGGTTTGGGACCCGCCACTTAAAAATCCCCCCCAATGAAAAGTTTGAAAAAGCCTCGGATGAGACCTCCCTATACTGATGGCGACCCCTGCAAACGAACTAAGGACTATGATTTGAGGGCATGCACCTGGAATGTCCGGTCCCTTAATGGGGAAGGTGCCTCTGCCCGGCTGGTTGATGTCCTCGTGAGAGTAAAGGCTGACATCACTGCCATCCAAGAGATGCGATGGACGGGGCAAGGAAAGAAAACCATAGGACCTTGCGACGTCTACTACAGCTGCCATGTAAAGGAGCGCAAATTCGGTGTCGGATTTGTTGTGGGAGAGAGACTTCGTCACCAAGTACTGTCGTTCACTCCGGTGGACGAGCGTCTCGCAACAATCCGCATCAAAGCCCGTTTTTTTAACATATCGCTAATTTGTGCCACGCCCCGACGGAAGAGAAGGACGATGCGACCAAAGATTCTTTCTATGAGCGCTTGGAACGCTCCTATGAGCGCTGCCCCCGCCACGACATAAAAATCGTGCTTGGCGACTTTAACGCCAGGGTGGGCAAGGAGGGAATTTTTGGTCCCACAGTCGGAAAATTTAGCCTGCACAACGAAACATCCGGTAACGGACAGAGGCTGATCGACTTCGCCGGGGCCCGAAACATGGTAGTCTGCAGCACCAGATTCCAGCATAAGAAGATACACCAAGCCACCTGGCTGTCTCCTGATCGAAAAACACGAAACCAGATCGATCATGTTGTGATAGAGGGAAGACACGCTTCTAGTGTATTAGATGTACGTACGATCCGAGGACCCACCATCGACTCGGATCATTACCTTGTCGCAGCCAAACTGCGCACCCGCTTCTGTGCAGCAAAAAACGTACATCTACCTACGCAAAGAATGTTCGACATCGAAAAGCTGCAATCACAACAGACAGCCAGAAGATTCGCCACTCGACTCTCACTCCTGCGGCTACGTTGGCTGGGTCATGTCGTCCGAATGGATACAAACGCTCCGGCTTTGAAAGTATTCGATGCGGTACCAGCTGGTGGTAGCAGAGGAAGAGGGCGGCCTCCTCTGCGTTGGAAAGATCAGGTGGAGAAGGACTTGGCTTCACTTGGTGTGTCCAACTGGCGCCGGTTAGCACGAGAAAGAAACGACTGGCGCGCTTTGTTAAACTCGGCCAAAATCGCGTAAGCGGTTATAGCGCCAATTAAGAAGAAGAGAATTTCGATTTCATGTTTTAAAGCATCAATCGTCTCTGGAAGGTTCGCATAGCATTTGACCTTAACGGCTCCCCACAAAAAATAGTCCAACGGGCTTAAATCACAGCTCCGAGGCGGCCAATTGATATCGGAATTTCGGCTGATTATTCGGTTTTCAAAAACGGTAGCCAAAAGTTCGAGTGTAACTTTGGCAGTGTGACAAGTTGCACCGTCCTGTTGAAACCCAATGTCGTCCATGTGATCCTCTTCAATTTTTGGAAACAAAAGCTCGTTGAGCATGTCACGGTAACGCTCGCCATTTACTGTAACCGCGGCTCCTCGCTCATTTTCGAAAAAAAAATGGCCCGATGATGCCGCCAGACCAAAAAACGCACCAAACAATGACTCGTTGTGGATGCATTTGCTTCTCTACAGTAACGTGCTTATTGACGTAGCCACCGATGTGAAAATCAGAAAAGAAGAAGAAGACTCACCACTTTGGAAATAGATTTTCAATATTTTCCAATTTTGTTCAAGCATATAGCGTCCTATTTCGTCAATGTCAAGCCTTTAAGTAAACTATGAACACATTTGACATGTCATTTGTGTTACCATTCTCAAAAAAATAGGTAGTTCAAGAAGGAAACGCTATATGGCCCACTCTGTAAAAAATCTCATTCCTCAAACCTAATCCTTTCCATCCTTACTCCAGCACAAAATTCAGCGCAGGTTTTGGAGTGTGGCTGCTAAAACGAGAAAGAACAAGGAAGAACTCACAGAGACACACTTCATCAGTGACACCAGTAAAGGAAGCTGGCAATCGCGATAATAGCGCAGTCACACCACTTTAGTGAAGTCTCCAACCATCTGTAGTACGCCAAGTTTCTAGGACATTATCGTCAATTCTTCTAGAAACTCATTTATTTGTGGGCTTGGGTATAATAAGAGATAAATTACAAAAACATTTTATAATTTTAATATTTGTTCAATGTGAAATTTTTGGTATGGAGCTTTTTAAAGTGAAATGTTTTCGGCTTTAGCTTTTCTTTATTTTTTTGTAATAGAATTATTATACGAGCATTTAGAATTGTAGGAGGGAGTGTTTTTCCATTTTTGTAAAAACCCAAAATCATGACATCACCCTAAGGACCACATAAAATTTAATCTCTTTGCGCTGGCTTTCTCTTAATCAGATGCAGATTCTCGATACTCAGACATGGAAACTTATATTGATACCATAATTGCCGAGAATAGATTTCATCTCGCCGCTGGAAAAATGTCACCATCTTCAATGGGTTCCTTGTTGGTATCGTTTCTTAGCTGACGGTATCGTCGTTGACTAAGTAGTTAGTACAACTATTTGAATTAAGGGCGTATAATGAAAAATGATATACTTTTGAATTTTGGCCGATTTTTATTTGATAACTATGCCTCCATGCCACACAAATCGAGAAATTGGGAACCTAAATTGTACATTTTTTTTATATTAGACTCGATTGGTTTGAAGCGGTTGTCTTGTGGGACACACTCAGGATCATAACCCATTGTGATGCCGCGTGGAGAGCTGAAAGAAAACCACTGTGTGCTTTCTCTTAAAATCAGTGTGTGCTTTTCAAAAATCTTAGAATATCTCCTATTTCTGCAGAGCTGTAAACTTCCAATTCGTTAAAAATTATCTGCCTAGAATAGTAAATCTCCGTGTGGATAGAGCAGGACAATGACACAGAAGGTGCAAGATTGTCTCTTCTTCTTCCTCGTCAAGACAACTTCTAGAGAAGTCATGTGCTTGCAACCCATTCTTTGGGCGTGCCTACCGATTAGGCGGTGCCCCGTTATGACTGAAATCAGTGTGCTAAGACTGTGTTTATTTTGGCTTAGCAGAGACTCTGTGCGTTTAGCATTGAGAGCGGCCACAGTAGACGGGCAATTTCGCAGGTGGCTTCAGTACGCAATCTTTCGTTTGCTTTCCTTACGATTTCTTCAAGGATGAGTAGCATGCATGTTTGTAAGAGTATGCCTATGTCATTGTCTATGTGCTCATCTGTCAATTTGGTGCCGAGTCTCGCTAGTTCATCGGCACTACAGTTACCCTCAATCTCGCGATGGCCAGGAACCCATATTATCCTTAAGCCAAACGACTCAGCCATCTCGTTAAAAGATGTGCCACATTTCATGGCTACCTTGGAGGTTGTTGACTGTTTTGTGATTGATTTTATCGCCGTCTGTCTGTCAGATGTGTAGATGTAGATGTCATTTTCAGATATCGAATCACTCTGTACCAGTGTCGCGGCTTTCACTATTGCCATCAGTTCAGCCTGAAGGACACTACAGTAGTCGGGGAGCCGAAAACTGGAGAAGATCCCCAGATGCTTGGAGTATATTAGACTAAGTCAGAAGTAAAACAAGCAAACGATGTGGGTCATAAATGCGGCGACTGTTGATCGTATGTGATTCTTAGCGTTGGTTTCATGGTTCATGATAACAATAATTTGCGGCCTGTCTTAAGGAGCACCTGAAAGAGAAGTGTTTATTGTGCATCAATTATAGGGGCAGATTTGATGCTGTGGTAAAATTTTCATTAAAAGGCCAAAAATAGTGTCATTAGTTCTCGAATCGTTACTAAATTATTTGCATTTGACTCTAAACAGGAACCATAAATGAAACCATTCAAAATAGTAAATTAATGCAATACCATATAATTTAGCCTCTATGTGGCGTTATCATATGTAAGCCTATAATACTGAAATAACACTGCAGCAAGCGATTTTGTTTTTCAATTCACTACCAATAATAATTTTTTATATTTTTACGAGTGGCTTCGAGTTAGTCTTACATAAGCTTACACTCTAAACCATTGCTGATGATGATGCCTGTGCGAAGGCCTACAGCTAAAGCAGGGCGGTGTCTGCAATTCACTCTATAAATAATTTTTTTATTGTCTAAGTATTGAAATCGCAGCGCAATTAACACATTTGTGATGGCTTATAATCGCAGCGTGAGCGTTGCTAATCTGCAAAGAGTTTTCATTGGAATTTTATGGAAATTGTTGTTCCTTTATGCTTCTTATTCATTATGAATCTCAGGAGAGGAGTTCGCGTAATAGAAATGATGTATAAATACAGTTGCTGTTAAGTACTTAGCTGATGATGGGCAGCAGTATTGGAAGCTTTAATCATCTCCTTATAGTCTATGAAATTATTGAATAGCTTTGGCAATGCTCAATATATTAAATTTTGTTTTTGTTGTTTAAGTTTGACATTTAAGAATTCATCTCAACTAGTTTATAAAAACAATTTCGGCTAAGTGACTGCTGTTATTGTGTTTTTAACCTGTTTCAACCACATTTGCCTGCGTCTCGTGCGCTTTCGATATTCGATAGAAATAATTATTTCTGAAGAACTAACTTTTTCTTTTCGTTTTCCTTATTATTTATTTATTTACTGGCTGGCCCGGCGAAATTTGTTCCGTCCTAGAGGCAATAAAAAAACATATTTTTGATTTTATTAAGTAAATTTTTTTATTAATCAAGTATTTCAATAAAGCTTTAATAGATTGCACTCTTCAGTTACGCACCTTGTGATACACGACGTTTTTTGTTTTATTATCAGGTGCAAGAACAAACAACGCAGATAGATTTCCGACCCGTGAACATGCCACATATAATTCAAGGATTGGCCTTGGGATTTGTTAATGGCCATGGGGATTGCAAGACGCATCGGAAATTGAAGTCTATTAAACTCAAACGGAAGATTGGTTGGGATCATCGGGATCCTCGGAATGATAACTTCTTCACTCTCGAATTTTCCTTTGAGTATCGTCGCTGGCAGTGTTTGGCGGAAGTCGCTAGACAGTAAAATCATTGCGCCTCCAAAAAAGTCAATAATAGCAATTTCACTCTTCCACTAAGGCAGCACAATCCGGGCATTTCTCCGGAAAACTTCAATGCGCCAAAATACTCGCAAACAAGGTTCGTTGGCCCAATGCAAACGCTAGGATGCAAGCAGTAATCAGTGATGCAATCATATCGAAACGCTGCTCGATTCAAATCAGCACTTGCTAATTCTCTTCTTGTGCGTCGAAAATGATCTACTTGTTGATCTCTGTTATTCACTCTACGATTTCGTATTGCCAACCGAGTCGTTTCACGGGCTGCCTCGCTTTGCTCTTGTGATTGAGAAGCACGAAGTCGAGCCATAATAACGCGGCGCTCTTCACGAGCAATTCCTTGTGCTTCTTCGCAATGTTTCGTATCCTTCTTGCATTACGGCTTTTTCGGTAAAGATTCGATCGTCATGGTCGCGGCATTGATAATGATGAACCAAAGAGAATACAAATTACTGTATTTATATATTTCTGACAAAATTTATATTATCAAATTTTCTACTCAACCATAGACAAAATTACGTTTAGCTGTCATTTGCGTTTTGTTATTCCATATCAGATGTGTTTTTGTTATACCACATTTTATAGTGACTTCACGGAAACGAGTTCAAATGGGATAAAAAGCATCCTATGTCCGTCTCCTGGTTCCAAGCTACCTCTTCACCAATTTTCAGCCAAATCGGTTCAGCCGCTCTCGAGTTATAAATAGTGTAACTAACATGACTTTCTTTTATATATATAGATTTAATCAATAAAAAAGAGGCTTTCAGACTATAAGACCTTATGAAAAGAGTCCTATAACTAACTTCTTAAAAGTAAACTTAAAGTAAGAGAAATCAAAGACTAAAGAAGAAAAATAAGCATTAGATTGAGCTAGGGTCCTTCTAAAAGGAGCATTCATTCCATAAACAGTTTTAGCAATACCTAGAAAAAAAAAAAAAATCATTACAACGGAAAATGCGTGAAGGAACATTAAAATTAATTTTATTGAGCAGATACGGACAACCTATTGAGCCCGCACAAATATCGAAGACAAAACACATCGACAACAGAACACAGCTAGACTCTAAGGACATTAGATTTGTTAATAAGCAACCAGATGGATAAGACCGAATGGGATCAACGAATTTCATCGAGCGCAAAGAAAAACGCACAAAAGCTCTCTGAACAGACTCCAATCTATTAATATAGACTGCAAGAAACGGTCTCCAAACGAATACCGCGTATTCTAACCGAACTATGGACGAGTACAACAGGTTGAGAGTATAGGGATCAGAAAACGGAGAACTATTCTGACGAATAAAGGTTAACATTGCGAACGATTTAGAAAGAATAAAGTTTATGTGGGTGATGAAGTTGCGCTTAGAGTCAAAATAAACAACCAGGTGCTTTAATTCACTAATTGACTTTACCGGCTAGTTCGAGATGTATCATATTAAGCTGTTGGAATAACATTAAAAACTTTCGCATCCGAACTATAGTGACATTTACTAATGTTTAAGAACAAACGATTACGCACACACCAACTATGTATATGAGTTATTCAACTAACACTGGAGAATGGATGCATCTTTTGGACACTTAATTTCATAATAGATTTTTAGATCATCTGGGTATAGAACAAAATTACACAATGAAAAACAAGAAGAAATATCGTTAATGAAAAGGATAAATAGTAGCGGACCTAGAACACTACCTTGGGGAACACCAGGCGAAACAATAAAAGCATAAGATGATACATTTTCAAGTCGAACGACATAGTGCCTATTATTGAGGTAGGAAATTAACCACTTAAAAAATTGAGAGTGAGAGTCGAAACGATCAAGTTTAGCTATTAATATTGGGTGAGATACCCTATGAAAAGCCTTTGAGCAATCTGTGTAGATCGCTTCCATTTGGAAACGTCTTTGAAATGTTTTCAAACAATCCTCCGTAAAGGCAGCTACATTCGTTAATGTAGATCTGCGCGGAATGAACCCATGTCGATTGGGACATAACAAATGTTTAACAGCAATGTATATTTTGTCTTTGACTATATACTCAAACTATTTCGAAACTGTAGATAGTTTGGAAATCGGCCTATAATTTGCAATATTAGTTTTTCCCGCTTTTAGAGATAGGCGGAATGAAAGTTAATTTCCAGTCTTCAATGAAAAATCCGGCGGAAAGTGACATGCTGAAAATGTGCTTTAAAGGGGTAATCAAAGCTGGGCAACTTTCAATTATAATAACCGATAGACCATCAACATCGGTACTAGTGGACTGCTTAAGCTGATTTATGCCAAAGGTGACATCCTCGTCAGTCAAATTTAATTTCCCAAAGTTAATGAAAGTATCTAAATTAGACAGGATATCTTCATAAGCTAACTCAAAATGCGTATTGCCTGAAATAAAACTCGAAGTAAAAAAATTAGCAATATATACGAGGTTTACTCAAAAAACAAAGTGGCTTTTTATATTTCCTAATTTTTTTTCCTTCAAAATAATCCTGCTCAGGTGCAATACTTACAAGCGCGCCACCGTTGTTTCTAGTCATCAAATCAGCTATGACCAAAATGCGATTTTGAATGTCCTGAGCACTTCCCTAGAAGCGGACTTTGTCTTCACAACTGTTGCGACAATGAACAATGTCAAGTCAAGGTCAAGGTATTTTTGTTTTGAGAACAAGAACAAGTAGCAAGGGACCAATGGCGTATGTTAAAAACAAACTAAATGTGTCATATAAATAGCTCAAACCGTAAATTTAATATATCCCCATCATGGTGAAAAGATTTTACAGGGGTACTACCTAGCAGATCGTTGTTCGGCTCTAAGCGAATTTGAAAGATATGCCAACGCATTAGTTTTGTGTTTCACAAAATTTAGCTTTAGCTTAGTGAAATACAAAACGAATGACGTAGAATCCAAAGCTCCCCGCATAATTTTTTTTCACCGTACCTAACGAGCAAACCTGGTATCTATCATTCTTGAATCCCCATCATCATCGTCATTATCATAGCATTTACAGCCCGTAGAGAGCCTTTCCTTTATTATTGCATGGCTTCTTCGCTTCCTTCATTGCATGGCTTCTTCGTGCATTCATGCTATCCTGGCCATTTTCCACATCATTTGCCCACCTTCTTGGCTCCTTCTGTTACCTTTCTGTTGGCCAAAATGCGAGAATTGAAAGTCTTCTTTGCAATTCTATAGTTAATAATTCGAAGTGCGTATCCTAGCCATCGAAGGCGTTGCGCTCTCTGTTTTGCTCATTTATAAGTTCTTCGATCTCATTGCTATGCTGCATTCTATTAAACCAATAAGGCTTTTGTACAGAACCAAAAATTCTCTTCATCATCAAGTATCGCTTCCACACTGATCATTTAAACGGGCGCAAAAGGTCGGGTGCTGCCTTAAGGGGGGGGTAGGGTCACAAAATCGAAATTTTTTTTCTTCACTCATCTTATAGTAAATCATTTCAAGAATGTTGTGTCAAAATTTTAAGTGGATCGGAGCAGAACTCTCAAAGTTATAGCCTTTGTAGGCACTCTACCTCGAATGCGGAGCATCGATAATTTCTCAGAGTCATTTTTTCAAACGCGTTTTTCCCGAAACGACTTCTTAAAAGTCGGTGCCAATCACAACTCCGAAACTATTCAACCGATTCTTTTCAAATTTGGCACACGTTTTCTAAATCAAAAATACCTCCCCCCTACACTGTTTTTTTTTTATTTTTTGTTTTTTAAGGTTGTTTTTCACTTTCAAATATGGCGAAATTTTTCGCCAAAAATGCTCGTTTTACGTTTTTTTGCCACCAAAACTACAAAAATGAAAAAAAAAAAAATTTTATTAATGTAGGGGGGAGCATTACGTCATACTTTAACTGAAAAATTCGACTTTTTTAGTTTCAGATGATTCTACGACGAATGCCGATTGGCACCGCAGAGCACCTCTCGAAAAACATATCTCCAAAAAAACTCTGTCATGGGCTTATTTGTCAATATTTTATTATTAATATTTTTTAAACACTTATTGAAAAGACGTACAATAACATGTAACTGATTTTATTAAAGTATCTTAAGCCATATTTCTGTAAAAAATTCACAAAAAAAGTGTTTTTTTTTTAGCGCTAAACCCTACCTCCCCCTTAAACATACTTTGATAGCTGGGACATCATTTAATCAATCGAAAGGAAAAAAATCCCCAAAGTCGATTGTTTGCTTTTGGGTTTATGGACACGAAATACGTACTAAACATCGGTCAATAAGTCCCGGGCCTGGTTAACAAAATAATTTTTTCTTTCCAAAATTCTTCTTTATTCATCAATGTAGTCCCCTTTGGCGATGATACAATCATTCCAACGAGTTTGTAGTTTTTCTATGCCTGTTTTGTAGAACGATTTGTCTTTGGCCTCAAAATACGCTTCAGTTTTAACTATGCGAATCCTAAAATACCGACGCCATAACTGACTGTTGCGCCTTTGGTCGCTTTGAACGGCTTTCACCGGGTCCAGTCCACTCAGATTACTGCGGTTTCGACTCTGGTGTGTAGTGATGAATTCATGTTTCATCTATTGTCATATATCGACGCAAAAACTCAGATTTATTCCGCTTAATAATGTCCAAACAGCGATTTTAATCATCAATTCGTTGTTGTTTTTGTTTTTGCGTGAGCAAACGCGGCACCCATTTCGACAACAGCTTTTTCATACCCAAATATTCGTGCAAAACAGTGAACGCACTGCCTTTTGATATCTTCAGGATGTCAGCTATCTCTTTCAACTTCACTTTGCGATTGCCTATGATGATTCTGAGGGTTTTTTCAATATTTTCTGGAGTAACGGCCTCATTTGGATGACCAGGACGTTCAGCATCATCGTTGTCTATAAGACCACGTTTAAAGTCAGCATACCATCGCTTGATGGTTGTTTCCGATGGAGTGGAGTCCGGATAATGTTTATCGAGCTACTGCTTTGCTTCAATGGTATTTTTTTTTTTCATAAAAAAACAATGATAAATCAACACACAAAATTGCTTTGAATTCATTGTTTTTAAAACTAGCAAAAGTAGCGTCACTTAAACCACTGTAACTTGGTAAATAATAAATCGAACGTTTTGAAATTTTGACAGTATACCTTTAGAGGTTAACACTATTAAATAACAAAATGTGTATGATATGCTATTAGTGGCACCATCTAGAGGTCAGGCCCGGGACTTATTGGCCGATGCTAATGGTAAACCTTTGAGTGTATCTCTGCCATGAAAAAGCTTCCCATAATAAGCCATCAGCCATTCGAAGGTGGGAGAAGTGAAGAATAGAAAGACCAAGTGTCTATTAAGAACTGTGCTGAAAACTATACTTTTTATTTTAATTTTTAGCTTTATTTTCATTTTTCGTTTAATATTTTGGACACAAGTAAGATATGATATTGGGTAGTCGAAAAAGTCTTTTCGTATTTCTAATCAAACTTCAACTGATTGTCTATACTAATATTATAAAGAGGAAAACTTTGTTTGTTTGTTTGTTTGTTTGTTTGTAACGAATAGGCTCAAAAACTACTGGACCGATTTTAAAAATTCTTTCACCATTCGAAAACTACATTATCCAAGAGTAACATGGATTACATTTTATTTTGGAAAAAATAGGGTTCCGTAAGATATTTGGATTTTTCGGACACAAACTGAAACAAATCTTATATATAAAATAAATTCAACTTTTTGTGTGTGTTCGCTAACCGGCCGTGTCTGCACCGAATTAAACCAAACTTACACACAATGTTAAGAAGGTATTGAAGATGGTTTCTATATAGTTTGGATACCTATTGGTGGATAGGTCAAAACGTGGACCCGGGTAACCTTCGGATGTGTATGTACAATATGGGTATCAAATGGAAGCTGTTGGTGAATGCTTTAGTTCAGAGTATTTTTCATGCCGCTCCGTGACTAGGGTCTCTAGATAGAGACCAAAACGTGGAGCCTAGAATGTGTTTTTACAATATGGATATCAAATTGAAGCTGTTGGTGAATGCCTTAGTACAGAGTATTTTTCATGCCGCTACGTGACTGGGTTCTCGAGATATAGGTCAAAACGTGGACCCGGGTAACCTTTGGTTGTGTATGTACAATATGGGTATCAAATGAAAGCTGTTGATAAGTGCTTTAATACGGGGTAATTTTCATACCTATTGATGACTAGGGTCTCCAAATATATGCCAAAACGTGGACCCGCCGTGTCTTTGAACCGAATTAAACCAAACTTATGCACATTGTTAAGTAAGTATTGAAAATGGGTTTCGTAAAGTTTGGTTGTAATTCGGAGCAGTGGCAACGGGTACAGCGTTCTTTTGAGCCAGCCATAATGTTGGTTACTTTTTTAACGCTTGGGGCGGAACTGAACTGTCAAATTGACAGTGTGAGTAACAATGTGTCAATATTCCTTTCTGATTTGGATGCCATAAGGAAAAAACGTAAGTGCAACATGTAAAAATTGTTTGTGAATTTTTTTGGAGTGGATTTTGGAACAGTGAATAATTTCTTTTGAAATTTGAGAATTTATTGTGAAATCCGAATGAAATTATGTGTTCGTGGAAAAAAAAATTTTTTTCGTTTTTTTTTTTTGAAAAATATAAATGGATAATGGTTAAAAAAGCTCCACTGCTTAATAAAACATATAAATTGAAACGAAAAATTCATGGATGATCAGGAAAAAAGACGATTGTTTATTCATATGCGTTGATTTGAAATTTAAAAACAATATTCTTTTTTCCTGATTTTCAATTTATATTTTATATTTACTCAAAAACAAATAGAAAAACAAAAAATATTGTTTATGCCAAAGCGCTTGAATAAAGAATAAAGAAATAAATAATATGAAAACCATATATTTTCTGTTCTAAACCATATCCATTCTATTTTAGTGTGCCCAGCGAAGGGGGCCGGGTTTGCTAGTTTTTTATATTTATAATGAACTTTATTAAACCAATTATGTACCATTTTGGTCGATCACCTTTTGCCATTTTTCTTCTAGAGACATTATTCCATCAGTGTAAAACTTTAGTGGTTTTTCGGCGAAAAACTACAACAAGTAATTTTCACAGGCTTCTCTTGAAGCCAACTTTACTCCATTAAGGGAGTTCTGCATTGACCGAAACAAGTGGTAGTCCGATAGTGCAAGGTCAGGGCTATATGGTGGATGCATCAAAACTTCCCAGCCAGGCCCTCCCAGTTTTTGCCGAGTCATCAAAGATGTGTGCGGCCTAGCGTTGTCCTGATGGAAGACGACGCCCTTCCTGCTGATCGGTTCTGGCCGTTTTTTTCGATTGCTTGCTTCAAGCTCATCAGTTGTTGACAGAAAAGTGTAGAATCAATCGTTCGAGCAGGCTGGAGCAGCTCATAGTGGATGATTCCTTTCCAATCCCACCAAACACACAGCATAACCTTTCGATGCGTCAATCCTGGCTTTGCGACCATTTGTTGAGCTTCACCACCCTTGCACCATGATCTTTTACGCACATTATTGTCGTATTTGCTCCACTTTTCGTCTCCTGTTACTATTCGCTTTAGAAATGGTTCGATTTCATTTCGTTTCAGCAAAGAATCGCAAGTGTTAATTCGGTCCATTAAATTTTTCACAGAAAATTCATGTGGTACCCAAACATCGAGTTTTTTTTTTGTAACCAGCCTCTTTTAAATGGTTCAAAACCGTTTGATGATGAATGTTTAGTGCCTTGGCGATGTCATGGCAGTTTATGTGATGGTCCTGGTCAATCTTTTCTACAATTTCATAGACTTTTTCAATGATAGGTCGACCGGAGCGAGGTGCATCTTTCACGTCGAAATTTCCAGAACGGAAGCGAGCGAACCATTGGTGTGCTACACGAATTGATACAGCATCGTCTCTGTAAACTTCACAAATTTCATTGGTGGCTTGCGTGGCATTCTTCCTTTTTTATACACAAATTTCAAAATATAGCGAATTTCTTCATTATTTTCACTCATTTTTGAACAGCTATAACTTTTTTTCAACTTCTCCGAATTTAATTTTTTTTTGGTTAAATGAAGCCTAAAATGTCATCTTGCTAACACCATCTGATATGACCCAATGTGATTGGTAGCACTGGAGATAGATGACTCTAACGACATCTATTGACAAAATACGAAAAGACTTTTTCGACTACCCAATATTTTAAAATTAGAAATTAAATAAGACCACATATTAAAAAGAACTAAAGGTTCTAAGTTCGCTGAAGATGCCTGGTGTTGCAGTCGAGATGAGTTAAGAATAGTTTCCACGATCAATTAAAAATAGTTCAACTGCACCGCTGCTGTATATACATATGTATGTATGTATATACATATGTATGTATTAGTATACACCTGAATCCATACCTTGGTTACATTCTCTTCTGATTTGCGTAGCAGACTCATAAAATTTTGATTGCTCGCTTAATAACTCCTAAATTTAACGCCTTAAGTTTTCTTTGCAGCCTCTAAATTCAACACTCAATCATTAATTATGGACAGAGCAGCAGCGGTAGTGGAGCAAATGCCATAGACTGGCTGCATGCTTACACACACTGAAATAGAAAAGAATATTCCGTGCGCCTGCTCGTCTGCTTTGAATTCCTTTACCTACTCATACACATAATTTCATGGCGTATCGGATGCTTAAATTTCTTCAATTTTTTTTTTTTTTTAATATTTCTTTTTTTTCCCACTCTGCAGCTTCACCTTTCAACTAGCACGATTAGTAACGCATTTTTCTTTGTAGATACGTAGCAAAAAGAAGGCAGAGAAAAAGAAAGGGGAGTGTGGAAAAAGTTATGTACGATCAAATGGTGTGAGGGGCTGGAGGCATATTTATAAGACCAGTATAGGACAATGCACGTGTAGGTATGTATATGTAAGTATGTTTATACGAGCTTGCTTCTGGCATATGTAACTGGAAGTGTAGCGCTCAGCATTAGAATTAGCCAAGAGCGACCTGACTAAGCGTGTGTTACAGTTGAAACAATACCGTTTTGATTATAAGTAATGGGCTGCCACGCAGCTCAGTGGCATGGAAAATTCATAATAACACTCTCTAACTATAAAACGTTTATTGAGTATGAATTTTTACCCATTTTTAATTTGTAACATTAGTGGCAACAGCAAAGTGAAATAGCGGCTAAGTAGCGAAGCGCTACATATTATGATCTGACTATTTTTGGGAGCAAAATTTCATTCCTGTTAATATTACACCAGGCATTGTTGAGCTTTAATGGGCTCATCATTATACACAATCAAAAAGTAATAATGGAAATAATGAAACACATTAAAGTTGAAGTAGGTGGAGAAATAAAGAATAGAAAAATACTAAAAAAACAAAATGAAGAAAATCAATTTAGGCATTTCTATTAAAGCGCCGTTGTGTGGAAGATACATTACATTTGCAACTTAGCTCATCTACGTGGTCACTTGGCCTTATTAAGGAGGTATTTGTCGGTCTGTACGCCAGAAATTGAATGCAATTTTTATGTTTACTTATTGAATTAAGAACTAACTAAAATTTAATCATACAAGTCATCGGCACACTGAATATGTCCAGCAATGCAACAGATGAATAAAAGTATTAATTCTTGTTTTAGATAGATATACGAGGGCGGTTCAATATGTACCCGTGTGTGAGGACATAGGGCATTCCTGAGGGATGTTGGTATTGGCATCGTGTGCTACCATCTATCAAACAACGGCAAGTCAAACTTCAGGCTGATTAATAGGTTAGTTTGGATTTTTGGCAGCTATTCGGGTAAGATGTTTTTCGTGATTTTCGCAAAGATGGAAATAGACCAGTATCGTTCGGTAATTCGCTTTTTGTTTTTGGATGGGGAAAAATGCGAGGAGATTGAAGCAAAGTTGGACCCATCTATGACCACAGTTAAATATTGGTTCAACGAATTTAGACGTGGAAGAACATCCGTTTTAGATGAGCAGTGGCCAGCACGCCCGGCAGACGTCGTTACTGAGGAAATCAGTCAAAAAGGCCACGACATGATTCACGCTGAACGTAGGTGCGCGAGGTAACAGAGGCCATAAGTGTGTCCACCAGAGCAAAAATTAATATTTGACATGATAAGTTGGCGATGATAAAATTGTCGGCCCGATTGGTGCTGCGATTGCTCACAAAGCAACAACAAGTGGATGCGGCTGTTAAATTCGAAGGAGTGTTTGGAGCAATTTTAGCGAGACCCAAAGGAATTTTCGTTTCGAGTTGTCGCCGTTTATGAGACTTGGCTTCATCATTACACACCAGAAGCGAAGCAACAATCAATAGATTTCTTCTGGTGAATCTGCTCCAAAGAAGGCGAAGACATTCCCAACGGTCAGAAAGGTCATGGCGACGATTTTTTGGGATGCGAAAGGCATCATCCTCATAGATTAAAAAAAAGAACGATCATAGTAAGTTATTGGACCGCTTTCACAAAAAATTTAAGAAGACACGCCCGTATTTGGCGAAAAGGAAGGTGCAGTTTCACCACGATAACGCACCAGTACTTTCCTCCGGAGTTGTCGCCACCAAACTGCATGAATTGCGTTATGAATTGCTGCTGCACTCCCCGTATTCACCCGATCGGACTTCCTGCAAATTTTTCTTGTTCCCTAACATAAAGAAATGGCTCGCGGGGAAAAAAATTCAGTTCAAACGAGGAAGTCATCGTAGAGACAGAGACGTATTTTAGAGAGTTCGAAGAATCCTTTTTTTTGGATGGGCTAAAAAAATAGTCGCAGCGTTGGGAGAAGTGTATCTTTCTAAAGGGGGCTATTTTGAAAAATACCAAAAATAAAATTTTTTAATGGTGTTTTCATTTCTAACACGGGTACTTTTTGAACGCCCCACGTATAGATGGGGACAGAAAATTTAGTGTCCGTTAGTGTCTATCTGATTACATTCACGGACCCGATGAAGATGAAGCAGAAGAGTAAACTCATCTAATTCATAAACTAACTGCCATTTTCATCGAACCTCTTGTAAATTGTAAAATAGCTGGGGGAGATGATGTTGAAGACAAATGTGGTAGCTAGAGCTCCACCATAATGCTTGCTCTCATATAATGTTTGCTCAGCTCCCTGGAAAGGCGGTTGCGAAATTATAATATTTAGCAGACAACATTTACAAAAATTAGATGAAGAAGATCATATTGGAGGCATGCTTGGGAATCAGGAAAGAGCAATATATGCTATCGAACAAAACAGGCCAAATCCAATTATAACAGTCAGTGAACTTCGAGCATTTATCGGTACACTGACCATTACATTACAGCTACACAGTTCTATGCTGTTTTTTCTGTAACGTCCCATGTGATGTCGCCATCTGCTAGTTCGCGAAACATCGACCTTCTTTTTTGTGTTTTTTTTTGTCGACCGCGACCTCTGCTCCCTTGCGGGTTCCAGCCAGCCAGTGCCATTCTTGTGATGCTATCTGGTGGTTTTGTCAATGTGTGACCTATCAACGTTTCACTTCCCTACAACCGTACGGACTATACGCATGAGCCGAATAATCGTTGTTTAGTCGGACTGGAGATTTGCAAACTCCCCCATACTGTATGCATTCGCCCGAATGCCGCCCTTGCTTTGTTTAGCCCGCTTATGACATCTTCATCTGCTCCACCATCTGTCGTGATGATGCAGCCGAGATAGCGAAAGCAAATTCCTCCGGGCATCCGTCAACCAATATCTGCCTTGCGTATCGTGGTTAACTCTCATAGCCTTGGTCTTGGCGATGTTGACCTCCAGTCCGACAGTGCGTGCCAGCGCGACTAGTCTGCCCGCTTTCGATTGCATATCAGTGAGTTTGTGAGAGAGAAGGCAGATGTCATCGGCGAATTTCAAGTCCTCAAGATGTCTGGTGAAACTCCCCTGCCTTTTTATGCAGGGTCAGTTGGCTCGTGACGTGATCAAGGATGATGGCGAAGAGAAGGGGCGACAGGGGACAACCTTGCCTTACACCTGCGTTGGTATTGAATGGATTGCTGACATTGCTTTTCTAAAGCACTGCCAGTTAGGAGTTCTCGTAGAGGGCTTTGATAAGGTGGATTATCTTGGCAGGAACTCCTTTTCTACTCAGTGCCAGCCATATTGCGTCTCGTCTGCGAATGCCTTCTTAAAGTCTACAAACAGCATGTACAGCGGGGAGCGCCACTTAACTGATTTTTCTACTATAAACCAAAGTGTGTTGGCTTGGTCGACACAGCTACGGTGAGGTCGAAAACCAGCTTGCTGGTCTCTTAAGGAGCGTTCGGTATCGTTGAACCTGCTTTGTATGGTCGCATCTACAATTTTGTAGGTGGTGTTAACTAGGGATATTCCTCGCCAGTTGCCATAGTCGCGTTTCTTGGGCAGCTTCACAATTTTGTCAGGACGGATACAGCTTTTCATTGCTCCAGGCGGCGGTGATGTGGGGATGAAGAATATCCGCTGATATTTGCGGGTTGGCAAAAATTAGTTTACGCAGAGTGCCATCTTCGCCTGCAGTTTTGATGAGCTTCAGCTTCTTAATTACATCCTTAACCTCTGCTATGCCGGGCAGGATGTTGTTATTTTATTGCTGGTTGTTGTGCTGCCCACTTCAAAGCTGCTAAGAGCAATGTTGCTAGTTGCTTCAAAGTGATATGTCCATCAGCAAAGCACCATTCAGATCTTTGATCGGCTGGTTGCTGTTACTCTGTTGGTTGGTTAGGCGACCAACTACGCGGTACAGGTGTCTCATGTGGTTTGCTCCTGCTGTCGCTTCGTCATCGCTACCAAGATCTACAACGAACTTTCTCTTATCGTTTCTGGCCGATTTCTTTTCTAGCTTCGACACCTCTCTGTAGGCTGTCTGAAGGGAGCCATGGCTGATAAGTTACCTTTTGAGTTCATTTCTGTGCTCATTTCTGCAAAAAATGATGTTGTCAGAGATCCATGGTTTGCTGTTTGTGGTCTTTTTAGTGCCAAGTTTTTTCTGAGCGATCTGCTTGTGCGTGGCATTTGTAGCTCCCCAGTCAGTGTTGTTGTGGTTAGTGAGCAGGTTCTCGGGAAAGGCGCTAGTTATTTATTGTTTGGTCGCAGGATCGCGCAGCAGGAAGTGGAGGAATTAAAAAATGATAAGAAAATAATTTATTAATTGGAATAATTATTCCCTGCTGCAGTTTTACGAAATGCTTAAAAAATATTTAGCTGCTTTAAAATATTTCAAATGCTTATTTTTAAAAATGGTTTAGTTAGTTCCATACCAGCTTTAATAATATTTGCAATCCAATAAAATTGACTTGAATATTACGCTCGGGGGATTAACCGGTCTTACCTCTACCCTTTTAAATGTTAGATCTGAATCATAGCGCACATATTTTTTGGAAAGCCTTCATAGTTTTTGCTTGGAACTGATATAACCAACGCCGTTTATGTAGCGCCTTTCATACCCCATTTTCAATCTATTAAACGAAGCAACAATCATTGGTTTAGTTATGTAAATTTGAAGCATTTTGTGTTACACATCTAACACCGAATTTACAAGATCATTAAAAAGGTACCACGAACGTACCTTCCCACTTAAAAGCAGCTACTTAATACTAAAACGAACACGTAGAATCAAACAACAAGCGATAGCATTAAAATTGGCTTGATTAAGTGGAACAAAGCAACGGCCGCCGCAGCTTGGTAAGCGTGCAGGTGGCACAATGGTTATTAGTAGACCGAAGACGTGGCCCTACTTCTTGTGCATGCAACTTCAAAATGAGGAAAAAGTGGGGTTCCTTCGATAGGTAAACCTTTGCGTAAAACAAATTTGTGTGTAAATTCGGCCTAAACCTGTCGAGGCTTAATGTAACAGCACTTTTCGGTATCATAAGTATTATGTGAGGAATATAGTTGAATCGATTAAAATTGGAAAGAGATTATGCTGCAACCCATAATTATTAAGTAGGCCTGCCTCACCCATTTCAAGCATGAATAAAATAATTTAAGCGTAAAAGGGCATACGCGCACATTTTTACGTACATACACCTGTTGTAAGGTAGAGATGCCGGTAAGTATGTATAGGTAGGCATATTCAAGGCTTTGATTTGGGAATAATTAAATACAGATTAACTGCGGGAAAGTGTAGGCAGGTAGGTAGATTTTGATGTTAGGTATCTAGAGTAAAAAAAAAAAAGAAAAAAAGATGAAGTCGAATGACCCAAACTGAATGCAAGTGAATTGAGATAAGTTTTTAATGTCGACTAAAAGTTAAATAAAATCAAATGAGGTGAGTTTAGAAATTTAAATCAAGAACTTTAAATAACAGCGCAATAAATGCTTGGGAAACTTTCAATATTGCACTCTAATGGCAGTTAAGAGGTTTGCAGTAGTTACTGAATTCAACTGTTTGATATCTAAGTTGGTAACATTGTGATAAATATTCTGGTAACTCTACGCAAAACTTGTTCCTTTCATGACCAAATGCATTTTTTCGAATGGGCAGAAGTAACAGGGAGCCATATCAGGCAAATGCGATGAGTGATTGATGGTTAAAATGCGATTTCTAGTCAAAAACTCAGTCACAAGATTGGATCGATAAGATGGTGCATTCTCATGCAATAAGCGCCAGCTTCCTCCTTCGCGGTATTCAGGGCGAATTCGAAGAATGCAACAAAAGCCTCAAAACGCCAATATAGAAAATTGCATTGACGGTTTGGCTCATTGGTACGAACTCATTGAGGACAATTGCCTTGGAATCGTAAAAACAAATGAGCATCGACTCGATTTTTGACTTCTCCAAATGCGATTTTTTGGGCGGTGGCTGCTCTGCGACCTTCCATTCGTCACTTTGACGCTTAGTTTGAGGTTCGTGTTAGAAACACCAGGTTTCATCACCAGGTACAATGTTGTAAAGGAAGTTCTCGTCTTTTCTCACCTCTTTAATGAGGTCTTTCGAATGGTGAATTCTGAGCAATTTTTGGCCCTCAGTTAACTTGTGCGGAATGAAACGTGCACAGACCTTTTGTAAGCCCAAGTTATTAGTTAAAACGCGATAAATCGATGTTTTAGAGATATTCCACTTCGACTTCATGAATTTCAACGATGATTTCGGTTTCATTTTTGATAAATTTACGAACAGTTTCGATGGAGTTTTCGGTGATTACTGATTTTGGGCGACCCGTATGTTCGTTGTCATTTATGTCCTCACAACCTGTGGCATGAGATAGACAATCATCGCCATACACTTTTTTCATCAACTCAAATGTTTCGGTAAACGTTTTACCAATTTGAGAACAAAATTTGATATTAGCTCCTGGTTTAAAACTCATTTTGTACCGATGACACATACATACTGATACTTTGGACGCAATAACTTCGCTTTCCCTGAACCGAATGCCACCAAGCTGTCACTGGAAGTCAGCTAGGAATGTAACTTCCAACGCACTTACTCATTAAGGAGATGACGCCATCAAAAGATTTTTATGACGCCAGTCTGTTTTATTTTGGACTTCACCTTGTAGTCTACAGTCAAAAATCTAAGAACCAAACCAGCCAAATTCTATACTAAGTTGGTCGCTGGGTCCGAAAATCTGCGTAATTCTATTTTCTTTTCAGTAATGTTTGAGATATCGCCAAAAAACATGTTTGAATTAAAGGAAAAAAGTAGATCATAAATATATCAAATATCTGGAGAATCCATAAGCCAACTAAGCCAAGTGACATATGAAATTAGGGCCAATTAAATTTCAAGTCTGTTACTTATACCTCATCTTTCAATTAAACTAAACTTTTTCAAGGTATTAAAAAAAAGTTTAAAAAATGAGTAGATTTTTTGATGGAAAAATTGGAAAATTTGTGATTTATTGATTGAAAAATTTTTGATATATAAGTGGATTTTTTTGCAAAACTTGGAGAATTTTTGATTTATTGTACCAAATAATATTCGTATATTAATGACTACATTAGAATTTTTTTTATAAAAACTTGACGCTAAGAAGCTTAAAACTAAGCAAGGGAAAAAAATATTTAATAGTTTCTAACTTCAGCTTCCTTGGCCCAAAAGGTACAGAGAGGCAAGTACAAGACCGACCCCAGATAAATGCAGTAATTAATTGTGACTCACGGCATGATCGGCGTAAACCGAGTTACGTGTAAGTATAACCGTGGAGATCAAAGGTGAATGTACTGGTTGACAAACGAAACCATCAAAAAAAATTATCTTGATTTTGCTAACGGAACATGTTGCGGTATGAGGCTGAAGCAGACAGTGTTCGAGAGAATGATTTATAAAGGCTTTGTAGTTAGACAGCGGAGACTTAGATTATTTCATAGAAAAATGGGTGCCTTTACTGAGTTCGAAATATTAAGCGCAATGGAACTTGGCTTCCCTTCCTGGTATTTATTCATTTGTTAAGGAAAGAAAATTAGCTTTCCCAAAATTGAAAAATCTGCATCCCCACATCGAATAGCAATAACAGCAATAGTAACATTTACAAAAACAATAAAAGTAATAACCAAAACTGCTGTTCGGCTGTCAAACTTGGGCTGTAAAGCCTGCGGCAAGAAGTTTCGATTAGGAAACGATGTTGTACAGACGGGATGGCATGTGCGTTTGCGTGCAACTTGTGGCAAATGTGTGATTGGTGTGAAAATGTGCAATTTACGCAAACGCATGAGAATGCAGCAAAGTAGTAAGAATTATATGAAAAGTAAAAAAAAAAATAAAAAACCTTAGAAAAAAAAAAATCCAATACGCAAATGATCAGCGCATAGCACAACAGCACAACTGTTGACGGCGGAAATGCAACTAAGTAAGCGAAATTTGCAACTCATGGCACAAAGGCAAGGCCCATATGGTCCGAATGGGCCACATTATGGCAGAGAAGAGCAAAACAGCGACAGTCAGTTAGTCAGTTAGGCAGAGCTACAAAAACGCATATTGCGCTTAAGAACTTTTCTGCCTCATCATCGTCATCAAGAAGCAGCAGCAACAGCAACAGCAGCAACAGCAGCAGCAGCATCAATGCCATTGACATTGCCACAAACAACAGTTGCTGCGTGTCTTGCAATGCGTAAACTTATGTCGTTCGTTGCGTATTTGATGCTTTAGTTAATATTGAAAAAAAAAGAAAAAACTAACAGTTCTTCGTTGAGTATTTGAAGCACTATAGCTGCCACAGTGGTCACAAAAGTGGCAGCCTGCCTCATCAATTGCTGTTGCAGGAGTAAATATTTAGTGCTCCTCTTGCCCACTGCGCTGAAGTGTAGTGGCAGCCACTTGACTCGCACTCGCAAAAACGGTGCCTACAAATGTGGCAGCTACGAGTTCAATGGGTTGCTTACCCGGCTAGGTGCGCGATTTCCAAATAGTCGCTCGCTAGTGTCCGCACTTCAATGCTCGCCTGGAAGTGGTCATCGAGTAGTTGGTGTTTGTTGTCGTTGGTTGCGGAGTAGTAGTGGCGGTTGTAGCATGGCTGCTGAAGCAGCAATGCGGTATGTCAATATGCTAGTGTTCTTTCGTTTCATTCCGTGGCAAGTGGAATGCATTTCAAAAATTTCTGAATTGGACATGTAGGTTAGAAATTTTATATAAGGTGACACTTGTGAACTCGATTGTTGTAGTATACAAACATATAATTCATAAAAGTTAAAATAAAGATTTCCAGATGAAAATCAATTTTTTCTGTATATATTAAAAAAATTATTCAAAACAAAATTGACGATTCACTTGGTGCCACCTTGTATATGTATATACCTATATTCACATTCGGTGTGTACTCACTCAAGCACATTGGTAATGAATTCCTTTCTTTTTAGCGAGGTTATGTCCAAGATCTAAGTATTTTAATGTATTTTCCGCTAAACATTTTTCAGCAGTGTTGAAAATTTTGGAATAGAGTAGGTAGGTAGGTGAAATGGTGGAAGTGCCGGTCTGGCACTCCTCAAATAGCACTAAAGCGCCGTTTTTATACCATTATGATACCTCCAATCGGCAGATATCCACAGCCAACCAGAGCTGTTGATATAATGCAGAAGATTGATTGGACTTAGGTTGGCGCACTTCCCAGGCTGTCGAAGAAAGGAGCTCCCAGTGACTTAAATCGTCTAGCTGCCAAACCCGGACATTTAGAGAGAAAGTGCTCTACAGTCTCCTTCTCTGAGAGGTCCCCACAGCTTCTGCAATGTGGATTAAATTGTAAACCTAGTTTTTTCGCGTGTGTGCCGATCGTCCAGTGACCGGTAAACAGAGCTTCAAGTTCGGAAATTGAATGGCGAGAAGTCCAAAGAACTTTCTGACTTCTTCGTATATCGTATTGGGGCCAAAGGGTTTTCGAAATAGCATATGAAGAAATGGAGCTCCGTCCTTACAGAAGTTTCTTAATTTCGTTCTGCACCATGCCGCCGTCAGAGCCTTAATCGCAGCTTAACTATCGGAGAAAATGTTGATATCTCCCTCGCTCCCGCAATCCCTAAGCATTTTGCAAGCCTGCAGGATCGCAAAGACTTTTGCTTGAAAAACACTAGCAGTGCTCAGCAGTTTTAAGGAAATAGATAAATTGGCTGATTTAGAAAAAACACCTGCTTCGACTCCCGATTCCATCTTGGAACCGTCAGTAAAGACAGAAGTGCAAGCTTCGGTACAGATTTTCCCCTTGATCCAATCCTGCCTATTTGGAAAGATTGCACTAGCACGACCCTCAAACTTTAGCTTGCGTATAGACAGATCTGTTCAAAGTTCGGAGAAATACGGTGTTAATTGCCCGAAAATGCTACTATGTCCCTTGAGAGATTGCTCCCAGAGGTCAACCTTCTTTAACCTGATTGCGTTTGGAGCTTCGATGGAAATAACGTAAAAGTTGATGGGAAGTAAGTGCAAAACGACATTCAGGGCAGCACTGCGGCAAGTTTTACATACTCCGGTGATGCCAATGCATGCAGTCCTTTGTATCCTCCCCAGTTTAGTGATGTTGTAGCTCTTCCGAAGAGCTTCCCACCAAACCAGGCATCCATACGTTAAAATTGGTAAAACCACCGCGTTGTACATCCACAGCACGACCTTTGGCTTAAGTCCCCATTTTTTACCGCACATATATTTGCAGGAGTAGAAGGCTATACTGGACTTCTTTACCCTATTTTTAATGTAAGTATAGCTTTCAATAGAGTTTGGAGTCAAGTATCACTCCAAGATACCTAACTTCCGATGAGAGCTGGAGAAAGTGGTTGTTTAATTTGGGAAGTCGAAAGGGTGGAGGTTTATATTTTCTGGTAAATAGCACCAGCTCCTTTTTGTCAGAGTTGACTCGGAGGCCGCATGCGGCAGCCCAGCGACTGAGTACAGCCAGTGACCTTTCCAAAATCTCAGACATGACTGAGGAAAATGGTTCCGATACCATCAGGACCAAGGCATCGGCGTATGCCCCACCCTTATTTAGCATTACCAGAACTTCGTCAATAGCAACTAGCCTTAAGGCGTGCCCCTGTGAACGAATTTAGTGACTTTAGCCCCTCTTGCGACCGCATTAACTTCCCTGCAGCCAAGCAAGAATGAGATCCAGAGACAGATGGGTCCTTCCACTTCTAGTCCATCTAACGCGGTCATAATTGACTCCGCTCTGATGTTATTAAAAGCACCTTCTATATCTATGAACTCTGCCAAAGTGAATTGTTTGCCTTCCATTTTTCCACAGTCCCTACGACCTCGTCTAAGGCTGATTCCGTGGATTTCCTTTTCAAGTGAGCGTGTTGCGCTGGAGATAATTTGGATTCGATGTGCTCTCGAATTTGAAAATCAGTCAATCTTTCTGTTTGAATGAGGTAAGATTTATAGGCCTAGACTCCTTGGCCGAGTCGTGATTCCTCCTCCCTGCCTTGGGTATGAAAATAACCCTCGTTTTCTTCCAGTTGGCGGGAACATGATTAAGAGGAATAGAGGTATTTGGAGTGAAATATTTTGAGTTATTTTTTAAATTTTTTTTTTTTTTAATTTGTTAACACTTTATGCATTTTAAAAACAATTACTTAAAAAAAAATTTTTTTCGTTTGCTGAAAAATTTTTGGAAATAAACCTTTTTTGATCATTTTTGAAAAAAAAACGCCCTCCCAAAATTAGTTTTTATTTTTTTTTTTGCTGACACGGTTTTTGTTCAACATTTTTTTTAGCCATTTTTGAAAAAATTTGTCTCAGCATTTTTCTTTTTTTTTGAATAGGAGTTTAGACCAAGAATAATAGAAAGTGCGTGACTTTACATTAGCCTAGTTGTGCAGTGTTGCCAGCCCTTTGCGCTTGGCAGTAAATTTAGTGTTTTTTATTAGAAAAAATGTGAAAATTTTTGAGTTCGGAGTACCAGAATTGTAAGTAAAAAAAAGAAGTGTAGAACTAAAAAGGTGTATTAAAAAAGGCCTAGGGGGCCATGCTGAGAAGATTTTAGTGTTACTGAAAATTTTTTGATTCTTATAAAATTTGATGTTTTGAAAGTGCAAATCTTATTTTTTGCTCCTTCTGAGGTTATGCAAGAATATTGAATAAAAGCCAATCATCTTACAAAAAAAGAGGTAAAAAAAGTTTTTTAAAATACTTAAAAAATAAAAAATTAAATTAAAAAACAATAAGTGTTGTTGCAGCCTTAATAATTGATAAGAATCGTCATAAATGACACTGCAATTGCAAGGGAACGATTTTTGACTGTTCGAAGGGGAAGAAGAATAAACTTAGGAAAAAAAAGTTAAAATAAAGCGAACAAATGTCACACACAAATAAAGTCCGAGAAGGTTTACAAATCTATCAAAATAAAGCTTTCCATCACTAAAAGTGATTTTTATATTTAATGAACAAGTTATACAAAAACCAAATTGGATGATTAATTTTGCGCTACCCTTCAGAAACGCACCACTGCGCCACATTAAACATTGAGGTTTCACACTGAATAATTTCTAAAAGTTAATTTCTATCTACATTTGTAAGTATACGAAAAGTAAAAGCGGTTTGGTAATACACTTCAGCTGGAAACTTCTCAAATATCTATGGTTTCGAAAATAATATTAATTACAGATTTTGGTACTTAGGTCTTTGTTAAGCGTCCTAGTACATCTTAGCATTTCACCATTTCTTTCAACAAATTTGAAAGTAGGAGAATCACAACAGCAGTGACTCATTTCCTGACCAATTCTTAAGTGTACGCTAGTTGCTAAAAGGTTATTTGTCCCTTCATATGCACATTCGAGTAGTGTATGGCATATGACCATACCGAGCGTGGCTGTTTATTGTAAAGATTGCTTCGTCTTCTCAAACCAAATTAAAATAAATTAACCATTGAAAATTTTGCTAGAAAATCTTTGTATATTTTCAAACTTTTCTAATTTCTTGCAAACTTTTTCCCATTACCGCTATTGACAGATAATCACCAAATTGTTTTTGGTAGAAAAAAAAATTCCAATCCCAATAAGTATATCAAAGCTTGAAATGGCGACCAATTGGCAAAATGACATTGTCATATTACAATAGCAAGCAATTAAATCAACTGTGAGAATACTACAACAACATATTGTTGATTTTGCTGTGGTGCTGGTGGTTTTGTCCGCCGGCAGTCAAGCATTTTTTATTCTCATTTCATGCATTAGCCGACGTTTCCGAATGAGCTGTAGGAGTGGCTGGCAGCAATGGGCCGCAAAATCAACAGCGGTAAATAGCGGTGACGAAACCAAATACAATGTAATGAGATTAGTGCAAATATGAACCCAATCGACAGTTAGTCAATTTGTAGGTGGCAAAAAGAACTATAGAATATTAAAGAAGAGGATGCAGAAGGGAAACACACCAAGAAATGGAAGTATAGTAATTTATGCTATAAAAAATTAGTTTTAAACACCTTTTTTTAAACCATTTCAACAACCTTTATAATAATAACAATTAAACAACATTTCTGTAATAATTTTATGAAATAGGAAACCGAATTTAGCAACAATTCTTTAGCGTATAAACACCATTTCTATAAACATTTCGTAAAATTTGAACCACAATTCCATAACAATTTGCTGACATATATGGAACAATTTGAACACAAGCTAAAAAAAAGTTTTATAATTTTATAATAATAACAAAACATAAATGGAAAAAATTTACCACATTTTATAACAATTTTAAAACAATTTACCAACCTCTTTTTTCATGCTAAATAACAGCTTTTTAACAAGTTTTTCAGAAATTTATAATAACTGTGTAACAACAGAATAATATATATAAGCAAATTTGCAACATTTCTATAACAATTTTACAACAATTTAACAACCGCTTACTAAATGTTAAATAGCTCAAAATTAAAAAAAGAAACAAATTAATTTTTATATTTATATGAAATAAATTTTTATATTAAATTTATAACTAATAAAATTTTAACAAGAATTTTATAGCAGTTTTAAGCAGTTTTAAGGCAAGTCTAAAAAAAAATGTCTAACAATTTAAAATTTTTCACGAATACTTTAGCAACATTTAAAAAAAAAAATTACAACATTTCTACAACAATTTTACAACAATGTGACAACCACCTACTAAATGCTAAATAACTCAAATTAAAAAAAAAAACAAAAACAAACCAATTTTTATATTTATATTAAATATTTTTTTATATTAAATTTATAATTCATTATATTTTAACAACCACATGCCGACATGTATCTAACGTTAAATTTGTATATTAGGTTAAAAAAAGTTACAGTAATTTTATAACAACTTAACATTTTTCACGAATACTTTAACAACATTTAAAAAAAATTTACAATATTTCTATAAAAATTTTACAACAATTTAACAACAACTTATTAAATGTTAATTAACAGATTTTTAAAGAGTTTTTCAAAATTTATGGAAAAAGTGAAAGCCGTTATGTACAAATTTAATAGCACTATTTTACAAAGATTTACCACCAATTTAACTAACTAATATGCCTGTACAAACTTTTCTATAAAAATGTACTATCCACTCTAAAGTAATTTTAATTTTAGCAACAGTTTTAAAAGAGCCTATCAATACATATGCATGGGAATATTGAGTTGATTAGAATTTGTTTAAAACTTTTTTTTAAATAAGAAAAAATTTCAGTATTTATATTCAAATTTAACAACAATTTAATAATTTAGTAATTCGTGCCATAAGAATATATTTTTTATTATTAAACATCTTAACAGCATTACTACAAATATTTTACATCACTTAAAAAAAAATTACAACAATTTAACAACATGTTTTTAAAAATCACCCACCTTTTAACAAAAGTTAAAAACATAATTTCATAAGAATTTAACATTTTTCACGAATACTTTGAAGATATGTATACAAAAAATTACAACAATTCTACAATAAGTTGACAACAATTTAACAACTACATACCTATTAATTGTTAAATAACAACTTTTTAATAAATACTTCAAAATTGGCGAAAGAAATTGTTATCAGTTGAAACATATTCGATGATAGTTTAATAACAACTATTTTACAACATCCTAACTAACGAACAACTAAATAATATGTCTCTAAAACTAGAAGCAATGGTACAAATGAAAGCAATTTTACAAATGGTAACCTTCTTTGCTTAAAAATTTAATAACTAGACTAAGACAAGTTCGTGAAAATTTAATAATTTTTTTATTTATTTTAGCATTTTAAAGAAACTTATTAATAATTATGTAGGAGGATATAAAAATTGATAATACTTAATTTCTACTTTTCCGCAAATTTAACAAACTCATTAGTCGGTATTTTTATTAAAATTAAATAACAATTAAAAAAAATTGATAACAATTTTACAACAATTTAATAACATGTTTTTAGAAATATTGAATTCATTCTATAAAAGTTATTTATTGATTAGAAATACTCTTAACGAATTTTATTTAATTAACAACAATTTCACAACTTTTGTATTTAACAACCAAAAACATTTCTGTAATAATTTTTTAACAAATTAACAACAGTATATAACAAATAAATAAATATAATTTAGCTGCATATGTGCTTTTAAATTGCTCTAGGCATAGCGGTTTTAAATGTGCTCAAGCCACTGGAAAAAATGGAAAACCAGCTTTTAGAACAATAACTCGTCTAATGGAGGCCTAACAGGCCTCAGCTACCATAATTTTTTTAAGTAATTATTCAGAAGTGGCATTTTATGATGTTATTTCACATTTCAGGGTAAACACATTTCTTGTGAGTAAAATTTAAAAGTGCAGCACTAACTCGTGGAAAATTTCAACAGATTAGTCTAATGAGGCTAATGAAGGGACTCTAATGCAGTGAATCAGATTAGTCAAGAATTAGAATCCTTAGAGATGGAAACTTACCGAAGGCAAAGAAGTAATCCCCAGTGTGCCAGGGTCGAAATCCAATGACATTGTTGCAAGAGGAATAATGGAACATAAGGAAAACGCTCCGGCTCTGAAAGTATTTGATGCGGTACTAGCTGGTGGTAACAGAGGAAGAAAAATGCCTCCTCTGTGCTGGAAAGATCGGATAGAGAAGAACTTGGCTTCACTTGGCGACTTGCGCGCTTTCCTAAACTCGGCCAAAATCGCGTAAGTGGTTATCGCGCCAGTCAAGAAGAGAAGAAGACCTTTCGAATCTTCGAGTAGTAATCGCTTTGCTCTGCTATGACGAAGGGAGAAATTGCTTTACAGAAGACGGGCAGAAGAAGCCCTGGTAGAAAGTAACCTCGACACCCTTCACAGAAAACGTTGTTGCTACTGATAAGTGATAAAGTGTATATTTTTTTCAAAAAATGTGATACCACGTAGGAAATTCTAAGATGAACGGAATGTGGCGAGAAATTGGCTATTGTACTAAATTAACCTCCCTATTGTTAGAAAGAATTCGGAAGAATTGGAAACTACGGTTGAAGCGATTCAAAAAAAAAGGTGAAAGGGGACGTTGATTTCTAAATGGCGGAGTTCGGTATAACATTAAAGTTGGAAAAGGTCTAAACTGGTTTGCATCGGTTGAATTAATTTCTTTCGGAAAATATTTAGCCACAGATGCAACATTAACAATCGAAGCAACCTCAGCAGCAGCAAATATTGCCACGGTCGAATTTGGGTGACAGTTTGTTGCTTGTCACTTGAACATTCGCGAGCTAAACAGTGATGCTGTGCATATGAATCACTGTAATGTACACATACACATACATACATGCATTTAAATGTGTGAACGGATATAAGTAGATACCCTGCAGTGGTTCAACGACTCTTTAGTCTTCGCTTATTTTCTAATTTTTCCTCTTAAATACATACAGACTAATGCATATGGAAAAATTGCAAAAATAGTTAAAAATTACTTAGGCGGCCAATGGTCGCACCTGTCTGTGCTCGGCCTTCCATGACAATGCTCATCAACAGAAACAGTAATAGCAGCATTTAAATGCTCTGAAACAGAGTTTGCAATAGTAATAAGTTTGCTGCATTTGACATAAAATTCCATTTGACATTTTTTTTCTTTGTTTGGCATCTTTGACATTTTTTTCTACTTTTTTCGGTTGCAACATTTCCAGCAGATAATTGCACTGATGACTTTGCTGTAACTTGAAAAAAAAACATATGTTTTCATACCTGTTTCCCTTTCCCCATATACAATTTCTTTAGTAGAGTCGGCGCGCGCCTGCTTAGTGCTTTCATAATAAATTAAAAAAATGACAAAAATTCCAATAAGCTGACCAAGTGATTGCATTTCTTTTTCCGCTAAAATTGGACTGTCTCGGCGATAGAACTATTTCCATGGTTTAACGGTTGTCGATTGGTAATGGCGGTCACTTGAGCAGGTCGGTCGATCGGTGCTCGAATGTATTTTAAATTTCGAATTTTTTGAGGTATATGAATGCATGTAAATATATATATCTACATCTGTTTGTCATATGATTTAGTATTTTTTTAATTAGCACTTATGAAAGGCAGTAATTGGTTTTTGCTTTCTTGTAGTTCTCAAGCACATTTCTAAATTAGGCAATTTTTTTGTTGCACAAATTTACTGAAATCAGTTTGAGCTCTTAGCGTAAAAAAGAAAATATGTAAAAATCTAAATTGATGCTCAAAAATATTAATAAAGTTTACTAAATCATAATTGTTTTTGGGTAGAAATCAAACTCATCAGCTTTGCCGGTAAGAAACGAAATGTTGAAATTGGGGTCACTTACAACGTTAGTAGAAAAATAAATAAAATAAATTTTGACGAGTCATATTTTTTAACAATTTCGTGCATTTATATGTGGTGTACAACAATTTAATAACAATAACAATTTAACAACAATTCAATAACAATTTAACAACAATTTACATACATCTATAGCATAGTTTTGCAAAAATTTAGCAAGTATTCCATAATAATTCTACGAAAATTTCTTTCTTTCTTTGAGAAATATGTATAAAATTGTGAGAAAACGTTTACTCAAATTTTATAACAATTTAACAACTTCTCTAAAACAATTTTATGAACACTTAACAGCAATTCTATAACAATTTTTTAATTTTGTTTTGTGAAAATCTGTACAAAACTGTGTAAAAGTATATATAAAAGCTTTATAACAATTAAACAACATATCTATAAAAATTTTTTGAATACATACTTAACAACAATTCAATAACAATTTAACAACAATTTACCACATCTATAGAATAGTTTTATTCATCAATTATTCTATAACAATTCTATGACAATTTACTTCTTTCTTTATGAAATCTGTATAAATTTGTGAGAAAACTTTTACATAAATGTTATACAATTCTGAGAAAACTTTTACTCAAATTTTATAACAATTTAACAACATCTCTTCTATAATTTTATGAACACTTAACAACAATTCTATAAAATTTTTTAAATTTACTTTTGTGAAATCTGCATAAAACTGTGTGAAAAAATATAAAAAAACTTTATAACAATTTAACAACATCTCTATAATAGTTCTATGAACACTTAGCAACAATTCTATAACAATTTCGTAATTTTGTTTGTGAAATCTGTATGAAACTGTGTGAAAATATATATAAAAACTTTATAAAACTTTGACAATATCTCCATAATAGTTTTATGAACATTTAACAACAATTCTATAACAATTTAAAATATCTTTTTTATGAAATCTACATAAAACTGTGTGAAAATATTTATATAAATTTTATGACAATTTAACAACATCTCTACCATAATTTTATGAACACTTAACAACAATTCTATAACAATTTTTTAATTTACTTTTGTGAAATCTGCATAAAGCTGCATGAAAATATATATACAAATTTTGTAACAATTTAACAACATCTTTATAATAATTTTATGAACTTTTAACAACAATTCTATAACATTTTTAAAATTTTTTTTTGTGAAATCTGTATAAATTTGAATGAAAATATATACACAAATTTTATAATAATTTGACAACATCTCCATAATAATTTTATGAACACTTAACAACAATTCTATGCACAAATTTTAGTTTTATTTTATGAAATCTGTAAAACACTGTGTGAAAAAATATATAAAAACTTTATAACTCTTTGACAACATCTCTATAAGAATTTAATGAACATTCAACAACAGTTATATAACAATTTTAACTGTTTTTTTAGTACTTTGCTGTTTTTGATTTATAAAAATCCACCCTCCCTGTGCAGGGCACGAATAACCTACTCTCTCCCACCTATGAAGATTTTCGTCATACTCTTTGCAGACTTCTTCGAATTTGGTCCAATATTTTTTATCTGGACTATCGATCGTTTATGCCCTTCTCCCACCAGAAATTCCTAAGTTTTTTAGTTTGAATTCTACTAATTATCACTGCTAAGTCTTGCCTCTAAACCAACAGCCAACATTTTAAAATTAGCAAATTTCCAAGTTGAAAAAGAAATAAATATAAATTTTTAATAGTTCAGTGGCATTGCGGCATTTACTCAGCCCATTCCATCCACACATATGCAACATCATCATCTCTTAGTTGCACGCAAACTTCTATTCATTTCTAGTTGCATTTATGCATATTTGCCTGTTTCTGTCTGTTGTCTGTCCACTGGCCTGGTAGTGTTTGCCCAAGCCCACTACTTGAATGAAGCTGCATTGCCCAGCGATTGCGGTTGCCGGTTATGCGTCTCTGCAGCTTAAGTAATTTTGCATTACCATTTGTGCGTTGCTTAAGTCATTTTTTCCCCATTTTTTCTTTCTTGCTGCTTTGACTCTTCCTTTTTCGTTACACAAAACCACAAACAATTTATATTCCCATCAAACATTTGACCCCAACGCAGATTCATCTTAATCAATTATAATCTTAAGATCGGCAAAATGCAACATAACGCAGAGCAAATGCAGCAGTAAATGCAACAATAATAACAACAATAGCAGCAACAACAAATTTAACAAACAATCATAACAAAATGCAAGTCAAGCTAAGTGTGTTGCTGGCAGCAGCAGAAGCAGCGACTGCAAGAAAAAAGTGGCCGCATGCAAAAGCTGTTTGTTGGCGACTAAGTGTTTGTTGTTTAATTTTGTTTTTGTTGTTTGTTGGCGATTTGTTCCTTTTATTTAATTTATTTGTTGGTTAGCATTGCATTGTGGTGCGTGTACGCTGGTGCAACATGGTTTGCCCGCTAGGCTTGGCTGGCTGCATTAACTGCTGTTGCAACGTTTTGCTGCTTCACTTAATGTTGATTTTATTAACTTTTTTTGCCCGTTATATTTGTATGTAAGGCATTCTTCTTCATTTGTCTTTTTTACAATTTTTTTTACATATTTAGTTGACTAAGTCGTAAAGCATTTTCCCCATTTTTTGAATGAGTGGCAGCTTAGCAGGAAAAGGCGGCTTTTAAGAGGCAAGTCATTCATTTCCTACTTTGGTTCTTTGGTAATTCTTACAGCATCAAATATATGTGCGATCTAAGCTAATGGTGGAAGTAACTTTAAAATTTTTTTTGTTTTAGAAGAGTACACTAATTAATATTAATTGAGGTTGATTTTATAATATCTGCCATTTAAGGGAGAAAAAGCTTTTATTACCGTGAAAAGTGCTTAGTTCCATACTCTCCTCACAGAAGAAGTGGAGTTCACCCACAAGGACGAATCCATGTTTCTTCGTCCAAGTCTGATCATTCCTTGGGCAACCATACTAACCTAACCTAACCTCACCCACAAATGGAAAGCAATACGATTTTACTCGTATGCTACCACCAAACGCCAAAAAGTTTTTTGATGGCGGAAATACTCTCGGAGTATTACTATCGGAGAATTACTCTCGGAGTTAGAAAATAACTCTAGATGGTTTAAGTTCGAAAGCCAGGAGACCAGGAGATAAATGCTGCATGCATTTATTTATGCAAGTCAATGAACAAAGTTGTTTTATTGACTACTTAAAACTGTTAACAACTAATATCGGGTGATTTTTTAGCTGCATGAGACTATCGATATCGATATGGTTTGACAGCTGAGAGTAATAAACTGTGTTGACATTTCTGTTCAGTAAAGTCTAGCAAGCCATCGTAAATCATTAAAAGCCAGAACAACGCTTCCAAGTTGTGGAAGTTTACTTTAAAAAAAAAAAGGATAAATAAATAAAAGTCTTTTCGCAAACTTCATAGAGCACCGGTGTCATCATCGGTCCTTATTTCTTTCCAAATGAGGAGGAGCGGAAGGAGCGGAAAGATCTGGCTTTACGGTGAATTGCGAGCGCTATGGTGTAATGCTGAGCGCAATTTTGTATTTTGATTCTAAATTCTCAAGTTCTTAGAAAACACCCGATATAAAACGTAGAAAAGTTGGCACTACATCTACAGGTATACGAGCCCTCTGTACATCGGTTGACATTACGGGGGCATTGGACAATGCTAGACGAATCATAACGTGAGTTTTCAATATGCTGAGGAATAGAACAACACTCTGTGAAACTGGGCCCAAAAGATTATGTATCAAGTCAACCAAAGGATCCTCCCAAGGAGGCGTTTTATAACTGCTCCTTTGGCTATAAATCATTGACGAGCTCCTACAGACTCTCGATGATCTCGGACACAAAGTGCAATGATCACCTATGCCTCTTTGGTATGGTGGCCAAAAGCAGACGAAACTAAGACTCCAATAATAACACTCGATACTCGGGAGCAATGTAAACCTGTCCCACAGCGGCTTTAGGAATGGCCACTGAACTCATTCCACTCTATCTTGTAGCCAAAGGGTCGGCAGTCAGTGCGAGCTACGAGGCGTCCTAATTTACTTCATCTCAAAGCAGGCAATCTTATAGAACATATATTCTGGGTTCTATTCTGAACTCTCCGTACCTGACAGTTCAGGACAAGATAGAAAGGAAACTAGAATTCTCCAAGAACTTCGAAGTGGTCATTAGTGACTGCTAAGCGTGTAGAAACAATGAAATATCCTTAAAATATGGCGCACAGGTGTGGTTTACTGATGGGTCCAAAATGGAAGACGGTAGTGCCAGGGCTGCAAATATCGGACCACATTTCAAAAAATCAACAGCAATGGGAAAAACCACTTCCACTTTACAGGCGGGGTCCACGCCTTAGAGCTGTGTCCCAAATAATGCCTTTGCAGAGGCATGCGCGTTGACAGTCAAGCAGCTCTAAAATCGCTGGGTAGCTTCTCATTCCAATCAAGGTTGGTCTGGGAATGTTTTAAAATCCTCAACACCCTTGCAACAAGTAACTTTGTTACCTTGGTGTGGGTTGCGGGACGTGAGTGGCACGAAGGGAATGAAATTGCAGACACTTAAGCGAAAAAAGGGGGCAAGTACTCTTGCTGCCTGAGCAGGGGCCTAATCGATTACTGGAGAGCGCAATCGGACTTGCGGCAATCGAAAAGACTCATAGATCCAGAACGGATAAAGGCAGAAGCAATCCATAACCTAAGCAGAAAGGACATACAACTTTGCGCTGAACTTCTAGCAGGACACTGTAAACCTAATTATCACATGAAAAAGATAGGTGCTATAGAAAACGATTCCTGTAGACTCTGCAAAGAGGCATAAGAAACGGTAGAACATATTCTATGCGACTGCCTAGCGGTGGAACGACGCAGACTAAATTACCTGGGAGATGTGGCTATAGATCTAAACCTCCTGGTAGAAATTAAGCCTACAGCAGTTTTAGGATTTATTAACAGCCTAAAACTGTTTGAGTAGGCTACATGGCTGCACAATAGATCTCTTCAGGCCGCAGTGCACAAAACGCCCAACCATAATAATAATATACCAACTGAAGCGCATTACGACCAATGACATCTATAGAGTGGTTCGTGGCTAACAGTGGTCAAAAATATGTTCCAAGTTGCCTGGTACTAGCATAAATCGTCAGGGTTGATGCTGGATGCGGATGCTTCCACTTTTTTTATCAGCGAACGCATTGCAACTCTCACTCTCAAAAGAGCAAACTAGCGAGTCTCACAGGGTTACAAAAACGATTTCAACCCTATCCGTTGACTTAGTGGACTCTTTTCAATTTCTGGGTAGCCACATTTATTCTCAAACCTCCACCTGATCATAGCCTCTATCTTAAAATCGATTTTTATTTGAAATCCAGGCGAAAACTTAATGCCCTTGAATTCTGAACTAAACTCTCAAGCCCAATTTCTGTCCCAAAAACTTTAACAGCGACCTCAATTTCAAATTCAGTCGCACTTTCAATTTCCACCTAACCTCTACACCACCAAAAACTTCAATTACTAGCCTCAAAAGTCTTAATAATAACTTGATTTCAATATCTTTAACAATATTACACTCAGCCTCACTCTAACTCCCAATTTGAGCTCTATTATCAGCCTCAGGTAATTTTTCTACATCTGGCGCGCTAACAAGTTATGCGATTTTAACCGAGTTTCCCCAAGCATATCAGAAGTTTATTTCTCGTGCTAACCGGATATGGATACACCAAGGGAAGCTAAGTTCCCCTCCACCTGATATTTTCAACGTTCAGGAGAGTTTCACTTCATCTGCTACTATCAGCTGGTACCACATCGAATACTGTCAGAACCGGAGCGTTTGTAGCCAATCGGGCGATAGTACTCAGCCGACAAGACCGCTGGATCTGTCCCCGCTATGTCTCTGTCCCCGTAAAGCTCATACAGCTCATTGTCCCATCACCTATGATACTTGCCGTCACTAACGTGCAAAGATCCAAAAATCTTCCTCAAAATCTTTCACTCAAACACTCCAAGGGACGTCTCACAGGTAACTCTTATCTCGCACTAAATAAGCTTACAGAATATTAATTTAGTGTGCAAGTCCACACAAATCCCATCCCATATATCCAGCAGTGTTTCTCAAACAAGTGGAATACTACAAAAGTGTCACAATACCTCGTCGCCGCGGCATCTGTCGCCACCATCTGTCACCACCATATGTCAATACCTATGGTTAAGAAATAGTAATTCGAAAACCCTGCATAGCCTCCCAAGGGAATTTCAGCAACAACACATATTGCATATGTATATGTGTAACCTTCTAACTTGGTGATTGCATGAAAATTAAGTAAAAAAACTACTCTGCTGGTTTCCAATAAGAAAATCGAATTATAACGATACAATTACATGACTGCGAAAATGTGAATGCCACACCAACTAAGCAACCAAGCAACCCACCAACCGGCCAACCAAGCCGAGCCAGCGAGTCAGCCAAGCGGCGGCAACAAGTTATAGGCAGCTATTTACATGGAGCGTCAAGTGTTGCACTTGCAATACTTACTAGGCAATTGTTGCGGCTTGTTGTCGATGGTGTAAGTCACACGCATTGCCACCTCACCCGCATGGACGATGCCACATGGCTAGCCGACTAGTCGAACAGCCGTCGCCCGAAACAGCGCCTGGGCAAACGATTGGCTTTTGTTGTAATTGCAATTGAAGTGCAATCAATTACGCGCCACTCTATGTTCCCTCCACGTAGTCCACGACGCAGTGTTACTAACAGTTAGTGGCCTGAACGTTTGGACCACATGCTGCGCCAGCTAAACGGCAAGATTTACCAGCTCAAGCGTTGAGCTAAAATTCAAGCTTAGTCTAATATTTAGTAGTTATAGGTGCAGGCTCAGCCGCGATTGCTAATGGGTGGCTTGTTGCGAGCTTGTATGTCCAATTTCCACCCCGCTAGCATGCCAGACTGCCGCTTTCCTGACGACCTCTCTTCGGCTTGGGTTGGTTATGGTATTGGGCTGATTGCGTGCAATTTATTAAGCCACGCTAACAAGATGTGTGAATTGGCAACGAAAACAAGTGAATAATTGCCCCGTGAACTGGCCACGCCGCACCGCACCGTAACACTGCAGGCGCAAAAGGCATGTTGCAGGCTTCCTAGCGGAGTTGGGGTTACACCAAAGCATTCAAACAAAATAAAGAGAAGATTCCTTGGCAAGTGAGTAAATGTAGAATGAAAAGGCTAACAATGTGAAGAATGAATAATAAAAAAATTGTAGGGGAGATGCCAAAACTAGAGGTTAGAAGACTAATTATTATGCCAGATTTTATATATCCGAAAACTATACTTTAAACTAAAAATTGAATCATAGTTTTAGTCGCAATTTTAGTCAGATTTGAAATATGCAATATAAAGGTATTAATCTTTGCTGGCATTAAGATCGCCAGTGTGAGTGTGATAACCGCTTAAAATGTTTTCTTGCTGAACCGTTAATAAAATTTAAAAAGCTGCTGCTTTAAGTAGATGTACCCATATTCTTCCGGCATTGAATGGCGAAAGTGTCATAAAATCACAATTTTAAGTCCAATTGCAGTCTGGGTCCCGGCCTCAGTTAAGTACAAGTCTTTATCTCAGTCGCACTATTAAACTCAGTCCTAGCATCAGTATTATTCTTTCTTTTTTTTTTGTTTTTTGGTGGGTGAGGTTCAAAATGCCCTCGCACTGACAGCGAACGTCGTCTGTGTGGCTTCGCTTTGTTGCCCTGGGTCGAGGTCAATCTTCTTTATCTTTATTTCCTTACTCAGAATCAGTATCAATTTTAGTTTTAGTTTCAGTCTGTTCTCAGTTTTAAATTTAGGTTCAGTCCCACTATCAATCTCATTCCCAGTCTCGGTCCGGGTCTCAGTTTCAGTCTTAGTCATATCTCAGTTTCCGCCTCAATCTCAGTCGCTGTCTCAATCTCAGCCTCGGTGTCAGTTTCCACCTCAATCTCAGTCGCATTCTCAATTTCAGTCTCAGCCTCAGTCTCCATTTAAGTCTCAATTTCAATACCAATCTCAGTCTGATTTTCCGTCTTAGCTTTCTAAGTCTTTTTTTAAGAGGAGGTTAAAATCGAAAATGTCAGAAACATCATCAAAGATGGCTTGAGAGATATGATTCACTAACAACAAAAACATTCCTTCCCTCTCGGTTGATTCCTCCTGGGACTGGTAAAAGCATTTTATCAAGGGTGATCCGTTTTTGCCTTTTAGACAGACCAGATATTTGCGACCCTGTTCTTCTTCTGATTGCGTATGTGTCTTATTCTCAGTTTCCATCCCAATCTCAGTCTCAGTCTCAGTATCAGTTTCATTCTCACTCTCAGTTTCAGTCTCAGTCTCAATCTCCGTCCCAGCGTCAGACTCTATCCGAGTTAATATCAGTCTCAGGCGCAACCTAGGATGAGTTTTAGTCTGTTCTCAGTCCTAAACTTAGCTTCGATCCCAGTCTCCTCATTCTCAGTCTTAGTCGCAGTCTCACCTCAGTCTCATATCAATCTCATTCTCAGTCTCAGTCTCAATCTCCATCCCAGCGTCAGCCTTAATCCGAGTGAATCTTAGTCTCAGTCACAATTTTGGGATGAGTGTCAGTCTGTTATTAGTTTTAAACTGGGCTTCAATCCTAGTCTTCTCATTCTCAGTCTTAGTCGCAGTCTCAGCCTCAGTATTGGCAATAGTCTTAGTCATAAACTCAGTCTTTGTCCCAGTGTCAGTCTCAGTCTCGGTTTCAGTGTCATCCTAAGTTTCAATATTAGTTCCAATTTTAATTTTAGGATCAGTTTCATACCGTTCTCAGTCCTAAACGAAGCTTCAGTCCCAATCCAAGCCTTAGCCGCAGCCTCAGTCTCATTCTCAGTCTCAGCCTCAGTTTCAGTCTGAATTTCAGTTTCTGTCTTAGTGTTAGTCTCAGCCGCAGTCTCAATCTTAGCTTTCGTCTGAGCTCCAGCCTTAGTATCAATCTTAGTCCTAGTGTGAGTCATACTATCAGTATTAGTTTCGATTTCAGTTTCAGGGTCGGTCTGAGATAAGATCTTTGGTGGACGTATTTGTTTCGGACTTGGAAGTTCATTTCCTTATTTTACTACTGATTTACTGAATTATTTGCGTTTTAAAGTGTCGAGTGATTTTATTACGGCCTAATCATCAGGGCAGCAGCTCTCATTACTATTTGCGTAGCTTGAAAAACGCTGCAGTGTCGCGGAAGCTGAAAACAAGCAAAAAGTAATATAAAAGGGCATGTCTTGAGCAGATACCCGAATTACTAATTTTTGATAGTTTTTAGCAGTTTCTAGCTGTTAATGGAGATGGCTGTGAAGAGTAGAACTCCCAAACTAATTTTTCCTTCCCTTCGTGGGGACTTGTGTGAAAAAATCGTTTTCGTAATCAAAATATATGTAAATCTCATATTCTGTCATCATTTATGCCAAACCTTTTATGAAAAATGTTGTTGTTGCCACCACTAAAATGCATGTTGCTACCATAATTTTCAACAAATCATAAATGATAGCAAAATTAATTGAATGAATGAATAAATGAATGAGTTGAATGTCTTGCAAGGAGCCTATAATTTGCAATTTGCACGTCAGTAAATAAAATATTGCGTCATTGCATGGGGAAAGGAGTGCAAGAGAAGGGAAAGGAGGACGACGAGTAAAACTGAAAGAAGAGAAGTGAAATGTTAAGTGCTGTTGATGTTGAATGACTGCTGCACTGAGTACTTGCCTGGCTGTCTGTCGGCCTGCCAGTAGAATGTGGCCATTGTTGGCAGCTTGGGTTGCGAGGCGTTCAAGCAGTTGTGCATTTGGCTGCCGCTGCCACTACTGCTGCTGTTGCATTTATGATTGTGATTGCTTTTATTGAATATGTCAAGTGCAAAGATGCAAATTAAAGTCAAAAGCTAAAGGAGTTGCAGTAAGTAGGAGTACGTGAAGCAGGTGGCGGGCTGAAGATAGCTAAAAGCAACAGTAAACAAAAAAGAAAGAGGAGGATCAGCAGCTATGTGGGAACTGGCAGGTTGTCGCTGAGTGCAGTAAAGCGCAGTCGAGCAAATGATTTGAATTGGAAAACACTAAACACTTGTCAAAGCACATTAAATATGAAATGTCAGAGGCGTTTAGTGCAGGACAAGCTAAGCTTACAATTACTTGCAGTTAAGGATTATGCTTGGAAGAAATGAACTGGCGAGGCTTGAAGCAAAAATAAAAGTGACAGCCAAGCTGAAAGCAAAGTCAGCGAGTTAGTGTAGCACAGAAACATTAATGATTTATACGGGAAGTTGGACAGCCACAAATAGGTGAGATGATTGAGCTGGCTGGGTAATATAAAAATTAATATACCTTAAAAGTATAGGAAAAAGTTGAGTTGAATTGATATTTAGTGATTGGGCTGAAAAGTTCCGGGCCTAACATATAGATGACATTAGTTTTCTTGCATTTACCGCTTTTTCAGTTAACCTTATTCTTAAAAAAACAGCATGAACAGCTGCATGATTTTCTAATAATTAGTTTGTGAGTTATTGTGCTAAGAGTGACGCTACTTTGGTTATTTTCAAAACAATGACTCAAAACGAATACCGTTTAAGTGCAGCATTGGCTTGAAAAGTGTTATGGTGGCAGAGACACCGATGATGCACAACGCAGTGGACGTGCAAATGAGGCGTTGAAATCAGAAATCGTTTTAAATGATCAAAAAGTGAAGTTGCAAGCGTTAGTTGACATCGTAAGGATATCAAACGAACGTTTTGGCTTTATATTTAATGAGCATTTGACTACGAGAAAGTTCGGTACGAAGTGGGTTCTCACTTTCAAGGCAACAGACTGTTTCACAAGTCAATCAAAACAATGGCAACACTACATGAATCGAACTTCGAACTGCTCCCACGTTCACCAGATTTGACTCCTAGCGACTATTGGCTGTTGCCAGACCTTAAAAAAAAATCTTTGGTAAGAAGTTTCGCTCGAATGAAAATGTGAATCACTGAAAATCAGGCATATTCTGAGGCAAATGATAAATTATTGGATAAAAGTGATATTCAAATGTTAGAGCGGCAGTGGAATGCTTGCGTTGTTCATAACGGAAATTACGTTGATGAATAAATCTAATGTTGAACAAACAAAAACAAAACGTGTTTTCATTGTTAAGCCCTGGACTTTTCAGCCCATGTGTTATCTATTTCACTTCTGATGAATTTTATCATATGGCTTTTTGTTCAAAACTCAACTGTTTGTGAGATATTCGTGTTTAAAAAATATTAAAAGAGAAAATGTTCTTTTTTCCGTGCATTAACTTTTCTCAAATGCTAGTTCACTGGTAAAACCTTTTTCGTTTTTAGTTACAGGTTAAAGTATATATATGGCTATAATTATATAGAAATATTAATTAATTCTACATGATACTAATCCGAAATATTTCATCAGTATGCTGAGAATTTCAGGCGCATACTAGGCGAATGACTTAATAATTAATAAATAACCTAAAGCGATGAGGCTGTAAAAGTATTTGTTTATTTAGGAACCAGGATGAATACCTACAACAATGTCAGCCTGGAAATCTAACGTAGAATCTCTCTTGCCAACAAGTGCTACTTTCGACTAAGTAGGCAGCTGAGTAGTAAAGTTCTCTCTCGACGGACAAAAGCAACACTCTACAAGACTATCATTATGACCGTCCTAACGTATGGCGCAGAAGCTTGGATGATGACAACATCCGATGCAGCGTCACTTGGAGTGTTTGAGAGAAAGAGTCTGCTGAGATTTTTGGAACTTTGCACGTTGGCAACGGTGAATATCGCAGGCGATGGAACGATGAGCTGTATGAGCTTTACGACGACGTAGACATAGCGCAGCGGCTACGTTGGCTCAGTCATGTCGTCCGAATGGATACAAACGCTCCGGCTTTTAAAGTATTCGATGCTGTACCAGCTGGTAACAGAGGAAGAGGAAGGTCTCCTCTGCGTTGGAAAGATCAGGTGGAGAAGGGCTTGGCTTTACTTGGCTTGTGCCCAACTGGCGCCGGTTGGGACGAGAAAGAAACAATTGGCACGCTCTGTTAAGTTCGGCCAAAATTGCATAAGCGATTATCGCGACAATTAAGAAGAAGAAGAAAGCGACAAATATTATTATTTGTAGTTTATGTTTCTGCGCAATAAGTGTTTTATTTCAACATCTTCCATATGTGAACTAAAACTGATTTGGTTGTCGTTTTAGGGACTTGAAAGTCACAGCTTAAGTCTAAGCGATCAGCAACATATCATAACAAATTGCCATCAACGTTAGGTCACCAGCAGAAACAGTGAAACTAGAGATGTGCGCTACAAGCAAACCAATTCACATATACCGGGTGTTTTTTAGCAGCATGAGAAATATTGATACCGATAACTATGGTTTGACAGCTAAGAGAGGCAACTTGTGTTGAAATTTCTGTGCACTAGGGTTTGCCAAATCATCTTGAATCGTTTAACAGAACAACGCTTCCAAATTGTAAAAAGTTACTAAAAAACAAATTTCGCAAAGTTGATAAAGCACAACTGTTATCAGCGGTACTTATTTCTTTCGAAATGAGGGAGGAGTTGCCGCTACGGTGAAATGCAAGCGTTATCGAACCATACTGTCTGAATTTTTGTTGCCAAAAGTTAATCAGTTAATCATCAAGGACATTTGGTTGGAAGGCGCAACTTGCCATACAGCGCGCTGCAATTTGCAATAATCAAGCCACCATTGACGCCGTACGGCAACAATTGGATTGATCGAATTGACTTGAATGTATAGCCGCGATGGACATATGCTGGATATAATGTTAAAAAAATAAATGAAAAACCACATTATAATAAAAAAATTCATTTCAACAATATTTCTGCTTTGTATTATCATCGGTTGCCGTAGCCGAATGCGTGACTTGCGTTAGAAATTCAGAGAGAACGAAGGTTTGATTCTCGGTGAAATACCAAAATTAAGAAAAACATTTTTCTAATAGCGGTCGCCCCTCGGCAGGCAATGGCGAACCTCCGAGGGTATTTCTGCTATGAAAAATCTCCTCATAAAAAATATCTGCCGTCCGTAGTCAGCTTGAAACTGTAGGTCCCTCCATTTGGGAAATAACATCAATACGCATACCACAAATAAGAGGAGGAGCTCGGCCAAACACCCAAAAAGGGTGTAGGAGCCAATTATATATATTATATATACATATATATATTATCATTTTAAATTCTCAAGCTCTTAAATAATACCTGGATATATTGTGTCTTCAAAAATTAAAAAAGAAATGTTCTAATTATTGTTATATACATATATCACTTTAAAAATTGCTTTATCAACATATTCAATATTGAATAAATCTCTAAATTTTCAATTTTTTTTTTCAATTTTTTTTTAAGTTTACTTTATATTATACTGAAGCCTACAAATGAACGAATTTTCGAAAAAAAATTTACGTCATTGACCAAATTACTTGGATTGCTTTACATGGAATCGCTTTTTTCTTCCATTACCAGGTTCGCTTCTTGAGTCTTTTGAAATTCTATGGGTTTTCAGGGTATTGAAAGCTGTTTTGTATTATCATTTTAAATGCTCAAACCTTTAAAAAGCACCCGATATATACATATCAACGCATATTACTTACATACAAATACATACAAATATAAATATGTTGCACTTATAGGTACCGCGCAGATTGCTTGCTGGAGTCACTTGGCGGTTAGTAATCGATGATCGATCCTTTTGTGGCAACAAAAGACTTTTATTAAGTCATAACTGCCAGACAAATGCGATGGCAGTTTGAGTGGCGACGAGGATAGGCTAGGACGCATGGATGCTTGTAATACTCGTACTCGTAACTCAAACGAACAACATTACAAGCAAGCGCCTGTAGGAACATTTACAGCAAATAGCGGAAAGTACGTCTTAATGCGCCACAAAACGTCCAACAACATGTGTCGATGTATGCAATTTATTTGTCATATCACGTGTTAAATATTTTGAAGTGTACGAAAGCCAGATGGAAGTGCTGTTGATGATGGCGATGATGAGTCGAAAATATCAATGTATGTGTGAATGTAGCAGAATGGGTAGGCAAAATGTTGGCACAGTGGCAACTAGGAAAGCAAGAGTAGCATAAAATCAGAGAGATAACATCACTAGTAAAAAGTATCGTCGATAGCGTAAGCACCACTTTATATAAACACAATCTCACATACATATAGGGCATGAATATTCAAGCCCTTCAGACACTTCTCCATGTATGTACGTATGAAGGATTCAATGAGTTGAATGAATAAATGACTGCGTGTCGGAAATTGAACGCTAATGGGCGTTTTATTTGAGTTATTGGTTTCGTAGACGAAACAGACTCAAACATTTATAAATATGTTGGCGTACATATGTATGTGTGTGTATATGAGCATGTGTGCATGCACCCTTTTATTCATGCCATTAGCGATTATGCGTGCGTAGGTGTGTTAAAAAGTTACTTAAGTGGCATGTCGTACTGAAACTTTTCAAAGCTGTCTGCAGTTTGCCGCTTGTGAAGCGTCACATGCAAAGGTATCAGCGAGCGTTTAGGTCTAGGTGTTATGGTTGTTATTGGTTTGCTTTTTTATATCAGTGATTGGTGTGGTACCACAGTTGCTTTTGTTGTCGCTTTGCCGCTTTATAAATCTTATTTATGTTCAGCAATCGCCCATTTGCTGCAAGAGTGTCATAATAAAAGACATTTTTCTTCTGTGTAAGTATGCAGAAATGACCGCTAGCTCTTCTTTTATGCTGTGTGGAAAATTTATGGCGATATCGATTAACAGTATCTGATTAGATAATAATAAAAATAATTTCTCTTACTTAGTGAGACATGTTGAAAAACAAACCTCCAAGCCATTTGTCTGCTTTGTTTTTCGGATTATTACATTTTAACAGCAAATGAGAAAATATCAAAACTATCAAATGCTCGACCAGTGAAGGCCAAACTTTATTTATTTTATAGCTAAATTATTATGTAAAGGGTTTTCCAATAGCAGGTGTTTCAGGTGAATGGATTGCGCTATCGGGAGATGATTAATGATTTTATATGGCCAGAATTGGGTGGTATTGATCTGGACAACGTTTATTTTGAAGAAGTCAGCGCTACATGCCACAGAGGCAACATAAACATTGATCTTTTAAAGGAAAAGTTTCCGGGCCGTGTAATCTCTCTAAGACGTGATCACAATTGGCCACCGAGATCTTGGGATTTAACACCTTGTAACTTTTTTCTTTGGGGGGGAGGGGGATGTGAAAGAAAAGGTCTACGCCAACAGCCCAGGGTCGATTTAAGACCTCAAAGATGGAATTCGTGAGGCTATCGAGGACATAGGGCAGCCACTTGGCAATTCGGTAATGGAAAATTTCATGAAAAGGATATAGTCCTGTAAGCGTAGACGTGGTGGTCATTTGCCTGATGTCATTTTCCACTATTAACGGCATACCTTCCTCTTTATAATGAAATAAACATCCGATCATTTATATTGTATATAATAGCATTTTTCTTTCAATATCAAAATTACACCTCTTATTGGAAACACCTTTATTTATTTATTTGTTAGAAATATTGTATAATTATGAATAATTATATTACATAACGACAGGCACTAGCAGCTAAGACTATCGGCCTAAAATACTAACAGATTTTTTATGTTTCCGAGGTGGTTTCGCAAAATAAGAAGTATCGTCTATAGTTCTAATTTGAGCTAAACACAAGATGGAGCAAAATTAATCACCCTAACGCAAGATGCATAATTTTGCAAATGGCGTCGTACGTCCATCATATTTCACCTTTGTATGCTGAACAATCCTGCAGACAATCCAAAGACAAGCAATGGAGCGCGTAAAGCTCACAATAAAGATTTCCATCGCTCAAAAATCAATTTTTTATTTAGTAAAAAAGTTATTCAAAAACACAATTGGATGATTCATTTTGCGTGAGCTTGTAAAATGTTTGGCGGCCGTACCCAAATGGGTTGGTGAGTGTTTATCATTCGGTCTGAGCTCGAAACCGCGGTGATGAAGTAAAAGCTTTTTCTAATAGCGGATCTCCATCGACAGGCAAAGGCAAAACTCCGTGTATATTTCTATTATGAAAAATTGCCTCATAGTAAAATATTTGCCATTCGGAGGACATGTAAAAATGTAGATCACTCCACCTGTGGAACTACATCAAGACACCCATCACAAATAGGAGGAAGGAGCTCGATCAACCCCAAAAGCTACACTCATTGCTTATCATGTGGCCTATAAATATATATTTTCATTAATGTGTATTAAATAAAATTTCAGGAGCAATTCGTGCTGTTAAAAAAAGAAGGAACCAGAAGGTTAAAAGCTTCTACAAATGTATTTCCTGAAAAATTTCATCATATATCTTCTTTCACAAAAGCTGCATACGACTAAAAAAAACTCCCAAGAACTAAAAGAGCATAATCTATCATATATGATTTTTTTCAACAGTTCTGCTTGGGCAGTGCTACTTGAGGAGTGCCAGACTGGCACTTCAACTATTTCACCACTTCACTGCTTGATCAAAAAGTTCCCAAAATAACCACGAGGTGACGCTCTAAGTTAACTAATTTGAATTTTGTTTATTTTTTTAGATGGCCACATCTGTGATCAACATTTATACCAAAACCATATTGCCATTGCTTGACATTTGTAAAAGTGATGAGTTTGTATTAACTTTTGCGTTCAAAATTGATTTAATAGTGTGGAACCTAATTAATATTGGGGAACTCTTCCGGTAAAGATACTCTAAAGAAAACAACAGTTTACACATGGCATAAATGCTTAAGATGACTTAAATGATTGTGAATTCTTCAATGATGACGAGCGTAGGGGCAGGCCGTTGACATCCAAAACTGATGGAAGTATTAATAAAGCGAAAGAAAAGTTCATAAATAACCCCAAATTAACCAACAGAGAGCTGGCAAAGAACTTTAACATTGCGTATGGATCTGTTCCGCACATTGTAGTTAATCATTTGGGTTTGCGCCGCGTTGCTGCAAAGTTGGTCCCAAAGAAATCCCAGAATTGTATGCAAAAAAGGGACCGCTTTTAATTCACCAAAGACATGATTTCCAAGACTGAATCCAATCCAATATTCTTTATCTTTTTTATTCTTATCACACGTATCCTAACTGAAGATAGGGCGTGAGTTTATGAGAACCAACCATCAACCAAAAAAGAAAGCTATGGCTACGGTTTTTATGGATTACAGAGGTATTGTACAATACGAATTTTTGTCAGAAGGTCAGGCAGTTAAAGAAGACTATTACTTGAGTGTTATGGGACATTTACTTGAAGCACTTATTCAAAAAAGAAATGATTTGTTGCAATACAATTCGTGAATCTTGCACCTCGATAACGTACCGTCGCACAGTCGCAACATTATCCGTGAATTTTTGACCAAAAATGAAACGAATACCATCCAACAGCCATGGAATTTACCTGATATGGCTCGCATTTTTACAGCTGAAGGGAAGTACCTAAGTTAAACCTCTAACACAAAAAACATCCATGGCTTGAACGCTTTAGAGGTTTTGATAGTATCACCTGATGTTACCGTTCTGCAATGGATTTTCTACTATCTCACAGCTTGATCTTCAGTTTGTATAGATGTGAAGATATGGATGTGGACGATATGTGGTTTCAACAGGACGGTGCCACTTGTCTCACAGCTAACATCTTTTGCGCAAATAATTTGATGGCCGAATAATCTCTCGTCGCGGCGATGTCAATTGGCCGCCAAAATCATGTGATTTGACACCGTTGGACTTCTTTCTTTGGGGTTATTTGAAAGAAAAGGTGTACGTCGATAAGCTAGCAACACTTCAAGAGGTAAAGGATGAGATAATTCGGCACATTAACGGCATATAACCGCAATTATGCCTCAGCGTCATCGAAAATTTGGACCATCGGATGGAGGTGTGCCGCCGAGGCCGCGGCAGTCATTTGGCCATTTGGCCATTTGGTTTTGTACGTAATTAAGCCATACCAGTATTGTCATAATGAAGAGAAATGACAATAATTTCTTAAAAAAAGTGTATTTTATTCAAAATTAACACCGGCCTTTGCAACTTAACCACCCTTTATTTTACCCGAAGAAAGGTTACAATTCACCCAGTATTTTTTTTCGTTAGGTTGGGTTAAGTTGGCCCTTGTGATTCCAATGGATATCTTATCCTAGCTCAACTTGGTTCCCTCTAAACCATTGTGTGACCTTTAAAAAGCTGGCTTTACTAGCTACTTTGAGACTCGCAACATCCGCATATGTTGCCCAGAAAAACTAGATCGAGCAATTCCAACTGTTTTATATATAGAGCCATGCACTCGCATACGAGATGTTCGACTGTATCTTCCCTAATCTACTGACACTTATTCCTATAAGAGGGTTCCCAGATAAAATCCTTACTACGATACTTAGATCCTTCCTACTTAAGTAGACTCTCAGTGCAACCCATATTCCATTCTAGCCCCGTGTGCCTACTAATGCTACAGGTACCAGTATAGGTTTTCATTATTTATTACACCATATTCCAAGTTCTATCTGGATGGAAAATGGGTTGCATAAGACCTGTCTAGGTATACATTCTCAAGGGATGCTGGAGTGTAACCTGTTGCTTGTCTTGAGCATCAATGATTTCCGCGATCTTTGGCGGCTAGTTGTCGTAGGTTAATTGGCAACAAATTTTTTAATTTTTTTTATTTCTATTTTTTTAAGAACCCTTTTATTTCAAGCTGTATACATACATTAAGCAATATTTGTAGAATAACTTAAACTAACAGCTAGAGAATTTCAGTCGTTTATGGGATACACCCATTCAGTTTTTCCCACTAGAAGGAGATCTGTGGTGGATTTATGTCCCCACGGGTTTTAGAACTGCTGAGTATAAGAGCAATTTGCTTTACGCAGAAACTTGGGAATGACGATTTAAAAGTCAGTGATGGTCTCTGATTTTAATATCAAGTGCTTTTCTTTTTGAGAATATATGTTTTTTTCACGTTAATTTTCCGTCTAGATGCATTCTAAGATATTTGGTTTCATTGCTTTGTGGAATTTCCATATCGTTGAGTTCGGTGGGTGGGCAAGTGTCTCGCGTAAGAGTGAATATGACTTGTTCTGATTCAGTTTCGTTGGACTTTATTCTCCATTTTTGAGCCATAGGTTGATTTTGTTGAGTCCCTTTTGCAGTTTAGAAGAACTTGCTTGCGGGAATGTG